>OX235268.1:53359742-53959742 GCA_944472135.2 Trichobilharzia regenti
GGAGGAGATGATGTGAAGAGGAGACGAAAGCATGTGGGCAGATGTGAAGCCAGCTGAAAACGTTGGCAGAGTATCGAACGCAATGAAGACGTGTGGCTGAAGCTGTATGTTCCTCTAGGAACTACAGGAAACAAGAATAATAATATAAAGTCTGCATTACACAGTCTAGGTAAATAGTAATGAAAAAAAGCAAGAATAAAGTGATGTTTAGTGAACTTACCAGACTGTTCCAGCTCGTAAACCTTGCATAACATGCATAGCTCTATCAAGATCTGAAGTACATATACCAGCAGCAAGACCATAATGTGATTGATTAGCTCGTTTAAATAGCTCATCCATTGAACGGAATTTCATAATTTGCATTACTGGTCCAAATATCTACATGGAAGCATAGTTAACAAAATTTAAATATAATAACGGTAATAATAATAATAATAAAGAAAATAGAACTTCAAAGGAGAAACATTGGACATGCTGTTGATTTTAACCATAATCATTTAACACCATTCTTATGAAACGCAAAATAATTGAGCAAAGAATAACCTTTTCGATAAGTTCCTCTTCTGGTTCTACAATTATATATACATATGTTTATATACATAATAATAATAATTTTCGCTTTATTCCAAAAAAGGTACTAATGATACAGCAAGGAATTTTCAGCATTCAGTACAATTATTATTATTATTATTGTATCCTTTAGTTCCTAGAGGAACATAGGGCTTCAGCTGCGCACCTCCATTGACTTCGGTTTTCTGACAACTTTTTCACCCTGCTCTAGGTATGTCCACATGCTTTCATCTCCTCCTCGCATGACCTCCTCCAAGTCACCCTTTGACGACCAACTCGCCGCCTCCCTTTCGGGTTCCACTCGAGGCTTGTCTAGTGATGTCACTTGATGGTGTCCTCAGCGTATGGCCAATCCATCTCCATTTCTTTCTGCCTATTTATTTCACAATCGGTTCCTGATTGGTTCGCTCCCAGAGATCCCTGTTGCTGATCTTTTCTGGCCAACCATCTGATCTTGAACATTGAGCGGAGACAGCTGTTAATGAAGGTTTGAAGTTTGTTTGAGATGCTCTTTATGACTTGCCAAGTCTCTGATCCGTATAGTAGCACTGACTTCACATTGGAGTTGAAAATCCGGATCTTATTTTTGATGCTGAGTGCTGTTGACCTCCACACAGATTTGAGAGTAATGAAAGCTTGTCTTGCTTTTCCGATTCTGGCTTTGATGTCCTCGTCAGTTCCGCCTGTAGTTGAGACGATGCTTCCCAGGTAGGTGAAGGAGGTTGTTTCTTTCAGGTTCTTCCCACTTATGCTGATTGTTGTCTGTTGTTGTTGCTGCTGTTGATGTTGGCTAGGAATCTTCATCACCTCTGTTTTATCTATGTTCACTTGAAGTCCTATCTTTGATGCTTCTTCTGCCAACTTGTTACTTTTCACTTGCATATCTTCCAGTTTATGGGAAATCAGACATATATCATCGGCGAAATCCAGATCCTCCAAGTCTTTTGTGTCAGTCCATTTTATGCCTGTTCCCTCGTTGGTTGCCGTTGTCTGTCGCATTATCCAATCAATTGCAATCAGGAAGATCATTGGTGATAGTAGACAGCCTTGCCTCACTCTCGTCCTCACTTTGAAGGATTCCGTAAGTTTCCCGTTGTGGATTACTTGGCATGCAGCATTGTCGTATAACTGTTGGATGAGATGTATAATTGTTGATGGAACCCCGTAGTAGCGAAGTAGTTTCCAAATGACCTCTCGATCGACGCTGTCGAAGGCCTTTTCAAAGTCGATGAAGTTGAGATAGAGAGGTGACTGCCATTCCAAGCTTTGTTCAATGATGATCCGTAGAGTGGCGATTTGATCAATACATGATTTGTTTCTCCTGAATCCAGCCTATTCCGGACGAAGTTTTTCATCTAGGGCTTGTTTGATTCTCTCCAGGATGATGCGACTTAGTATCTTGCTTGGAATGGACAGAAGCATAATTCCACGCCAGTTTTTACATTGACTTAAGTCTCCTTTCTTTGGAAGTTTGAATAAGTATCCGTTCTTCCAATCCTCGGGTACTTTGCCCTCTTTCCACACCTTCTCCAGCAGTGGTGTCATGAAGTCCGCTGTTGTTTCTGGGTCTATTTTCAAAGCTTCTGCTGGGATTCCATCTGGTCCCGGTGTTTTCCCAGCTTTAAGCATCTTGATTGCATTCAGGACTTCTGATTTCGTCGGGGGGTCAATGTTCACTGGTAGTTCTGCTTCCGTTGTTGGTATTGTTGGGCGCGTTGTAGGTGGCGGGCGATTTAGAAGTCTTTTGAAGTGTTCAGTACAATATTGCATCTAATTTACTCAAAAACGACAAAAATAATTAAAAATACACATTACATAATAGTAATAAAACGATTGTTATAGCAGCTACATAGCAAAATACTGTATGCAATACGGAGAAAAATATGCATAAAGTATAAAATTGTAGTAATAATAGTAATACCAACTAAAATAAAATAGCAGAGTAACGATTTTGATGTGGTTTTGTTCTCTGAGCTGGATAGTTAGTTTGCGAAGCTTTCATCACCTTACTGGGTGACATCTTCAGCGCATACTTCAATTTGAAGTATGTCACCCAGTAAGGTGATGAAAGCTTCGCAAACTAACTATCCAGCTCAGAGAACAAAACCACATCAAAATTATCCACCTGAGCTACAAATCTTCTCTATCATATCTAAAAGAGTAACGATTTAAACGATAGAAAGTGTGACACCATAAAATACAGAAAGATGAACGATAAAAGGGTCGATTCACTGTGCTAATTACATAGTAACTTGTAAGTTTCACGTCTAACAGAGTCTTCGTCACATAAAGTACGCGCTAAATAGGGTATTGTAGAATTTCTATACTTAGTAGTACGAGCATATATCTTTTTATATTGACTTCTCGTCCTACCTGATGAGATACAAGGGGACAGGTGTGAATAAAGGGGGTGCAGAGGGTCTGACATTATAGCCTTTGCCCATTTCGTACAGGAATTTATATGCCTCTCGACTATAGTATTAGCGAGCTCATGCAGTGGCAGACCACAAGCTCTACTCACAGCATTTAATACTCTTCGTAATATGATATAATCTTTTTTGAGAAGCCCAGGAAAGATTAATGGAGAGCAGTAGAGTACAATAGGTAAAATACAGGAGTTTAAAAATTGCAAAACTAAAGGTTGGTTGATACCTGATTGTCTTAACTTTTTAATGTAGAAGGTAAGACGAAACATTTTCTTAGAGATAGATAAGATATGGGATGACCATGAAAGGTCAGAGGAAAGAACTAATCCAAGGTATTTAATGCTTGATTTGGTTTCAATTTCCGTGCCATCTATGCTACAGGGATCATGCGAGTTAACTAGTTCAAGTAAGTCACGTCGATGCTTGAAAGTAAAGTCAAGTGCCTGACATTTGGAAGGATTTAATATAAGACCATTTGACTTGGACCAGTTGTTGATGTCCAACAGAAAGCTATTAAGTTTGGAGCTGTCAGACTCGGAAGTGATAGGCAGTGATACAGTCAGATCATCTGCATATTTGACAAAGTTAGTTTCGTTTGAATGAGGCAGGTCATGTAGGAAGAAAGAAAAAAGAAAAGGAGAGAGGACAGCACCTTGTGGAACACCGGATTTTGTAAGCGAGGTAGAAGAAGATTTGCCGTTATATACAGTATACTGCATTCTATCAGAAAAATAGGAATGCAACCAACTCTTAGCCCAGGATCCTGTTTGTGTCAACGATAGCTTATTTAATAAAAGGCCCCTAGGTACAGAGTCAAAAGCAGATGTGTAGTCTAAGAAAGCACTACGAACATATTTAGCACCTTTGTCTAAACAAGAGACAACATTGTGATATAAGACAACCGCAGCATCCAAGGTACTTCTACCATGTTTGTATGCAAATTGTTTAGGATCAATGCGGGTTCAAGACGAAGTAAAAGTAATTTTTCCATCAATTTTAAAAAGGGGGAAGTAATTGCAATAGGCCGAAATTTAATATCAGAACCAGAAGATGGTTTTGGTATAGGGATAATTTTAATGTTTTTCCATGCAAAAGGTAGAACGTTACCGGAAAAAGAAGCATTAAAAATGTTAGTAAGAGGATAACACAAAATATCAGCACAATTCCTGAGGACAATGGCAGGTATGCCGTCAGGACCAAGGCTTTGAGAAGGCTTAACTACCAATCAATCAGCGAGTTACCTTGATCGCACCAATCACATGGAGGAGGCACTTTTATGTATGGAATACATATATATTTATGAAAAAACGGCATACCTGCACCGTCAGGACCAAGGCTTTGGAAAGGCTTAAGAGACCGGAGACGTTTAAGCAAATCAAGGGTATTAAAACCACTAAAATTATTGTCAATATGATTTGTATCATTAGGAAGGATATCAACAGAAGAGCGTATGAGGGACTTATTAAGAGTGTCAACATTAAGAGATGGAACAGAAATACATCGCTTACCGCTAGTAATTTCTTTGAAAAGTTTCCACAAATTAGAAGGGGTTTTACATGACAAAAATCTTTGATTATATAAAACATTTAGTCTTTTCATTTCCAGTTTTATCAGAATGTTTAACTTTTTTACACCAGGCTTATCATTTGTTTTGAACAACAGTTCTTTATCTCTACGTAGCTTTTTGAGATATGGCGAAGATAAGCGATCAAATCGGATGAATAATGTTTCTTTAGGACAACATATTTCGAAACAGAATTTAAGATAATCGGTAGTGTTTGTGATTGTTTCATCTAATGTTTGTTCTGTAAATAAGTCCCAGTTAGTGTCTTTCAACATGCATCTGAGCTTGTCTAGGTTGTCTTGTGAGTAGCATCTCCGTTGAACTTTACTGTAGAGGTGAGAGAGGACACCTTTGTGTGATTTGGAATATATTTTAGGCAGTACACGTATGATACAGTCGTCAGAGTTAAGTAAAGGAGCACGTTTGCGAGCTTCATATATACCAATATCATTGATAAATATTAGATCCAGTGTTTTACCAAGACGGGTGGCAAAGTTAACAATATTGCCATGACCAAGTGATATAAGGAAGGAGCAATCGCTTCCATTGAAGTCGCCAGTTACTATTGATAAAGAGTTCTCGCAGTTCAAATACATAGAATATTCTAGATTATAATATATTAAATATTCCCATAGTAAAATTTGGAACAACACATTGAAGTGAACAGCATTGTTTTCAATTAGATCTCATCATCAGGCTTAACTCTAATATATATAAGTTTACAAATAAAAATTCAAATATAAACCAATCATGGTATAAGGATAAAACTTGTGCAATGTGGTACAGTGTAATTCCATTATGGGTGAACATTTGTTTTGATAAAGTCTCACAGTGTTATACAGTAATGTTTACTGATGACAACATTTCGAGCACAATTTATTACTGCTCATAATCATATCAAGGTACTCCTCACACGACTTCCTAACTTCATTTGTATAGTTCCATTATTTTTCATTTGAATTTTTCTTGATTTGATTGGTAGTAGTATTTTCCATATTTCAGGTATGAGTGATGAGTCATTCCTATTGCATGTGTTTGGTGTAGACTCGATGAACCTGTCAGGATTCAGTAATCAACCTCTCTCTCCACCTACCTAGATTACTATTTTTACAATTTTAACTCTATCCCAACCAACCTATTGTGTGGTTTTGTGTTAATGCGTGAAGTACGATTGCTGAGCTTTTTTTTTTTATAAATTACTTATCTTCTCGGGGTCACCTATTCTTACCTCAGCTAAATTCTTATTTTCTGACAAACTGACTACCCCCGACCTACTAGTTTGAACTACGTAGTTGACTTAACTCACAGTCATTGCATGGTATTTTGTAAATTATGTTATTTGGTTTAATTGGGTCCACTGGGTCCTTTAGCCTAAAGAGCTTGTTCTAGCTGAGTGAGATTGTAGGTTTAAATGCCACCCTAATTCCTGCTTTATTTACAACCCTACGTAGGGTCTCAGATATCCTCTCTTTATATGGTATGACTGTAGATGACTTACATTCTCTCTTATTTATGTTATCTTAACTAGTTTCTCCATTTTTTAAAATTTTGCTTTTGGTCTTTACTGATCTTTCTAATGAATTTTATAGGATAATTATTCAACACCAACGCCTCTTCTATCTGTTTTATTTCCTCATTTAGGTCTTTTCTGTGTTACCTAGTGCCATTGCTCGGTTTGTGAAACATTTCACCAAGCCTGCCTTAACAGTCAACAGATGAGATGAATTAAAGCCTAAGTATCTATTAGAATGAGTTGGTTTTCTATAAACACTAGTGTATAGTTGGCCTTCTTCTATTCGTTTTATTTTACAGTGTAACACTAGAGCTAATTCTCCTTGTTCATTTTCCGCTTCAAATGTGAATTTTATTCCCTCCATTAGTGAGTTTATACGTGTCAAGAAGCTAGAGATGTGTTCTGTTTCTAACACTGTGAAAGTGTCATCCACATATCTCCACCATATTTTTGGAGTAGGATTAAATGTATTAAGAGCAATATTTTCCCAGCTGTCCATAAATATGTCTGCTATGATAGGTAATATTGGTGATCCCATTGCTACACCTTCTGTTTGTCTATATATTTTACCTTGGAATTTAAAAATAGTAGATGTGAGGCATAACTGAATCCCTAAAATAATTTCTTCAATGGGCAGCTTTGTCCTATGATTGAGTTCAGGATCTGCAGTTAGTTCTTTTTTAACTGCTTCTAAGGCCATATTAACTGGTATATTAGTATAAAGACTAGTTATATCAAAACTAAACATTGTTTCATCACTCGCTAGTTGAATGGCATGTCAATCATGGTGTTTTGTCAACAGGATAATAAAATGGTGCGTATAAATTGTGTAATGCAATCAGTCATAATAGTAGTAATAATAATAATGGTCTTATCAATAATAAGGATGAAAAAGTGAGGCAATCTGTGATAACATGAATAATGAAAAAACAGCATGATTAAACAAACGAATGTGTTCAGGTAGACGAAGTAGTCGATAAAGGCTAGTAAAAACAAATAAACCTATTAAGTAATGCTAGATTGATTGTAAGGGAAGTAAATGAAACACGTTTTTAATGAAGATGTGATAATACCATTAAGGGGTGATAAGAGAGGGGTTGAAAATATAAGTAAGGGGTGGTGAAGAAGTCATCAGTTGGTTATGTCTTAATAGCCTTTATCGACTACTACGTCTACCTGAATATTTGTCTGTTTAATCATGCTGTTTTTTTTTCATTATTCGTGTTACCACAGATTGCCTCACTTTTTCATCCTTATTATTGTTAAAACCATTATTATTATTATTATTATTATTATTATTAATATTATTATTATCATTACTACTATTGGGACTAGTTGCACAATTTATATTCACCATCGTATTATCCAACAGACAAAACACCGTGATGATTGGTTTATATTTGAATTTTTATTTGTAAATTTATGCGCGTATATAAGAGTTAAGCCTGATGATAGGATCTAATTGAAAACAACAATATTGTTCGCTTAAATCTGTTGCTCTAAATATTCTAGACTGGTAGTCAATAACAATATTAGTGTTTATTAAATAATAATATCGATTTGTTAAAGTAAGATCACAATGGAATTACCACAGTTCATTAAAGATGCTTAAATTATAATAGTAATAATAATAATATAGTAGGAAATAGAATACCAACTAAGATTAGGAAAATTCCACAAAAATTCAGGATCATTCAAACCTAGATGGCCAAGCGGGGTGTAAGGATAATGTCTGAACTAACTTCTTTTGGACGCACAAATCAGGCTTGTTAATATGAATCCCAACAGGCAGCCTCAGTAATATTTAGTAGTCGAACTCTTGAGGCGAAGTCGAGATTTGTTGGTATTCGGTAAATGACCTTGAAAGCCTGGTTAACTTCAACCTTGTGTTTATATATAGTTTATTGCATGATATTTTCACTTTATCCAGGATCTTTAAATAAAGTATCGTGTGACGACAGACCAGGTGAAACACTTCTTCCTGACATGAGGCACATACCGAGAAATCCTGAAGTCTCTCCTTTGTCTTCTGCTTCGGTGAATGCAGGTAATTTGATTAAATGGCAATTACAAAAGTTTCAGGAACCTATTCCGTGAACCATGGACACAACCAAAAAACAGCTGGACCTCCCATTGCAATACCCCCTGACCCACGATTATGTTTTTCCTCACGATAACTCGAAACAAGGCGAATCAGCAAGTTGTAAGCACATTAAATTCTCACCAGAGTTTTGCTGTAGCTGCGTCCTCTGAGCTGGATAATTTATTTGCGGAGCTTTCATTTCCCAATACCAGGCAACATCTTCAGTACATACTACAAATTTGAAGTGAGCTTTTAGATTTCTCCACGAGTTCATTAGTCATCACCTCCTAATGACCTCGAACGTGACTGGTTGTTTCTGCGTAACTTCACACCCTCTAGGCTAGATGTATTGGAACTGATTATTTTCTTGACTTGAAATTTGATCCTTTGTATGTGAGATTTCCTTCTTATCGATTGGTACATTTTGTCTATATCAATGTGTCTTCACACACAAAGAGACAAACATTAAGTCATATCATCAATATTTGACTACTCCTGTGGAGCCAGTTAGCTGCATAGGCCGTACAAATTAAGCGTGTTTCTCATCCAATTTCCAAATATCACCCTGCAAAGTGGTTAGACAAAGGACAAACAAAATCTATTCGTAGCGTTATTCCATCTCATCTTGTGGATACAGAACACAAGATTGACGTTAACCAGGCTTTCAGGGTCATTTACCGAATACCAACAAATCTCGACTTCGCCTCAAGAGTTCGACTACTAAATATTACTGAGGCTGCCTGTTGGGATTCATATTAACAAGCCTGATTTGTGCGTCCAAAAGAAGTTAGTTCAGACATTATCCTTACACCCCGCTTGGCCATCTAGGTTTGAATGATCCTGAATTTTTGTGGAATTTCTCTAATTTTAGTTGATATTGTATTTGCTACTATATCTTCATTATTATTATTATAATTTAAGCATCTTTAATGAACTGTGGTAATTCCATTGTGATCTTACTTTACAAATCGATATTATTTAAAAAACACTAATATAGTTATTGACTACTATTCTAGAGTATTCTATATATATAACCATATACGTATATATAATTGATTAAAAATGCGCATTAACATTTTCAAAAGAATGCATACTGAACAAAGAATACACTTTTCAATAACTTCATCATAAGGCTCTACAGTTATGTGCATACATTATAGTGAATGAATGAATGAATGAATTAGTGTTATGGAAAACATTAATGTTGTTTTAATAACATAAAATCAATAATATCAATAGATTACAGTTCAACAGCATCAACATGACAATAAACTGAATGTCAGAAAAATTAGGAAAGATAATAATACAAAATCATGAATTTATAGTCTCTATTGAAGGCTGGTCAGGGCAGTAGTAGTGGCTGGCTGGACTTGCTTCTTTCGCGCACAGAGCACTGGCTGTTTGAGGCGAATCGCAATAGCTTCTACTGTTTGGAGCATGCGATGCTTCGGTGTTTTTGGCAATTTATTTGGCACCCGGTAGATGATGATAGAGAAGGATTCTTCAACGCTGGTTGTGTAGCCAGCCGATGTGCACCAGATGGTCCAATATCGAACTGTTAATGGTTTTCACTGCAACAATGTGTCTGTTGACTGATGATTCCCTGGAATACCAGGTGGGCTTCTAAAAATTCTCTAGCATTCTTGTTGTTTCCTCTGTCTAATATTTGAGCGCTGTCCCAGTCGAATTGATGTCTGTGGTTGTCTGTATGTAGTGATATGAGGGAGTGGATATCATGTCTTTTGACGGCTAGCTTATGTTCGTGGATACGAAGACGAAGGGGACGTCCACTTTGGCCAATGTAGTGTTTTTCGCAGTTGTTACAATTCATTTTGTAGATGATATTGGTTTTATCTTCCTTCGCTATTGAGTCTTTTGGTTGACAGAGAATTGAGTGAAGCGACTTTGTTGGTTTGTGTACGATGTCAATTCCTAAAGGTTTGGAGAGTCCTGTAGTGATTTCTGAGATATCTTTTATATATGGTAAGGCGATTTTTGCTTGTGCTTTCCTTGGGGGCTTTTGGTTTGATAGGTTGGTTTAGGGGTATATGTCTTTTGATAAAATTCCGTGGATATCCATTCTTTTGGAAGACGTCCATGAGATAGTTTTCTTCAATTTTCCTTAAGGTAGGAGTGCTGCAATGAATCCTGGCTAACCCTCTTGAATAGTGTTTGTATGCAATTCCTTTTGTGTGTTATTGGGTTGTTGCTGTTGTAAATCAGGATTTGTTCTGTGTGAGTTGATTTTCTATAAACTTGAGTTTCTAATTCCCCTGTGGTTGGTCGCTTGACTAAGACGTCCAGAAATGAGATTTGGTTCTCAGATTCCTATTCTCTTGTGAATTTGATGTCGTTGAAGGGAGAGGATTAATAAACTCGTGGAGAAATCTAAAAGCTCACTTCATCAAATTAAAGTATGCTCTGAAGATGTCACCCAGTAGGGTGATGAAAGCTTCGCAAATTAACTATCCAGCTCAGAGAACACAACCACATCAAAATCATCCACCTGAGCTACAAATCTTCTTTATCATTTCTAGATGACAAAATAATCTTCAGCAAGAAGATAACCAATTAGAATACGCTGCTTTTCTGCTAACAATAATGAATAATAATGTACACAAAAATCCATAAATATCTGTTACTTGGCGTTTGTCTTCTGTCACTACAATTCTAGCCATCGATGTACCCTACTCTTCAAGAACCTCAGTAACTGTAGCTGACTGACTTGTCATATATACAGCTTTGTGAAGAATAAACACAACGTTCGACTGTGAAAGAATCATTCTACGAAAAATATACACCGAAGAGATTTGGAGTAGTGAAATGTAATCAAATTAACCTTTAGGAAAATAGAACCTTAACAGAACGCGTAACAAGTTTTCTTGAATGTACTACCTCCACACACATGAAGATGAATAACAACATACACACACACACACATTAAGAACACGGAGAAGATTTGTAGCTCAAGTGGATGATTTTGATTTGGTTGTATTCTCTTAGCTGGATGGTGCTGGACGTGCGAAGCTTTCATTGCCCCAACACACTAGGCAACATTTTCAGAGCACTTCACTTCAATTTGCGGAAGTGAGCTTTTAGATTTCTCCACGAGTTTATTAGTCATCTCTCCTGGTGACCTGCCTATTGATATGTGTATATCAATAGACTCATCGAGATAGACCAAATTTTCCAACCACTAGTGGAGGGCATAAAATTCACATTTGAAGCGGAAAATGAACAAGGAGAATTAGCTTTGATGTTAGATTGTAAGATAAAACAAATAGAAGGTAAACTGCACACTAGTGTGTACAAAAAACCAACTCATTCTAATAGATATTTAGACTTTAATTCGTCTCATCTGTTGACTGTTAAGGCAGGCTTAGTTAAGTGTTTAACAAACCGAGCAATGGCACTAGGTAACACAGAAAAGACCTAAATGAGGAAATAAAACAGATAGAAGAGGCGTTGGTGTTGAATAATTATCCTATAAAATTCATTAGAAAGATCAGTAAAGACCAAAAACAAAATTTTAAAAAATGGAGAAACTAGTAAAGATAACATAAATAAGAGAGAACATAAGTCATCCACTGTTATACCATATAAAGAGAGGATATCTGAGACCCTACGTAGGGTTGTAAATAAAGCAGAAATTAGGGTGGCATTTAAACCTACAATCTCACTCAGCTAGGACAAGCTCTTTAGGCTAAAGGACCCGGTGGACCCAATTAAACCAAATAACGTAATTTACAAAATACCCTGAAATGACTGTGAGTTAAGTCAACTACGTAGGTGAAACTAGTAGGTCGGGGGTAGTCAGATTGTCAGAACACAAGAATTTAGCTAAGGTAAGAATGGTTGATCCCGAGGAGATAAGTAATTTAGAAAAAGGCTCAGCGATTGCAATGCATTCACTAACACACAACGACCCAATAGCATGGTGGGAGAGGTTTAAAATTGTAAAAAGTAATCCATGTAGGTGGAGATATAGAGAGGTTGATTACTGAATCCTGACTGGTTCATCACTCATACCTGAAATATGGAAAATACTACTGCCAATCAAATCAAGCGAAAATCAAGTGAAAAACAATGGAACTATATAAATGATGTTAGTAAGTCGTGTGAAGAGTACCTTTATATGATTATGAGTAGTAATAAATTGTGCTCGAAACCTGGTCATCAGTAAACATTACTGCACAAGAACACTGTGGGACTTTATTAAAACAAAATTTATCTATGATGGAATTACACTCCACCACAGTGCACAAGTTTTATTCTTATATCAACGGTAAGAAGGGAATCTCGCACACAAAGGGTCAACAAATTTAGGTCAAGAAAACAATCATTTCCAATACAAGTAGCAGTAGTCTAGAAGGTGTGAAAAAACACTCAGAAACAACCAGTCACGTTCAACGTTACCACCAACAAGGAGAGATGACTACTAGTGAACTCGTGGCGAAATGTAAAAGCTCACTTCGTCAAATTGAACTGTGTAGGCGTTCAAGATGTTGCCTAGTGGCAGGGGGCAATGAAAGCTTCACAAATTAACTATCCATCTAGCTCAGAGAACACAACCACATCAAAAACATTAATAACAGCTATTGTGTGTACATGATTACAAAAATAATAGTGTTAGACAAAATAACACTCACCTCTTCACGAGCAATACGCATATCATCTTGAACATCAGCAAATACTGTAGGTAGAATGAAATAACCACTGGAACCATGACGTTGACCACCAGTGCATAGTTTAGCGCCTTCTTTTTTACCACTTTCAATATATGACATAACTGTTTTAAATTGTTGTTCATCAACTTGTGGACCCTATTTAAAAAACAAGAAAGAAGAAAGAGAAGAAATAGAATTGGCGAATTCTCCTAAAAGATGACGTAAAAACAGTTCAGCTGCATATCTCAGCCATTACACCAGACACTCAGCAGCTCTGGGTTCCATTCTTGATCGACTCAGACCAAACGGGCTGATTAATGCTGACGAAATCTCCCCACTCGCATAAAAAAGGCTCGTGTAGCATTTGCCAACGTATATCATCTTCGACACAGATGTGACAATTGGCTATCAAACTAAGGACGTGTGATCAGCAGTTCGCTCCGTCCTTCTTTATGGCTTTGAAACAGGGCCATCCTGTCATTGGTCATAGGTGTCTGCATTCTATCCCCGTGTTACATGACACAATAAGATGAGTTATATTGAGGTTAGGCGTCGAGTGTTAAGTAGTGAAGCTACATCGATTGAGATGACTAGGATGTGTTACATATTCCTAGCCATTGCCGTTCCTCGACAAGGAATGTTAATTGACATACGGTTGGGTTGGAAAAGGTTAAGGGGTGATCAAATCAAAACTTGGAATCGTTCCATTAAGTCTTTAACAGCTGGTTTGAGCCAGGCACTTATAGTGATGTAGACTGCCTGGTTGGGGTCCCCTGGGATTCTAAGAACCCATGGTTAAAGAGTGCCGGTTATATGCCTCGAAATCGCTATCAATGGCGCGCATATGCTCTTATATCCATTAAACTCAATTATTCTTGCATGTCATACTATTCTTTCTCTCTTCCTCACATTTCTGCTTAGCATCGTTCTTACGAACCTCTTTTTTTTCTCTCTCTCTCTTTTGTTTCCGTTTGTATGCTACATGGAGTGTGACCAACCCGAACTGCTTCACCTCTGTGCAAACTTATATGTTGAGTCAAGTGATTCGGTTAGTCAGTCAGTCAATCATTCCTGGTGGACGCACTCTTACACATCAACCTGGTTTTTGAAAACGGGGAGTAAGTCTGGAAAAAAAAGAGGATTAATCGAGAGGCTAGAAATCGCACATCACCTCTAATGAAACTCTGAAACATAGAGTCCCACCCAGAATATAAGATGTGAAATAATGTGAATTATCAAGTATTTCCAACAGCCTGTCTCAGACTTCGGTCGATACTGAAGATCAAATGACCAACCATAAACAATAAGGAATACTGAACATCAGAAAGCTGACCAATAACCTACCGTCCAACAAATATGTAAAAGGAAATAGAGGTCAGTTAGACACACACACACACACTGAGGAGATCGCTGAGTGATACCACATACTAGCTGGTCCTAGAATAGATCCCCAGCGGGAAATGACACGTTGGGGATCCGAAAGTGTCATAGAGCAGATCATGTAAGGAGGGGATAAAAGCCTGTGGAAAGCGGTCGTGTAGCCAGCTGAAAGGTATAACAGACGATCGCGTGGAATGCAGATTTTTTACTGAGATCCTATGCTCCATACAAAATGCCAAGAATGGTTAGTCAGATTAACACTAATCAAGTATTTTAAATACAGTAGTAGATGGAATGAAACTTATTAGTCAAAATCTAGAGTATTCGAAAAAAGGAAATAGGCATTAAGGACAATAAATCTAAACACTGAACAGCTGTTTCATCTTAGACTGGAACTCTTCAAAAGTAAGCACCCACCACAGGGGTTGAAATGTAACCCTTTTACATCACACTATATAAAGCTGATTAGCCAGTCAATATGCATACATAACTCTAGTAGGAAGTTTATTATTATTATGGTTTCCTTCAGTTCCTAGAGAAACAAAAGGCTTCAGACGCACGTCTCCGTTGCGTTCGGTTCTCTACCAACGTTTTCACTTTACTCCACGTCTCTTCACATGCTTTCATCTCCTCTTCATATCACCTGCTCCTCCATGTCACCCTCGCATTGACTACCAACTTGTCGCTCCCCGTTCGTGTTGCACTCGAGCAATGGTCTGGTATGTGATGTTACTTCATAGTTTTCTCAGAGTGTAGCCAATCCACCTCCATTTATGCGTGCTTATTTGTATCATAACTGGTTCCTTCTGAGTTGGTTCGCTCATTGCCAGAGATCCCTCCCTGTTTCTGATCTTTTCTGGCCGGCCATCTGATCTTGAGTAGTATTGAGCGAAGACAGCTGTTGATGTAGGAAGGTCTGTGGTTTGTTCGAAGTGGCCTTTGTGATGCGACGCCGCACCAAGTCTCTGATCCGTATAGTAGCATTGACTTCACATTGGAGTTGAAAATCCGGATCTTATTTTTCCTGCTGAAGACTTGAAAGAAATGAAAGATTGCCTTACTTTCCCGATCTTCGCTTTGATATCATCGTCAGTTCCGTCCGCCTGTAGTTGAAACGATGCTTCCCATGTAGGTAAAAGGGGTTGCTTCTCTTAGATTTCTGCCATTTATGCTGACTGTTGTCTGTTGTTGTTGCTGTCGCTGTTTCTGTTGGCCAGGAATCTTCATTACCTCTGTTTTATCTATGTTCACCTGAAGGAAGGCCTATCTTCTCTGGAAGCTTCTTCTATCGCCAACTTGTCACAATTTCACTTGCATATCATCAAGTTTTTGGGAAATCAGACTTATATCGCATCGGCGAAATCCAGAGGAAGTTTATACACTGAGAAATAAAAAACATGCGAATACATATACAATCACAAGTGTTAATCATGGTAGCATCTCCTGTGTAACCTTATACACTAACCTATTTAGTAGAATTTACCGGGTTTAACAACGATGACCTTTTGCATCATACACTTTGCTGCTAATCCATTTTCGATTATTAAATCGGTTTGTACTTGAATTATCGAGGATATCTTTTTCTAAGTCAATGGCAATATATACATAATATATGCATTCTGATATCAGCTGACTGATAACTTATGTAGGTAATACCTTTTTACTTATGTGAATACCAATCACTCAACCATACTGAGTGAGTTAATTGATAGAATGTTAACCTGGCGGTTATGCATGGTAAAGCCAGTGAGGAGTTTGCTTCATCTTATCTCATGTAGGACAAGACTGACTGCCTGACTAACTGATTGAGTCGCAATATAGAAACTTAGCACAGTAGGGCAGACAAATTAAAGTTGCCACATTCCATGATAATAACCAACCAACCAACAACAACAACAGAAGCAACATCCAGCGCCAATTACCATCAGCGGGACGGATTTGAAAGAGGTCACTTCATTCACTCACTTATCTAGTGAGCATTGTCTCAACTACAGGCAGTCGGAACGGACGAGGATGTCAAACTGAGCGAGAATCGGGAAGGCGAGAAACACATTCATCAACCAACTGAAACCAATCTGGAAATCTTCGTCACTCAACTCAGCATCAACAACAAAATTCGGTCGGATTTTCAATACAAACAACGTCAAGTCAGTCAGCTGTTCTATAAGGATCAGAAACTTGGCGGGCAGGTGGGTCACAAAGAATATTTCCAACAGCCTGTTTTATACAGACCTTTATCAACAACTGTCTTCGCTTTATACTGAAGATCAGATGACTGGGTCGGAAAGAACCACCAACAAGAAACTATGGGAAGGAATAAACAAAACAAGAACCAATCGCCAACCAACAAATATGCAGGAGAAAGTGGATTGGGTGGATTGGACACTCGTTGAGGAGGCCGCCGCTGGGTGACATCGCCCGTCAGGCCTTTGCTCGATTGGAACCCGAAAGGGAAGCGGCGGCGAATGGGACTTCAGTGCAAGGATGACATGGAGGAGATCGTGTGAAGAGGAGCTGAAACAGTATGGACTGAATAACATGGATGCAAGTGAAAAGTACAGAAGCAGAAGACAGAAGCAAGCGGAGACGTGCAGTTGAAGCCTATGTTCCACTAGGAACCCAAGGGAACAATAATAATATTATACCACTTAATCCGGGAGAGAGAACACAAAACATTTGTGGTCAGAAACAGTTAACCTTTTCAAGCTTTCCAATTTCAACGACCACGTCTCACACCTACAAAGAAGGACAGAGAGAACTGATACGCAGTACACTTATCCTTTGATCAACAGCTAGGTGTCACGTCTACGCCAGAAATGACGTCAGTTGGCAAATGCCACATAAGCCTTTTGTATTCGTGATCAGATTATTCGGGGGTGATGTAACTTTCCAAATAAATGAAGTACTTCCTATCTTGAAGTTAGGAGTCGGTGGGATCCAGTCCTACAGTTTCATCTTACATTTGACATCGTATGCCGAAAATTCGAAGATTTTTGCTCAAGGTATTCAAAATACTCTGCATTTTAATTACCATCCTCGCGAAAGAGTACAATGTCAATATAACTTTCCCTTGGTAACAAATCAGCTCTAAAGTCACTAAAGTCGTCAGTTAAGGTCAATTCCATTAGTACGTCTATGATGAAATTAAACAAAAATGGAGAGATTGGATATTCTCCTGATGGACACCGTTGTTTTTTGTGATCACTTCAGAGGATAACTGTCGACAAGCTGTTACACGGCTACATGAGTTCGAGTAGAATGCCTTGTTTAGGCGATCATCATAATTCAAATGAACTGTAGTCAAGATTTGACAGAATAGTTCTATAATATTTGGGCACCGAGTGAGAAGTAGACATTTGTAAAAAATTATACTTGTGAAATCTCAGCGAGACTGAAATGAGTAATTCCAACGTTTCCTGCGTACGGCAATCTGGTCCGAACTTCTTCAGGGAAATTAATCGAAATTAACATAACAGAGGTTTATATATAAAAGGAACATCTCTTGTTTTCAAAAACGTTGTCCAATCATGAGTCATAAAACAAGTATCAACAAGTATAATAAACAAAATTGTATGAGCTGTGATCGAAATTCGACCTCGTACTTACAGATATTGATCTACCTTTGTTAAACACTTTAAACACAGTGTGCATGTGTGTGCGAGTAAACAATTGTAAAACATTTCTTAACGTCTCCATGATAAGGCATAGACAGTCAGGAATTTTGACCAAGTATTATTAATTAGTGATAAATATCCATTTTTATTTATTAATCAGGATTTCCTATGCATCAGCTAACAGGATCACACCTTCATGTCTGTTCAAACTGTTAGTATCAAGAATTTTATGATTAGACGCATTTTCAAAATTATGGTGTTTAGGATTAGAGTTTAGTTGAAGCACCCTGTCAAACTTATTACTTTGTCTTCTTTCTGAAGATTGAACTGCTTTATTCGACCTCTGTTATGTTAATAATTTCGATTAATTTCCCTGAAGAAATTCGGACCAGATTGCCGAACGCAGGAAACGTTGGAATTATTCATTTCAATCTCGCTGAGATTTTATAAATATAATTGTTTACAAATGATCACCATTATTGTTGGAATTTATTATTATTATTGTTATTATTATTAACACTATTATTCACTTACTTGTCGTGTATTTGGATCGAATGGATTACCGACTACACGTTTTTTCGCCTCTTCGCTGCTATATTCAACAAATCTATCATAGACGGATTCTTCAACGAATATACGTGAACTTGCACAACAACACTGTCCTTGATTAAAGAATAAACCAAAATGTGATGTGGCGATAGCTTTATCAACTGAAAGAAAGATGAGAAAATAGATTAAATCTACATATCTGCCCTGAATGAAATTACGTGGTTGAGAAAATAACACAGTGAAAGATGAAACTTCATTAAAAGTGCTCTTCGGAAACCCCGATAAATATTCAGATCACGATATACCTGATCTTCCAGTAATATTTACTGATGACCATATTTCGAGCCTAAATTATTACTGCTCATAATCATGTCAAGTTACTCACACAACTTTTTCCTCCATTTATATACATGAGTGGAATTGATGATTAGACGACATATGAATAAAAATCAATATGGGATAATGTACATTCAACAGCTGTACGACAACGGAACATGTCAAGTGATCCACAATGGAAAACTCAGTGAGGCGTTTGGAGTAAACATACAGGAGTCAGACAAGGGTGCTTATTATCACCAATGATATTCCTAATTGTGGTGGACTGACTGGATTATGCGTCAGACAGTGAGTGGGAAACGAGAAGACAGGGATATCCTGGACCGATGTGAAGAACCTAGAAGACCTGGATTTCGCGCGTGGATGATTTATGTTTGATGTCACACACAATCGAAGACTTACAAGCGAAAACTGACAAACTGGTCGAAGAAACAGCCAGCGAAGACAGGACTCTAAGTGAACATAGATAAGACGGATGTTATGAAAATAACCAACCAACAACAACATCCAACGCCAATCACCATCAACGGGAGGGATTTGAAAGAGGTTACTTCATTCACAAACTTATCTAGTGAGCATTGTCTCAACTACAGGCAGTCGGAACGGACGAGGATGTCAAACTGAGCGAGAATCGGGAAGGCGAGAAACACATTCATCAACCAACTGAAACCAATCTGGAAATCTTCGTCACTCAACTCAGCATCAACAACAAAATTCGGTCGGATTTTCAATACAAACAACGTCAAGTCAGTCAGCTGTTCTATACGGATCAGAAACTTGACGGGCGGGTCACAAAGAATATTTCCAACAGCCTGTTGCACACCTTTATCAACCAAAAACTGTCTTCGCTGGCTCTATACTGAAGATCAGATGACTGGGCCGGAAAGAATCACCAACAAGAAACTATGGCTGGGAACAAACAAAACAAGAACCAATCGCCAACCAACAAATATGCAGGAGAAAGTGGAGATGGATGGATTGGACATTCACTGAGGAGGCAGCTCGCTGGGTGACATAGCGCGCACATCAGGCCATTCCTCGAGTTCAACCCAAAAGGGAAGCGGCGGCGAGTTGTTCGTCAGTGCAAGGGTGACATGGAGGAGATCGTGTGAAGAGGAGCTGAAACAGTATGGACTAACATACATGGATGCAGGTGAAAAGTACAGCAGCAAAAGACAGAAGTGGCAAGTGGAGACGTGCAGTTGAAGCCTTATGTTCCGCCACGAACCCAAGGGAGCAATAATAATAATAACATTCAGAAATAATGATATGTTTGTTATTGATCAATTACAATCAGACGAGTGTTTTTATAGTCAGAATAAGTAGCTTGTCAGAATGTTGTGATGTGCTTGAATTGAAATAGAATTTTGAGATTATTAACCTTCCTCTTCTGATTTGACTGACTGGTGGTAATAATATCTTCCATATCTCCGGTATTTGTATTGAGTCATTCCTATAGCATGTGTTGGGTGTAGACTCGATGAACCAGGAAGGATTCCGTAATCAACCTGTGTCTCTCCCCACCTACCTGGATTACTTTTTAGAATTTTAACCCTCTCCCACCACCCTATTGCGTGGTTGTGTGTTAATACGTGAAGTATAATTGCTGAGCTTTTTTCTATCTCCAAAAACCTCCACCATTAATGTCCTCTACAAGGCGAAAAGTAATTTACCCAAATCACTACATAGCCGACTCATCTGTATCGCTGAAGCCATCTTTGGCTATCGAAACAGAAAAAGCCAGATCTCTGTGTACAGAAGAAGTTCGTTCAACCCCTCCAACTTTCATGATCTTAATCCCTATATTTATAAAGTATTGTAATCCCTAATCATTTTGTCTATTCAATTTGTACACCCTTCCTTTATTACGTCAATTGTTACTATTATTACTATTCTCATTTTGAACTGTCCCCGGTATTATTTCACTTGTTCCACTTGTCAATCTAAATCAATTCTTCTTTTTTACAACGATAAATTCTGTGCTATTAAATTTCAAACAATATTACGTGAAGTTTTTGTTTTATTCGATTTGTCTACTAATCCTATAATTGCACACCCTTTTTCAAGTTCTATGCATCCTATGAATTATTTCTATATATGACATTAATTTGCTTTCCCACTTGACATTTTACTATGACTGTAATCACAAACATTTCAGTTTTTTTAATTGCATTTCATACTATTATTATGATTCATTATGCATTCCCACACCGGATATAAATTCTTAAAAACACCATATATATACGAGGGTACAGCTTGATGATAAATTCGTTGTTGGAGTGAGTCTCTTCGCTGAATCACATCCCACTGTATCTACCAGTTTAAATGTACATGTTGTCATACATACATACATACATACATAGCATGGACTGATCGATGTTTGCAGATAAGAGCTTCAGAACATATCCCTCTTGATGGTTTCAAAAGCAAATTGAATCCCTTGAACCTATATTATTTGTGAAAATAGACAATCTAGCTATTGTATGAAAATAATAAACCGTTAAGACAGTGAGAGGGTGAGAGAATGGACATAGATTAAGTTAAACGCCTATACAGTGTGGAATCAAGCTGTGATCAAAAAATAAATAAAATAAACCAGAGAAGGCAGATAATACTACATCTGTCCTAGTAGTAGCAAAACAAAGTCTGTCAAGGACGACCACATGCACACACGTGTTATAGATACGTTTAAAATTGCTGTAAACATCAATTTGATGCCCTGTGTGTATTATATAAATCCCTATGACAGGGGTGTGTATATGTGGAGTCAGACTGTTCAAAATGTTTTGCGCAAATACATTACACGATGCAGACAAACTACGTCATCACATTGTTTTGTTGAAATCGGCATATTAGCCCATTAATAATAATAAAAAAATAATATAATAATAATAATAATAATAATAATAAGCTCCATTCCAAAACAGTACTTGTGATACAGAATGGAATTCTCAGTAATTTCACTACAGTATTGCATCCAGTTAGTACATTAACAATAAATAAAATTCTACATAGATCACATGTAGTCTCAGTTTTGACAACAACATATTAGCACCTCGGTAGCAAAGCCAAAAGTGAACAGAATGTTTGAAGGTGTTAGAAAAGTAGATACTACTAGCATATTTACTGGCGTAAGCAGAAGAAAGAAATGAAGCAGCACATAACAGAAGAAAGAGAGAGAGAGAAAAGGGAAAGAAAGAAAACGCTGTACCTATAAATGATATGAGTTGGAAAGACGAGATCCAATTGTTCTACTGACTATTTAATAAGTTATAGGTTTCACGTCTAATGCTTTCTTTATCGCACAGAACACGAGCCAACCAAGTAGGGTATAGTTGAGTTTTTGTACTTGCTAGTGAGAGCATATAGTTTCCAAAATAAGCTTCTGGTCTGCCTGCCTGATGAGATACAAGGGGAGGTTGGTGGTATCAGTTAGATAGATAGAATGGATTTGGCCCATTTCTCACATGAGTCGAAGTGCCTGTCGTCCAGAATATTAACAAGCTGGTTAAATGGTACGTTGCTTACCCAACTGACAACCTTTAACATCCTATGTAATAAGGCATAGTCTTTCTTCAGTAGCCCAGGAAAAACTAAGGGGGAATAATAGAGCATAATAGGCAGAATGCAAGAGTTAACGAATCGTAAGAGTAAGGGTTGGGTTATTCCAGAATGTCTTAACTTCTTGATATAGAAGGTAAGACGGACTATTTTCTAAGAAATCGTCAAGATATGAGACGACCAGGAAAGATCAGCATGTAGAGTGACGCCAAGATATTTAATTACCGACTTGTTCTGTATTTGAGTGCCATCTGTGTTGCACACCTCGCGAGTGCTGACCAGTTTGTTTAGGTCAGATTTGTGCCTAACGGTGAAATTGACTGTTTGACATTTAGAGGGCCACTGGACCACTGGATGATTTCTGATAAAAAGCCATTTAGTTTGGAGCAGTCACCTTGACAATTGACAGGCAAAGAAAGATACAGTCCGGTCGTTGTACATACTAAACAGATAAAATATTTTCCTAATACCCATTTACGCATTTAGAAAAACAAAACAGATTGAGAGAAGACAGATGCATTCCTTTTCAATTGGCAGTTCCTCATCATCGGCGGGTTGGCTCTACACTAATATATAATTGCATGGAGGGTTTCATCATGAGCTGACATCAGTTAGAAAACTATTGGAAAACCTGCAGGGAGTATTGAACAGCTGTTTCGTCCTAGTTTGGGACTCTTCATCGGCATGCACCCACCGGAGTTCAAACTGATGTCAGCTCATGATGAAATCCTCCATGCAATCAAACAAAAAGAATCCCTACAAAACCAATACTTGAAAATTAATCTGGTGCTCATTATCGACTGGTAGTTACCAGGGGTTCTAGTGGGAAGCCGTGGCCAGTAGGGTACAGCAGGTTGAAGATGAGGTAGTAACTCATCGAAGAAGACATTGCAAAATGGTCGCGCTATTTCGTGAATTGGCAGAACCATTGGATAGGGTCCCAGTGGCTCAATGGTCTACTAGCTCGCTAGCCTTGTAACCAGAAGGTCCTGGGTTCGAACCCTGGCAATGGGTGCGTACTGATGGAGAGTCCCAAACTAGGACGAAACAGCTGCCCAGTACTCATAGGTTCTCCAGTGGTTCTCTAACTGATGTTAGCTCATGATGAAATCCTTCATGCAATCAAACAAAATTCCTACAAAACCAATACTTGAAAATTAATATATAATTGTTTTACATTAAAATGTTTTACCAATCAAGTGGTTATTTTAGTTAATCAGTTTTACGTTTTAGCATGGGGGAAGCTGAAATCAAGAGATTAAAGGTTATCACCAAAACAATTAACTAACTCATAGATGTTAGTAGCAAGATATCTGAGTTTTGAAGAAGGAAGGAGTGAAAATCAATCAACTACGGAATTCAAGATAAGTTGATTCTTAGTGAGTTAGCAACAAGTTATTACATAATCAAAAAATTTGTAAAATAGCAATGATGACTCAGAAGAGTTAAGAGGACTACAAAACAGTTAATAGAATTAGCTAGAATTGCAAAAGATAGTTACAAGGGGATGGGGAAATCCTTTGCACTACTTAGTTGGCCAAGGTTGACTAAGAGAGGTGCTGTACAAAAGCATAGGCGTCACTCAGGAAGACGAAGGAGAATAAACTGACTCCGTCCCGTTTTTGTACGTCCTAATGACTAAATGAACAGAAGGAACAATATGTAGACGTTTGTATAGAAAACCTGCTTACACTGGACAATATACTCACTTCCTGAGCTTCGTACCTGTCCAATACAAACCCTAATCTGGTTAGATGTCTGGTTTACCGGCCTAGAGTTATCTATTCAAATGAGACACAGAACGAAGAACTCGGTAATATTCGTGATCTACTAAGTGGAAACGGATATCCAACTAAATTCGCAAACAGACACATGAACTCAGAAAGTAAAAAGTCGAAGTTGGAAACTGTCTCCAAATAGTTAGTCTACCTAAGGTTACAATTCACTGATGATGTTAATAATGAGATCTTATCACAGCGTCTGAGGACCTTCAAAAGGACTTTCTATGCAGCTAAGCTATGCTGTGTATTCACTAGCCGACCAATACTTAATTCAAGAAATGTCTGTCTCTCTGTTTGTTTTGAGCATATAAATTTGCACCAATGTGCAGCACTTCAAGTCGCCACACTCCCTCCTTGTAGCACACAAAGAGAAGAAAGTACAAGAAATGCATAATAGAGACAGTAAACAGAGGTGTGGGACAAAGGAATAGTAATAACGAAGAACAATGTAGTTTCATTGGAAATCATAAGTCACAAGGAGTGGATGCATCTGCGCCATTGAGAACGATCACTTTGAGCCATATCACCAATTGTTTCCAGCCACTGGTTTTCACCGTCGCAAGGACCCCAACCAGGAAGTCTACACCTCCCTACATGGCTGGCTTTAACTAACTGTTATGGATTTCATTGACTGATAAAGCCATGTTTTGTTTTGACCATCACTTGCTCTCTTACAACCTTATCCTATGTCAGTCAGCTAACAGTACCTATCGAGGAAGGCCACGGCTAGGCATGCATGCGTAACACATGTCCTAACCATCTCAGTTGATGTAATTTCATAGCCTCGTCGATTGATTTCCCTCCTTACCTAGCACTCGATGCCTAACCTCAATAATGCTCACCTTATTATGCCACTTCTTACGGGAGATAGTGCGCAGGCACCTATGATCAAAGACAGCTAATCTTTTCATGTCTTCCACTCTCAATGGCCAGGTCTCACAGCCATAAAGCAGGACGGAGCGTACTGATGAGCAGTACACACGTCCTTTGGTCGATAGTCAGATATCACGTATGCTAAGCCAGAGACGGTGTTAACTGGCATATGCGAAACTAGCCTTCTGTATCCGTACTCAGCTGAGATTTCGTCAGAGATCAACCCGTTGTCACTGGCTGATGGTACTTCCCAAATAAGTGAGGCGGTCAACGTGCTCTACCACTTCACTTCCTATTTCTAATCTAGGAGTCGGTGTAGTCCAGTCCTGTAACATCATCTTGCATTTGGCAGGAGCGAATCGCATGCCAAACATTCGTAGATTGCAGCTCAAAGTGTTCAACCCGTTGAGGCTGATGCACTTTCCCAAATACGTGAAGCGGTTCAAGAAATAAAGACAAACTGCTCTATTTCGCCTCTTCCATGTATATTTACCAGTTTAACTGCCTGTGCGAAGCTTGTTACACATAGGGTGTGCGATCAGGTAAATTCATCGTTGAATTTCTGAACACCTCCCGTCTTCTTCTGGCAAAGGTCTGAATAAAGCTATACGCAGCTTAATACTAGCTCATCTCATCGATATTGGACATCAAATCGACTCTAACAAAGTGTTTAAAGTCATTTATCGCATATTACCTAACCTCTCGGATGGCCTACGAGTACGACTTTTTCAAACAGTAGAGGCAATCGGAATTCATCTGAATAAGCCAAATCTATGTGTTCAAAAGAAATTTGTACAACCCCTTTTTCAGCCAACCTTGGCCAGCTAAGTGATATGTATTAAGTTTTTAAAAACGATTTTTCCCATCCCCTTGTAACTATCTTTTGACTTTGTTAATTTTTTTACAATTCTAACTAATTATATTAACTTGTTTGTATTTTACGTAACTCTCTTCTGAGTCCTCCTATTCTTCTTAGTTGTCATTGCTATTTTACAAATGTCTTGATTATGTAATAACTTGTTGCTAACACACTAAGAATACACTTATCTTGAACCCTGTAGTTAATTGATTTCCACCCCTCCTTCAAAACTCACATATCTTGTTACCAACATCTATTAGGATAATAAGATGGTGAATACAAATTTATTGTATTTTATTTATTTAGATTACAGCGTCATACCAGAACGTATTTTCAGTACAAGTATGGAATTTTCAGCATGTGATATCGGTAGCCCAAATTTTGCAGGCCGACCATAGATATTGGATGTGCGTCGGCAGGGAGTCGAACCCTGCCCTGGGCCATGTGCATGGTCGGCGAGAGTCCTAACCACTGTGCCACCGACACACAGATGAGCCTCCACCCGGGGTCAGGGCATTCTTCATCACCCTGAACCTGGCGCCAGTTAAGTGCAATTAGTCATAACAGTAGTAATGATAGTATTGATAATAATAATGGTTTCATCAGTAATAAGGATGAACAGGTGAGGCAATCTGTGACAACGCGAATAATGAAAAACAGCATGATTAAACAAACAATGGTTCAGGTGGAAGTAGTCGATAAAGGCTAGTAAAAACAAATGAACCGATTAAGTAATGTTTGGCTGTAAGGGAAGGAAACAAATTACGTTTATAATGAAGATAAGATTTAGGGATGATAAGAAAGGGATTGAACAAGGGGTGGTGTAGAAGTCATCAGTTGGTTATGCCTTAATAGGCCAACAAGGGAGGGATAATGTCTGTACGAACTTCTTCATTTGAATGCAGAATTTAGGCTTAATAGTTCGAATACCTATCACCTCAGCTGTGTGCAGTAGACGAATACGAAGTCTATTGGAAAGATTCGGTTGGATGCGATCAATTACTCTGAAGGCTCTCGTTTTCTCCACTACATCATCACTATCAATCAAATGTGACAAAATTGATCTACGGATTGCTTTTTGTCTGTCCTTTGCCAAACCACGATTGGAGATGTTCAATAATATCTATTAGTTAGTTAATTGTTTTGTGATGACCTTTAACCTCTTAATTTCAGCTTCCCCTATGCTAAATGTAAAACTGATTAACTAAAATAACCACTTGATTGGTAGAAATTTTTAATGTAAAACAATTATTTATATTCAAGTGTTGGTTTGTAGAGATTTGATTGGTTTCAGGATTTCATCATGAGCTGACAGTGGTTCTCTAACTACTGTCAGCTCATGATGAAATTATTTATATATTAGTGTAGAGCCAGCCAGCCAACCAACCAGCCGATGATGAAATAAAAATATTATTTACTATAGGACACTTTCACAGTGTTAAAAATAGAACATATCTCTCTCTAGCTTCTTGACACACATAGACTCACCAGTGGAGGGAATAAAATTCACATTTGAAGCGGAAAATGAACAAGGAGAATTAGCTCTAGTGTTACACTGTAAAATAAAACGAACAGAAGGCAAACTATACACTAGTGTTTATAGAAAACCAACTCATTCTAATAGATACTTAGACTTTAATTCATCTCATCCGTTAACTGTTAAGGCAGTCCTACTTGTTAAGTGTTCAACAAACCAAGCAGTAGCACTAAGCAGCACAAGGAAAGACCTAAATGATGAAATAAAACAGATAGAAGAGGCTTTGGTGTTAAATAACTAACTATCCTTTAAAATTCATTAGGAAGATCGAAAAAGGCCAAACGAAAAATAAAAATAATCGTGAAACTAGTAATGATAATATAAATGAGAGAGAATATAAGTCATCCACTGTTATACCATATAATGAGGGGACATCTGAGACCCTCCCTACGTAGGATTCTCAATAAAGCAGGAATTAGGGTGCCATTCAAACCTACAAACTCACTCCGAGACTAGCTCTGTAGGCTAAAAGACCCAGTGGACCCAATTAAACAAAATAATATAATTTACAAAGTGCCTTTCAATGACTGTGGGGGTTAACTATATAGGTCAAACGAGTAGGTCAGGGGTAGTCAGATTGTCAGAATATAAGAATTTAGCTAAGGTAAGGATGGTTGACCCTGAAAAGATAAATAATTTAGAAAAAGGCTCAGCGATTGCAATGCATTCACTAACACACACAATAGCATGATGGGAGAGGTTTAAAATTGTAAAAAGTAATCCATGTAGGTAGAAATAGAGAGAGGTTGATTACTGAATCCTGACTGGTTCATCGAGTCTACACCCAACACATGCAATAGGAATGACTCATCACTCATACCTGAAATGTGGAAAATACTACTACCAATCAAATCAAGCGAAAATCAAGTGAAAAACAATTATTATTATTATTGTATCCTTTAGTTCCTAGAGGAACATAGGGCTTCAGCTGCGCACCTCCATTGACTTCGGTTTTCTGACAACTTTTTCACCCTGCTCCAGGTCTGCCCACATGCTTTCATCTCCTCTTCACATGACCTCCTCCAAGTCACCCTTGGACGACCAACTCGCCGCCTCCCTTTCGGGTTCCACTCGAGGGCTTGTCTAGTGATGTCACTTGATGGTTTCCTCAGCGTATGGCCAATCCATCTCCATTTCTTTCTGCCTATTTGTTTCACAATCGGTTCCTGATTGGTTCGCTCCCAGAGATCCCTGTTGCTGATCTTTTCTGGCCATCTGATCTTGAGTATTGAGCGGAGACAGTTGTTAATGAAGGTTTGAAGTTTGTTTGAGATGCTCTTTATGACTCGCCAAGTCTCTGATCCGTATAGTAGCACTGACTTCACATTGGAGTTGAAAATCCGGATCTTATTTTTGATGCTGAATGCTGTTGACCTCCACACAGATTTGAGAGTAATGAAAGCTTGTCTTGCTTTTCCGATTCTGGCTTTGATGTCCTCGTCAGTTCCGCCTGTAGTTGAGACGATGCTTCCCAGGTAGGTGAAGGAGGTTGTTTCTTTCAGGTTCTTCCCATTTATGCTTATTGTGGTCTGTTGTTGCTGTTGATGTTGGCTAGGAATCTTCATCATCTCTGTTTTATCTATGTTCACGTGAAGTCCTATCTTTGATGCTTCTTCTGCCAACTTGTTACTTTTCATTTGCATATCTTCCAGTTTATGGGAAATCAGACATATATCATCGGCGAAATCCAGATCCTCCAAGTCTTTTGTGTCAGTCCATTTTATGCCTGTTCCCTCGTTGGTTGCCGTTGTCTGTCGCATTATCCAATCAATTGCAATCAGGAAGATCATTGGTGATAGTAGACAGCCTTGCCTCACTCCCGTCCTCACTTCGAAGGCTTCCGTAAGTTTCCCGTTGTGGATTACTTGGCATGCAGCATTGTCGTATAACTGTTGGATGAGGTGTATAATTGTCGATGGGACCCCGTAGTAGCGAAGTAGTTTCCAAATGACCTCTCGATCGACGCTGTCGAAGGCCTTTTCAAAGTCGATGAAGTTGAGATAGAGAGGTGACTGCCATTCCAAGCTTTGTTCAATGATGATCCGTAGAGTGGCGATTTGATCAATACATGATTTGTTTCTCCTGAATCCAGCCTGTTCCGGACGAAGTTTTTCATCTAGGGCTTGTTTGATTCTCTCCAGGATGATGCGACTTAGTATCTTGCTTGGAATGGACAGAAGCATAATTCCACGCCAGTTTTTACATTGACTTAAGTCTCCTTTCTTTGGAAGTTTGAATAAGTAACTGTTCTTCCAATCCTCGGGTACTTTGCCCTCTTTCCACACCTTCTCCAGTAGTGGTGTCATCAAGTCCGCTGTTGTCTCTGGGTCTATTTTCAAAGCCTCTGCTGGGATTCCATCTGGTCCCGGTGTTTTCCCAGTTTTAAGCATCTTGATTGCATTCAGGACTTCTGATTTCGTCGGGGGGTCAGTGTTCACTGGTAGTTCTGCTTCCGTTGTTGGTATTGCTGGACGTGTTGTAGGTGGCGGACGATTTAGAAGTCTTTTGAAGTGTTCAACCCAGTGCTTTCTCTGTTCCACCTCTTTGGTGATTGACTTTCCATTGTCGTCCTTTATTGGCTTAATCTGTGTCGAACGTTTGCCCGAAAGGTTCCTAGTTGTTTGGTAGAGTGTGGCGAGGTCTCCTTTGCCTGCAGCTTGTTCTGCTTCGTTTGCCATGGTTTCATAATATTTTCTTTTGTCTTCCCTGGCACTTTTCTTCACTCTTTTGTTCAGTGTATTGTAGCTTGCATTCAGCTCCTGTTTTTGTTGCTCGTCGGTGCACTGGATAATCTTTTGCTTCACTGTCCTTCTCTCTTCTATTAGTTTCCAAGTGTCCGTAGTGAGCCACTGTTTGTCCTGTCTCTTTTTTCTGCCTAGAATTTCTATGCAGGTTTGGCTCCACACCGTTTTCAAGTTGTTCCAGTGCTTTTCAACGCCGACCTCTTCGCTAGTGTTGATTTGTGTCTCGGCTTTGTCCTTTATGCTTGCAATGAAGATGTCCTTTGTAGCCTGGTCCTTCAGCTTTTGAGTGTTGAACTTGGCTTGTGGTCTATCTGCAGCTCCTGCTTCCCTGAAAGCTTTTAATTTGATTTGGATTGTCCCTTGTACGAGATAGTGGTCTGAGCCAACGTCTGCTCCTCTTCTTGCTTTTGTGTCCAGTAGGCTGCGCCTCCACTTCCTTGAGATTGAGATGAAGTCGATTTGGTTTTTGGTTTGCCCGTCTGGTGACACCCATGTAGCCTTGTGGATATCTTTGTGCTTGTATACACTGCCACCAATCACCAGTTCGTTGAAGGCGCAGAAGTCGGCGAAGAGTTCTCCGTTTTCATTCATTTCTCCTAGAGCTTCTCTACCCATGATGAGTTCCCTTCCCGTATTGTCTGGTCCCAGTTTGGCGTTCATGTCTCCCATTAGTATTTTCATGTCGCCAGCTGGAGTATTGTCCATTGTTGCCTGTAGTTGCCTGTAGAATTCTTCTTTCTTCTCGAGGTCTGCGTTGTTTGTGGGTGCATAACATTGTATGATTGACACTTTCCTTCCTTTGGAGTTGAACCTGGCGGTCATTATCCTGGACGAAATCGCCTCCCATTGTATCAGGGCTTTCGTTGCCGTTGGTGACATCATGATAGCCACGCCCTCGGTGTGCGTGTGGTTATCTTCTGGGTGACCGGAGTAGATCACTGACTCACCTGTTGACAATTTGGTGAGTCCACTCCCATTCCATCTGCTCTCACATATTCCCAGCACTTGTATTCCGTATCTTTTCATCTCGTTGGCGATCTGGGCAGCTTTTCCAGTCTCGTACATAGTTCGGACGTTCCATGTTCCTACACAGACTTTTTCTTTTGGTGCAAAGAGGTTCATTTTGCTGAAGGTTCTGTAGCAATTTTGTTTACAGGGTGGGGTTGCTAGCCTCACGCCTGAGAAAAGAATGATTACATTAAGTAAAAGTTTAGAGAGAAGCAACTTTTTGGGTTGCTCCCCTCAAAATCAGAAAATAACGGACAAACAATGAGAACAACATCAACAAAGGAAACAGTTCACAGAAAAAAGGGCAAAAAGCGACGACATATACGACATATGTAAAAGCATTACAACATAACAGCACTGAGGGATACAGTAATGTTTACTGATGACCACGTTTCGAGCACAATTTACTACTGCTCATAATCATATCAAGGTACTCCTCACACGACTTACTAACATCATTTATATAGTTCCATTGTTTTTCACTTGATTTGATTGGTATTAGTATTTTCCACATTTCAGGTATGAGTGATGAGTCATTCCTATTGCATGTGTTGGGTGTAGACTCGATGAACCAGTCAGGATTCAGTAACCAACCTCTCTCTCTCCACCTACATGGATTACTTTTTAGAGTTTTAACCCTCTCCCACCATCCCATTTTGTGTGTCAATGCATGCATTGCAATTGCTGAGCTTTTTTAAATAAATTACTTATCTTCTTGGGGTCACCTATTCTTACCTCAGCTAAATTCTTATGTTCCGACAAACTGACTACCCCGACCTACTAGTTTGACCTCACAGTCATTGCATGGTATTTTGTAAATTATATTATTTTGTCTAATTGGTTCAACTGGGTCCTTTAACCTACAGACTGTCTGTCTGTCTGTTTTCGACATAGAACTTTGCACAAATGTGCGGAAGTTTAAGTCGCCACATTCGTGTAGCACGCGAAGCAAGAGAAGAAAGTAAGAAGAAAGAACGGTGACCGTCTCCTACAGTTCTGTTCAGATAATCATTTGTTTCTTGCAAGCACTAACTTCAAACAATTAACCTACAGAGCTTGTCCCTGAGTGAGTTTGTAGGTTTAAATGCCACCCTAATTCCTGCTTTATTTAGAATCCTACGTAGGGTTTTAGATGTCCCCTCTTTATATGGTATAACTGGTATAAAACAAAAATTTACCCATAATGGGATTATACTATACCACAGTGCACAAGTTTTATTCTAATATCAATAACACTGAGGGACTTTATCAAAACAAAATTTATCCATAATGGAATTACACTCTACCACAGTGCACAAGTTTTATTCTTATATCAATGATACTTTTTCAACTGAACAACACAACATTATTCCCCAAGACAACTTACAATCAGCATCACTGAAAATAATTAATGGACTTTTTCCACCAAGTTCTAAAGTAATACGTTTTACACCATGTTTGAAGGCATTTTGACCGACTAATTGCCCAACAGCCGTAGAACCAGTAAATGCAATTTTATCAACACCAGGATGAACAACTAGAGCAGCACCAGCCGTTTCACCAAATCTGATTAATTAAAAAATAAGTGAATAAAATACAAGATTAATAAAACACCGGATATGAATAAGTTTAAAAGGATTGTTTAAATTCAAGTTAAACAAATGTCACTCCCAGGTTTACCAGTGGTTCTCTAACTAATGTCAGCTCATGATGAAATCCTGTAACCAATCAACCAAATCCCTACAAACCAACTCTTGAATATCAATGAGATGCCCACTAACGACTAGCCCTATTCAGGTAGGTGGTTACCTGTGGTTCTAGTGAGAAGTCGTGACCAGTAGGGTGCAGCTGGTCGGGTGTGAGGACAAATACTCGCTGAAGACATTGACTAGGGGTCGTGCTATGTCGTGAATTGGCAGAAGTTAGAATTCATGGACCATTGGATCGAGTCCCAGTGGCTTATTGGTCTACGAGCTCGCTATCCTTGTAACCAGAAGTTCCTGGATTCGGACCCCGGCGGTGGGTGCGTGCTCATGGAAAGTCCCAAACTAGGACGAAACAGCTTTCCAGTACTCCCAGCCGGTTTTCCAATGGTTCTCCAACTAATGTCAGCTCATGATGAAATTCTGTAACAAATGTCACTCGGTTGGTACTGGTTAGCAGTGAGATCGACGATGCGTGTGTTTCGTCCCGCTTAGGACTCGTCAACTTGATTCACTTGCAACTCCATTAGGACTCGAAACCAATAGCTAGCGTTATCCCCTAAACCATGACAACCAGTGGCTATTGTTTAATCGATTTTCGTACAGACGCTTCGACGACACTCTGTTTAATATTCAGTTTAAAAAATGACACAGCTAAAAAGGTTCTACAGGTATAGGAAGGACAGATTTACTGTAACATGCCTACTAATTACTGGGATGATATATATAGAAATATAAACGAAGAAAGAAGAAACATTGGTGCAGAATAATCTGGACCCCGGAAATAGATGTCCAACATCATCTACAGCGAAGTACAGTATACTGACGGGTCACAAGGTTGATTTCAACAATGCCATTAAGCCGATATATAAAACAAGGTCAGGCCACATACTTAAATTCATTGAAGCCTTAGTCATAAAAAGACTTAAACCTGTCTTATGTGTTCAAAAGTTATTTGTTATCACCCTAAACCTGCCTTGTTAATCCAAGCTAGAACCAAGGTCCAATTTACTTCATAATAACATTATCAGGGCGAGGCGCATGCATATAGCACACAGCCTTCTTCAAACCTTGCACACAACCATTAGGTCGCGTACTATTCCATCGCCCTTGGCAGATCTGGCAACAAAAGTCACGAGAACACCATCAGAGCATTTGACAGGCAGCGGGTCAGGTTTGAGGACAAATACTTACTTCATAATAGTTTTAACCCCTTCTTTGCCTTGTTTTTTTTTTCATTTTTTCTTTCTCACCCACACCTTTTGCGTCTCCCTACCCATTAATTGTGACCTTGACCTGTATTGTAATTATTCATGCCTACTTGCCTTCTATAAAAAAAACGGTGTATGACAAGTACGTGTGTGTGATCAGTAAGTTCGAAATGTGTTGCGCCAATACATTACACGTAAGGACAAATGCTCACCGATGACAATGGGTTGTGGTGACGCTAAAATCACGAATTAGTAAAAGTTAGAATTCAGGTAATGACCATTCAGTAGGGTCCTAGCAGTGACTGAATGGTATACGAGCTTGTTTGTCCTGTTTTGAACCCTTGCAGTGGGTGAGTTACTGCCAATGACTCCAAACTAGGATGAAACAACTGTCCAGTACTCCTTGTGGATGATTTACAATGGTTGTCTAACTGCTATCAATCCGTGGGGTAAGACTCAAGGAACACATCAACTCTTGAAAAAAATATGTATGTCAGAGTAGAGTCATAGATGAGGATCTAATTAAAAAGTAAATATTTCTGCGCTCAATCCTTTCGTCTTCTATATATTTTTTTTCATAATGCACCGTATTTCGTCACCTCATTCATTCATTATAAAAATAATTGATGTGGACAAATTGTGGAATTCCAAACTGTATAATAAATGTCTATAATGCTTTTGGCTAAGAGTGTATTTTCAAATATTCTGTTTAATATTCTCTATTTTCGGTAAAAGTGTTTGCACTATACAGGATATATATATAGAGTCTGGTGCGTTTATTTATTCATTTTGACGAAACCTTTATTTTTGAGACAGTGTTGTGTTGTATCGTGTTTGTTGTTTCTTTGTGAGGCTTGTGTTTGTCTGCTAGATGATTGTAAAATCTATTTTTCTACTAATGATGAAGTTTCGTAGATATGCTGATGGAAGTATCCTTAACTGAACGTAATGACTTAGGAATCGACTTGTTACCAGGGAATAGTCTTATGGACTCAGAATATGCAGGCGATATAGTCCTGTTAGGGGAGGATGCTGACAAAATGCAGAGTCTTCTGAACACCTTGAGCAGCAATCTTCGTATGTTTGGCATACGATTCGCCCCTACAAAATGTAAGATGCTGCTACAGGACTGGACCACGTCAACTCCTAACTTAGTGATAGGGAGTGAAGTGATAGAACATGTTGACCACTTCACCTATTTGGGAAGTTGTATCAGCCCCAACGGACTGATTGGCGATGAAATCTCACCACGGATCCGAAAAGCTCGAGCTGCTTTCGCTGACTTACACCATCTCTGGCGTAGGCGTGATATCCGATTATCAACCAAGGGACGTGTGTACTGCTCATCAGTTCGCTCCGTCCTTCTCTATGGCTCTGAAACATGGCCAATACGCGTTGAAGACATGAAAAGGTTGACTGCTTTCGATCATAGACGTCTGCGATCTCTGTCTCACGTTAGGTGGTTTCACAAGATAAGTAATGTTGACGTTAGGCGTAGAGTGTTGGGCAAAGAGGGAAAATCAATCGACGAGGCTATAAAGTTACATAGACTAAGATGGCTAGGTCACGTGCTGCGCATACCTAACCACCGCCTCCCCCGACGGGCATTACTAGCTGATATAGGTGCAGGTTGGAAAAGAGCCAGTGGTGGCCAAACAAAAACATGGCATGGCATCAATCCATGAAAGTTCAACTGAGTCGGTCAGGTAGGGAGATGCAGACTCCCGGGTTGGGGCCCTCGGGACTCTAGGAATCAATGGCTGGAGACAATAGGTGACATGGCTCAAAATCGTTGTCAATGGCGCAGATGTATTCAGTCTCTGTAATCTTTCGTATTCCTTTCTACATTACCCATTCTGTTTCACTCTTATACTTGTCAGACTGTATTGATTCTCTTCACTCATCTTCTTGTCTACCTCTGTGTGCTATTTGGAAGGTGGCAACTCGAACTGCTGCACTTCGGTGCCAAGTTCTATGTTGAATCCAGACAGAGAATGATGAAGTTTATTCCGCTAACCTTTCATCTTTCAAGGTTATATGATGGTGGCGGTTGTGATGGATGATACGATAATTTTTATTTTGTTGTAATATTCTAGTTTTTTATGTGAAGAATTAAAATGATTCCATCCGTGTATTCAACTACTTACTACTTTGATTGGTTGGAGAATTTCATCATGAGCTGAACCATTGGAAAAGCAGCTGAGATTACTGGACGGCTGCTTCGTCTTAGTATGTCTCTTCATCAGGGGGTTTCGAACACAGGATCTTCGAGTTACACGGCTGGTGAGCTCGTAGACCACCACTGAGCCACTGGGGCCCGATCTATTGGTCAGCCCATGAATTCCAGCTCCTGAAAACTCACGATATATAGTGCGTCCACTAGCAAATATCATCACTGGCGAGCATTTGTCGTTACACCTAACCTGCTGTTACCTGTGGTTCTAGTGTGAATCCGTGACCAGTAGAGTAGAGCAGGTCGAAGGTGAGAACACTTACCCATCGAAGACCATTGCGAAGTAGTCGCGCTATGTCGTGAATTGGTAGAAGTTAGAATTCATGGGTTGGCTATTGGATCGGGTCTCAGTTGCTTAATGATCTACGAGCTCACCTTGTAATCACAGGGTCATGGGTTGGGACCCCTGTAGTGGATGTGTACATCTGAAGATGCCCAAGCTAGGCTGAAACAGCTGTCCAGTACTCCCTGTGGATGGTTTTCCAATACTTCTCTAACCAATTTCAGCTCATGATGAAATCCTCCATCCAGTCAGACAAAATCTCTACAAAACCAATACTTGATATTTCCTACTTTGTTTGTTTATTTGGTCAGTGGAAATGTCAAATTCTTGTTGTTTTTATTTTCCTAAATTTCTTTCTGACTAAATATTTACATCAAATTGATTTAACAGGATTAGTTAGGAGTTACGTAATTTATTACATGTAGTGTGTTAACATGTCCAATCACATGACTACGAGAAAGTATTTATAATAGTCAGAGGGATAATATTATAACTGTAGGGAATTAGATGAGGACGTTGTCGCCTTGTTCTGTCTGCGCCTTACTAATACGCCTATCAGCTTGTGGTACCTTCCGATTCAGTGAAGCACGCAAATATCAAAAGACAAAGACTGTGACTGTGTATTGAAGTGCAACAAAGACAAAGAAAGCCATGGTATTTATACATTTTACAACAATATAGACAGCCAACAGCATTTGAAATAATTGATCGTAATAATCAATAACAAAGTGCGTGAGAAATGATGATATACCATCTATGCGAGATTAACAGTCGATAACAAAATGTGTGGGAATGATGATATACCTATATGCGAGATTAACAGTCAATACCAAAATGTGTGGGATCCTATCAGATAATGTCAGCAATTTTCATATAAAGAAGTTTGAGGCAGAACAAAGGATGCGTAAAAATAGATGACGTAATAAAATGTTGCCTAACTTGTCTGCGTCAGTTAAATCGATATGGCAATGAGAGTTTGTGCATATATTTGGTTTCAGCTGTTTGATAGGTATTATTTAAGCTGAAAGTGATTAAATCTGTAGCCGATGAATTCCATGTAAACCAATACTTGCCAAGAAGGTGGTAAGTTGTGTGTGTGTGTCTTCAGCCTAGTGATTACTTCGAACGACTTCAGGCTTCTTAGAATGTGTAATCCCAGAGTCTAATTGGTGGCGTGCAGTGACAATGTTTAATACCTGTGAACCTGTTAGTCACAAATTATTTAGGATGTCTTTAGAAATGCCAACAATAACTGTACTTCCTGTGCGTCTCTTTGTGTGTTTTGGTAGTTATAAGTAAATTGGTGCATACATATTCAAATACAGAACTAACTAGACGTCTTCTTGAAGCCTACGATACTACGGAACTTCAAATCAAGATAGACTGTACAGTTTTTATAGTTAACTACATTGACCAAAGTGGACGTCCCCTTCGTCTTCGTATCCACGAACATAAGCTAGCCGTCAAAAGACATGATATCCACTCCCTCATATGCCTCACTTCATACAGACAACCACGGACATCAATTCGACTGGGACAGCGCTCAAATATTAGACAGAGGAAAAAACATCAAGAATGCTAGAGAATTTTTAAAAGGTTGCCATTCCAGTGAATCATCAATCAATAGACATATCGAGATAGACGAAATTTACCAACCGATAAGAAAGAAACCTCACACACAAAGGGTCAAAGTCCAAGTCAAAGAAACTATCAGTTCCAATACAAGTAACCTAGATGGTGTGAAGATACACAAAAACAACCAATCACGTTCAAGATAGTCACCAGGAAAGATGACTAATAAACTGGCGGAGAAATCTAAAAGCTCACTTCATTGAATTGAAGTATGCGCTGAAGATGTCACCTAGTAGGGCGATGAAAGCTTCGCGAATCAACTATCCAGCTCAGAGAACGCAACCATATCAAAATCATCCACGTGAGCTACAAATCTTCTTTATCATAATCAACTGTTCCAACGCTTTCACAAATCAAAGAGCCAGCCTAGTTGAGTGGAACATCTTATTGTAGCCACGTAATTTGATCAATTACCTTTGTTTTGTGGTGTGATTGTGAAAAATTCTATTAAGTGTAGAAGGTCTACGAAGGCTGCAGGTACTTGACTATCTTTATCCTCATGGGATTGCCAATGGTTGATATCCAACAACCACATGAGCATATAGTTTTAGATAAGATGAATGAATCGATCGATCAACTTATCACTCATGTAACTGAAGCATGTTATGCATTTTTCCCCATCGTTTGCCTTAAAGTACCATATTAGCCGTGATAAAACCGAGTTGAAAGGTCAAAAGGTGATACTTAATATTTCTTTTGAGCTGTGTACGAAAGTATAGGTAGCCCAGCTGGTGTTCATGTAGCCGCTAGAACCTGTCAATAGAGACTTTAGATCATGTGGCTAAGAATCAATGTCATTGGCGCTGATGTATTCCTACCTTATGTTCCTCTTTGTTTCTTAACATCCCATTTCTTCATTGACTTCATCGTTCTATCTCCGATCAAATCATGGATGCTTACTAAGGAAGAGTCCTAAACTAGGACGAAACCACTGTCCAGTACTGCTTGGTTTTCAATGGTTCTTAAACTGACATCAATCAGTGATTAAACATGAATGGAAATCTATAGAGACTTCGGATTGTGTAATTTTCATATATATGCATATTTGCCTTCTGTTTTGGCTTTTTTGACGTATCAGTTGTAAAACGCTTGACTCCATTTTGATATTTCTCTGCAAGTGATAACAGTGAGCTTATTTGCAGTAAATGTCATAAGTCTCAGGAACTATTTACTGACTGTTTCATTTGCTGTGTCATACTCATTCTAAGATGGTTGATGATTTTATATATGTGCAGTTACTTCAACCCACACTAAGTAAACTTTGTCTATCGACTGTGATTGAACAGTTGAAATTCCAGTATCTTAATCAAAGAGTCATATTTCAAACTCGACCTACAAGGACGACGACATCATGAGAATGGTAAATAAAAGATTAAGCGCAGCCCTGTCGACGACGTATCCTGCAGCATTATTAGTCTCTCTACCTCGAACAACCTCCTCTTTGGTGCAGTCAAAAATTGACAAGTACCCCTCACATGTTACCTCCAATTGTGTATACCAATTCACATGTATCTGCGAGAGGAGTTACATTGGAAGAACAGAGAGGAGGGTGTACGTCAGATTCTGTCAACATATACCAACGAGTCTCCAGTTAAAGGAACCGAATTGTTTAACCTCTTCAATCGCCACCAAACGTATGATTGACACGGGACACCGAGTAGATGTGCTGGAATCACTTATTTAGGGAGTACCATCAGCCAGTGCCAACGGGTTGATCTCTGACGAAATCTCAGCACGGATACAGGGGGCTCTTTTCGCATTTGCCAGTTTACGCCGACTCTGGCGTAGACGAGATGTTCGACTATCGACCAAAGGGCGGGTGTACTGCTCATCAGTCCGCTCCGTCCTCCTTTATGGTTGTGAGACATGGCCACTGAGAGTGGAAGACGTGAAAAGACTAGCTGTCTTTGATCATAGGTGCCTGCGCTCTATTTCCCATGTAAAGTGGCATAATAAGGTGAGCAACATTGAAGTCAGGCGTCGAGTTCTAGGTAAACAGGGGAAATCAATCGACGAAGTCGTGAAGTTACAAAGACTGAGATGGTTAGGACATGTGTTACGTATGCCAAGTCATCACCTCCCTCGACGAGCAATGTTAGCGGATATAGGGTCAGGCTGGAAAAAAGCTAGCGGCGGTCAAACAAAAACTTGGCTTCATCAGTCAATGAAATCCACAACAGTTGGTCTTAGCCACGTAGGAAGGTGTAGACTTCCAGGCTGGGGTCGTCGGGACGGTAAAAATCTATGGTTGGAAACAATTGGTGACAGGGCTCAAAGTGATCGTTCTCAGTGGCGCAGATGCATCCACTCCTTGTGACTTATGATTTCCAATGAACCTGTTTTGTTCATCGTTATTACTCCTTTGTCCCACACCTCTGCTCACTGTCTCTATTATGCTTTTCTTGTACTTTCTTATCTTGCTTCGCGTGCTACACGGAGTGTCGTGACTTGAACTTCCGCACATTTGTGCAAAGTTCTATGTCTACGTAACACATGTCCTAACCATCTCAGTCTTTGTAACTTCACGACTTCGTCGATTGATTTCCCCTGTTTACCTAGAACTCGACGCCTAACCTCCATGTTGCTCACCTTATTATGCCACTTTACACGGGAAATAGAACGCAAGCACCTATGATCAAAGACAGCTAGTCTTTTCATGTCTTCCACTCTCAGTGGCCAGGTCTCACAACCATAAAGGAGGACGGAGCGGACTGATGAGCAGTACACCCGCCCTTTGGTCGATAGTCGAACATCTCGTCTACGCCAGAGTCGGCGTAAACTGGCAAATGCGAAACGAGCCCCCTGTATTCGTGCTGAGATTTCGTCAGAGATCAACCCGTTGGCACTGGCTGATGGTACTTCCCAAATAAGTGAAGCGGTCAACGTGCTCTACCACTTCACTTCCTATTTTTAAACTAGGCGTCGATGTAGTCCAGTCCTGTAACATCATCTTGCATTTGGCGGGAGCGAATCGCATGCCAAACATTCGTAGATTGCGGCTCAAGGTGTTTAGAAGACTCTGCATTTCGTCAGCGTCTTCGCCTAGAAGGACTATATCGTCTGCATATTCCAAGTCAACGAGATTATTCCCTGGTAGCAAGTCAATCCCTGAGTCGCTGAAGTCACCTAGGGTTAAGTCCATTAACACATCTATGATGAAGTTGAATAGAAAAGGGGATAATGGGCATCCTTGACGGACACCACTGGTCGTCATCAGTTCAGATGACAGCTCGCCGTAAGCCCTCACCTGGCTGTATGAGTACGAGTAGAGTGCCTTAATCAGTGCAATATATTTTCTCGGAATTCCCTTTACAGCCAAGCATCTCCAGAGAACTTCTCGATCGACAGAGTCGAATGCTGCCTTTAGGTCAAGAAATATAATGACTGTTGGACGCCGGTAGGAATGCCTATGTTCTAGAATCTGTCGGAGGGTGAAGATATGATCAATACACCCTCTTCCTGGTCTAAAGCCTGCCTGGCTCTCTCGTGTTTGAGACTCCCGAGCACCACTCAGTCTACGCATGATTATTGAGCCTAAGACTTTAGATACTATATTAGTCAAGCTAATCCCTCTGTGATTATCACAGGAAGACTTGTCTCCCTTCTTGTATATGGGGATAATCAGTGACTTACACCAACCCGATGGGACTTCTTCTGATTCCCAGACGCTGCCTAGTACCTCAGTTAATGCAGACAGTAAGCTGTCTCCACCGTACTTAAATACCTCTGGAGTCATTCCATCAGGTCCCGCTGCTTTGCCTAGTTTCAGATTGGTGACAGCTTTAGTAACCTCAGTTAGTGACGGAGGACCTGTGTCTATATCCCATTCAGGGAGGTGTTGGATGCTCGGAAGGTTGAGCGTGGCTGTGGGCAAATTAAACTGCTCCTCATAATGCTCTTTCCAACGATCCAGTCGTCTATCCTGGGAGCTAATTATAGTGCCATTTTTTTCCGAGATTGTCTCACTAATGATTTGTCTTCTCCCACCCGTTTCCCTGATGAGTCCAAAGAGTTGCCTGGTGTTGCCTATCCTCGAAGCTTTCTCCATCTCTTTGGCTTTTGTCGCCCACCACTGTTCACGGTCCTTGCGGAGACTTTTCGTAAGTTTCCTCTTGTGCAGCTTTCGCTCCTCATTGAATTCGGAGCTCGCCGGAATAAGTCTTCTAGCATCTATCAGTTCGGATGAGGCGGTGGAGATCCAGTGGTTTTTACTCACCTTTGGGTTTACCTTATTCACAGCTTTTACAGCTGTATCTATGGCTGCCTGGATATTTTTCCAAGCTTCTTCAGGGTGAGCACAGCTGTCGAACACAGATATGTGTTTAGCTAGTTCTTCCTCAAATACGGATTTAGTTTCCTGATCGAGCTGGGGACGTGATGGTTTTACCGCCAGCTGTTTCCTACGTCCGTTCAGTCGTAAGCACACCCGAGCGCGGACCAGTGCATGGTCGGTATCTACGCACGTGTTCCAGAAGGAGCGACAATCTCCTACCGACCCACGCCAACGATAGCTTATTGCTATGTGGTCTATTTGTGTCCAGCGTTGGTTTGATGAAGGGGGTCTCCAAGTCAAACAGTGTCTCTCCTTGTGTTTAAAGTTAGTGCTTACAAGAAACAAATGATTATCAGAGCAGAACTGTAGGAGACGGTCACCGTTGTCGGTTCGCTGGCACGGAACTCCATAGGTGCCACCGACATCCTTCTCAGATTGACACAATTTCCCTACTTGAGCGTTAAAGTCACCAGCTAGAACGACTATGTCTGAGCGTTTAGCCTTTCGCACCAAACTAGACAGCTTTTGGTAGAACTCATCCTTCGTTTCATCTGAACTGCAGTCAGTGGGGGCGTAGGCGGAGATTACGAAAAGGCATCGGCGAGTAGTGCAGTCCTTTCTCCTTCTTACTGATCCGTTCAGGCGGACAGCACACATTCGGCTATCTACCGGGATCCAGTCAAGCAATGTCTTTTCTGCCCTAGTACTCAAAGCTATCCCTACGCCAGCTAATCCTCGTGAACTAGCTGTGGCATCTCCTGACACCCTCAAGGTGAATTTTGCAGATTCAACCTGTTGGCCAGGTGGGGTTAGGTGAATAACCACACTTGAGTCTTGTATGTGTGTTTCTGAAACACAGCACTTTTATCTTATTTATTTTTTTTATTTACAGCTTGATTCCACACTGTATTTTTGGTACAAGTATGGAATTTTCACCATGTGATATCGGTAGCCCAAATTTTGCAGACCGACCATAGATATCAGGTGTGCGTCGGTGCGGGCTCGAACCCCGAACCATGTGCATGGTCGGCGAGAGTCCTAACCACTGTGCCACCGACGCATACATCAATGGTTCGGGATGCCAGGGTCTTGGTTAGTGATGCTTGTTGTCCTATTTGGCAAAGTGTCCTAACATTAAAAGCTCCTATATGAAATTGGTGGTGTGGCTTTAGGAGGCTGTCGGTGGTGGTTTTTTGGCTTCCATCGTTTTTAGTGGATGCTGTCTGTCTGTCTGGATTCAACATAGAACTTGGCACCGAAGTGCAGCAGTTCGAGTTGCCACCTTCCAAATAGCACACAGAGGTAGACAAGAAGATGAGTGAAGAGAATCAATACAGTCTGACAAGTATAAGAGTGAAACAGAATGGGTAATGGTAGAAAGGAATACGAAAGATTACAGAGACTGAATACATCTGCGCCATTGACAACGATTTTGAGCCATGTCACCTATTGTCTCCAGCCATTTAGTGGATGCAGAGTGGAGGGGAAGTGGAGAGCTATCAAGCCGAGGAGTTGCATCAGTGGAAGGAAGGCAGGATGATAGAGATGAAGGTGAAAACAGAGATGAGTGAGTAATAGAGAGGTTTCGCGTGCGTTCCGGATTGTGAGGGCGATTGTTACTTCCCGGCTGCCCACACCGTAGAAGTTAACATCTGAAGATGATATCTGTCAGTGGGCTCTCACTTGGCTGGATGCATGAGTTTGAGTAGATTGCCTTGATCAGTGCAATGTATTTTCTCGGTATTCCCTTTACAGCCAAGCATCGCCAGAGCACCTCTTGGTCGACAGAATCGAATGCCGCCTTTAAAGGAGGAGGATGAGAGCTAATAAACAACTGTGGAGCTAGTTAAAGACAACTGCAGAAAACAACATGAAATGAGGGTATTTAGTGTCGAAGCCTTATGCTCCAGTCAGAAACTACGCTTTGTGTGCTACATGGAGTGTGGCGACTTGAACTGCCGCACATATGTGCAAAGTTCTATGTCGAAAACAGACAGACAGAAACTATGTGAATAATAACTATACGTCGACCTGAAGGCATCAATTATTGAAGTCCCCAGTCGTAATTATCTCAGTTACATCAAGACAAACATCAGACTTCAGAGATTTTCTATGTATAATATACCGCTATGATCATATTAAATACAGCTCTACAAATTCCTCTGTTGATTAATGTCATTTACGCAAAACGCATAGGTTTCATTGCCAAAGTCACATAGACTCAATGCTCTGACAACAATATCATGTGGGTGATGATTTGGGAGCGTCAATAAACCAAACTGTGTATACCTTAAACGACCATACATAAAAGTGATTCAGAGTCTTACATCATTCGGTCAACAATAATACATAAACACAAGGGATTACTGCTAAATACAACAGCACCACCATACAATCCTGACATGTAATAGTAGCCAAGGTCTAAGTTCTACTTTGTACATTTTATAATATTTGGTCTATGAATGTACACAATAATAGAAAACAAGGACGAAAAGTAGAATTATGTAACAGTTGCGAAAATTAACTAATCAATCTAAATGTAACAAAGTAGGTAAAAACTAATGGAAAGACATTTAACTGTTTAAATAATGTTATGAATAAACTATAAAAGTAATAGTATTTAAGTATTGGTTTGCAGGAATTTGATTGGTTAGAAAATTTCATTATAAGCTGGTATCAGTTAGAGAACCACTGGAAAACCACCTAAGGAGTACTGGACAGCTAGTTGCTTTGACCTAGTTTGGGAGCCTATTCAGGTAGGTAGGTACCTGGGTTTTACTGTGGTGAGAGCTGTCAGCTTGCCAAAATTGGTAGATAGCGATTTACGTCAATGTTTACGTCCCAAATCGGGGTCATGGGAAAAAACAAAAACAGAGCACAACCTTGAGGAAATCAAGAACTAATCACAACATACTTAGCGTCGGCGGATATGATTAGCAGATATATCAATGGACTGTCTGAGAAACGGCAACAAAGAGATGACAGAATAACCTTTAGCAGGGAAACAACCAGTCAGGAGACACTGTTTTCCTGCTAATAATAACGAATAATAATGTACATAAAATCTATAAACATCTGTTGATTTCCTTAATACAGGATGTGTTGCCTGGCCCTTGTCTTCTTTCGTTACACTAGGGCGAATTCGTGACCAGTAGGGTACAACAGGTCAAGTATGAGGATATAAACTCGTGGCCGATGACATTAGCTATCGCCAGTCGAGCTATATCGTGAATTGGCAGAAGTTGGAATTCATGGACTGGCCACTGGATTCGTGGGTCCCAGCGGCTTAATGGTCTACGAGCTCGCCTTGTAACTGGAGTGTTCCGAGTTCGATCTTCGGTGGTAGCGTGCATCTCGAGAATCCCAAACTAGGATGATACAGCTTTCCACTACTTCCTGATAAAAGTAATAATAATGAGCTAAAAGCATAAAATGAAACAAAATTATGGTGCAAACGTTACTCTAGCCATGGTAAGACGAATAGCCGTATGTAGTTCTGATAAACGCAGACATCCGGTTTCAAGTCCCGGATACCCAGTGATTTGGTAAATTTGTCCGAAGTCATTTCGTGAGATACTGAGGAATTTTGAGTAGAGTAGCACTGTGAACCAATCATGCGGAGGTACCTGATGTCCCCATTCTCTAATCTCCAATTAGTCATCTCCTCCTAAATTACACCTCACATTACACAATACACTTTTGAGAACACAGTTACCAGTCTCTGATTGATTTTATGAATTGTTTATTAAACATAAGTACACAAATAATAAATGAGCAATCAAATATGATATATGTCTGATTTCCCACAAACTGGAAGATATGCAAGTGAAATTGTGACAAGTTGGCGATAGAAGAAGCATCCAGAGAAGATAGGACTTCCTTCAGGTGAACATAGAGAAAACAGAGGTGATGAAGCTTCCTGGCCAACAACAATAACAGACAACAACCAGCATAAATGGGAGGAACCTGGAAGAAACAACCTCCTTTACCTACCTACCCACCTGGGAAGCATCGTTTCAACTACAGGCAGACGGAACTGACGAGGACATCAAAACAAGAATCAGAAAAGCAAGACAAGCTTTCATTACTCTCAAGTCTGTGTGGAAGTCAACAGCACTACTCAGCATCAAAAATAACATCCGGATTTTCAACTCCAATGTGAAGTCAGTGCTACTCACTGTACGGATCACAGACATGACCAGAGCGTCATAAAGAGCATCTCAAACAAACTACAGACCTTCATTAACAGTTGTCTTCGCTCAATACTCCGCTCAAGATCAAATGGCCGACCAGAAAAGATCAGCAACAGGGATCTCTGGCGATGAGCAAACCAACCAAGAGGGAACCGATTGTGAAACAAATAGGCAGGAAGAAATGGAGATGGATTGGTCATACTCTGAGGAAACAATCAAGTGAGTGACATCACTAGACAAGCTATCGCTCGAGTGGAACCCGAAAGGGAAGCGACGAGTTGGTCGTCAGTGCCAGGGTGACTTGGAGGAAGTCGTGTGAACAGGAGATGAAGCGTGTGGGTAGACCTGGGGCCAGGTGAAAACGTTGGCAGAAAACCGAAGGCAATGGAGAGGCGCAACTGAAGCCCTATGTTCCTCTAGGAATTAAAAGAAATAATAATCAAATATGAATAATATTCTCTCTAACCGATTAAACTGCTTACCCTGGAACAATATTTACTACACCAGGAGGGAATCCAGCCTCTTTAATCAGTTCAGCAACCCAATTAGCCGACAATGGAGTTTGTTCAGCTGTTTTCATGACAACTGTATTCCCCATTGCTAATGCAGGACCAAGTTTCCATGCTTGCATCAGTAAAGGGAAATTCCATGGGATAATTTGTCCACAAACACCAACAGGTTCATGACGTGTAAATGACATATAGTTACCGCCAATAGGTATTGTCTTTCCATGATATTTATCTGCCCAACCAGCATAATACCTTGAAATAAAAGAAAAGCAGGTTAGATCAAAAGTGTTCAATTCACATTAAAACTAGAGAAAAGTGGAATAAATTAGCAACTGTATAGACATCTTTTTCACATGGTTACAGAAAACTTGACTATTTGTCAAACTCATGGATAATCCCTATCCAGGCATTAATGAAAACAAAACACGTAGATCAGCGAAGAGTCTCTTTTCGCCGGCTAATTCATTTTCTTAGCTGTACAATCGCAAATATATACATATGAGTTATTTTGTATGTATGCGTACGTTAAGTTTGTCAAACAAAAGTACAATTGGTTAAGGTTACTTTTAACTAAACAGGTGAAGATTGGTAATACAAGTCAAGAAAATTAGGTGTTAGTGAAATTAGGGTAGTAACAAAGGTGATGAGTTGTCACAAACAGTTGTTAAAAGAAGTTATGTAATAATAGTATGGATAGTTTGATGAGTGAGTTTTACTCAGGTTGCACATAGGAACAAAGTAGATAATACGAGATTACGTAAGAGTTCTAAATGGATACAAGAATTATAAGCAATTAAAGAACAGGCAAAGAAACAAAATTGCTGGATGGCAACTGTTAAATGTCTTCAGCAGTAGATTGGGGTCGTTATCTCTGAGAACATTCTTTGCAGCAACGCTAAGAATGGTGTTCTCCAGTCGCCCACTGATCTGCAGAAGCCTAAAGGACAAGATCCCGCATCTGACCACTTCTGCGTGCATATATCAGTTCACCTGCTGCTGTGGAGCCAGCCAGGTACATCAGTCGTTCGACGCGCACCCTATCCAAGAGGATTCAAGAACACTATCCAGCCAGCATGGTTGCGAAAAGGCAATAGTGGTGCAATAATTGAACACCTGCCCCTTCAAAGTAATCTACAGAGTCAAGAATAACCTACCAAAGGCAACACAGTTTCGTCTTCTTTGTATCGCTGAAGCTCTGGCCATTCACATAGAAAAACGGGAGCTGTGCATACAAAAGAGAATTACTCAACCACTTCTACTCTCATGGTAACAATACTTTGATTTGTGATGACATAATTTCGTTTGTTTCTATGCCTGTTCTTTAATTGCTTATAATTCTTGTATCCATTTAGAACTCTTACGTAATCTCGTATTATCTACTTTGTTCCTATGTGCAACCTGAGTAAAACTCACTCATCAAACTATCCATACTATTATTACATAACTTCTTTTAACAACTGTTTGTGACAACTCATCACCTTTGTTACTACCCTAATTTCACTAACACCTAATTTTCTTGACTTGTATTACCAATCTTCACCTGTTTAGTTAAAAGTAACCTTAACCAATTGTACTTTTGTTTGACAAACTTAACGTACGCATACATACAAAATAACTCATATGTATATATTTGCGATTGTACAGCTAAGAAAATGAATTAGCCGGCGAAAAGAGACTCTTCGCTGATCTACGTGTTTTGTTTTCATATTCGTCAAACATCTAAGTGGATTAGAATTCAAATTTGTGAACCAAAAGAGCTCAAACTCTCATCTACTTAGTGAATATACTGTTGAAATTCACTCAAGAGTTATTTACAACGCTTCCAGTTGGAGCCTTCATAAACGAACAGGTACAGCCAGAGCTGGTTAGACTTCAGTCTTTTTGTCGAAATGCTCTCATGTTTTTTTCCCTTTACATTCCCCAGTGGCTTGAAGTTTAATTCTATTCACCGCCTTCACAAGTCAATGATGTTCCTCACAAAAGGTGAAAGAGACAATTTGAAAGTCTAGCGCTTACGACCAGACTGGTGGACATGCTGGTTTACTCAACGAGGCTTGAAAACCCTTAATACAAACCTGTGGTGTTTATGAGCTCCAGAATCCGAACGTATCGAATGTCAGATGGGGAAGTTTCGGTCACCGAGAACCATGGGAGGACTGCTTCACTGCCTTGCAGATCAGATTTCAAGTTAAATTCCCAAGGGTGGCCCCTTAGGATAACCACCTGGTCTAGTCTGGGAGTCAAGACAGTACTCCAGCCCTCGCACAAATCATGTGGTTTTGTGTAGCACATCTCTCGGTGCCCATTATGCAGTAACTTTGTGTTTTAATAATGACAATGGAAATAATAACTTCCAGGTGGACACTGTTTTCACATCGGCATATATGAGTAATCAATCTAAACAAACTTTAGAGAAATCTGAGAATCCCATCTATGATGTAGTGTTGGAAATATAATTCTATATAACCATTTAATCCAAAGGTATATCGAAGGAAGTATCTAGACAACAGACTTTTTATTCGAGTACACTGGTGGAGGCTACTTCTTTATGAGATACATGAAGAAAATTTAAACTTAACAGAAACGGTTTTATCAGCGAAGGAGCACAACTATAGATTCAAAAGGACGGCTGCTTGAATCCTTTTAACGAAGGGTTTCCTATACAAATATGAGTTGTATAAGTGTGCTAAATACAAACCCCACAAAACAGTTATGATATAGGGTAATATTGATGAAGATACTGTAAATCCTCTACATTTGACAACGCTTCCATTTGTCTCGCTAAACTGACTATTAAATTAACATCTACTTAGCTACTTATGGCTATCTCGTCCTTTGAACGGCGACTTTAACAAGCTAATACGTCAACAAACAAACTGTATGCTTAACATATCCCACGTGGAATATTACGAGAAGCAAATACTCGATTACCCCTTTGGTTGCAATCCGATTTCTTATAACGTAAAGCGGTTTAGAGATTGGTTTCATATTTGATCACGAGTTGATAAAAGTTAGAGAACTATTGAAAACCAGGGAGTACTAGACAATGGTCTCGTCCTTGTTCATGACTCTTCGTCAGTACGCATGGATGACCCCACCATAGGTCGACCCAAAATCCTTCAAGTCACGAGAACGGTTAGTCGGTCATTCAGCCACTGAGACGGAATCCAGTGGATTATGAATCCTTACTTCAGTCAGTCCGCTATTTTTAGCGCCACCGCTAGCCAACGTCGTTGGCGATGGACTCCATTCATCACTACACAACATTTTATAAAATTAGACACCTTTATTTCGGATTGAATAGATCATTACTTGTGTGTGAATAATAGCTGATACAACATGGACTGAATAAAGGACCTTCATATAAATAAAAGTATTGCAACAACAATCTACTTAACTGAATGAAATCAATTATACACAAAAATCATCTCTCTGATGGTAATATGACTCTCTCTTAAGGTAGCCAAATGCCTCGTCATCTAATTAGTGACGCGCATGAATGGATTAACGAGATTCCTACTGTCCCTATCTACTAATCTAGTGAAACCACAGCCAAGGGAAAAGGCTTGGCAGAATTAGCGGGGAAATAAGACCCTGTTAAGCTTAACTGTAGTCCGACTTTGTGAGGAAACATGATGGATGTAGAATAGGTGGAAGCTAGGTGCTTTGGTGCCTGGCGTCAGTGAAATACCACTGCTGCCATTGTTTCTTTACTTATATTCAGTGGAACGGGAACGAAACGGTATTTTGGTGTGAAGCACATGCTGGCATAGGTGGTGTAACGCTGCATGTGTCGGTGGCACAGAGGTTAGGACTCTCGCCGATCACGCCGGGTTTCGAGCGCACGCCGATGCACACCTGATATTTATGGTCGGCCTGCAAAATTTGGGCTACCAATATCACATGCTGGATATTCCATACTTGTACCAAAAATACTGTGTAGAATCAAGCTATAATAAAAATAAATAAAAAAAGAATAAATATGGTAATTTACAAACCTGTAACATTTGATCACCAACTCTAAATCAATGTTGTATGAATCACTGAATGGTTTTCCATTGTCCAAAGTTTCTAAAGACTGGAAATAAAAGTGAACACATTGAATCGAAATAAATATGCAAAAGGTGAATAGTATTGAGACATTCGACAGAAAACCATCAACCGTGACTAAGATCTTATTACAGCTGCATGTCAGACTTTAGACCAGAAAGAGGGTGTATATATCATATCTTCACCCTTCGGCAGATTCCGGAACGGAACATAGGCATACTTACCGTCGGCGTCCAACAATCGTTATATTTCTTGACCTAAAGGCGGCATTCGGTTCTGTCGACCGAAAGGCACTATGGTGATGCTTGGGTGTAAAGGAAATGCTGAGAAAATACATTGCACTGATCAAGGCACTCCATTCGAACTCATGCATTCAGCCAGGTGAGAGCTTACGGCGAGTTGTCATCTGAACTGATGACAACCAGTGGTGTCCGACAGCGAGGGATGTTCACTATTCTCATTTCTGTTTAATTTCATCATGCATGTACTAATAGAGTTAACCCTAACTGCTGACTTCAGAGACTTAGGGGTGGACTCGTTACCACCAGGAAATAATCTCGCTGACTTAGAATATATGCAAATGATAAAGTCCCTTTAAGTGAAGATGCTGACAAAATGCAGAGTCTTCTGAACTTTTTAAGGTAAACGCTGAGAATATTTGGCATGCGATTCGTTTCCGTCAGATGTAAGATGATGAGGGTACAGGACTGAACTACATTGACTCCTAGCTTAAAGATAGGCAGGAGTGAAGTGATAGAGCGTATTGACCATCTCACTTATTTGGGAAGTTGTATCAACCAGCTCGATGGATTGATCGCTGAAGAAATTTCAGCACGGATATAGAGGGCTCGTTTCGCATATGCTAGTCTACGCCATCCTTGGCTTAGTATGCGTGATATCCGGCTATCGACCGAAGGATAAAAAAAAAATAATAAATAAATAAGTACTACACAAGGAGGGGAAATCAGTAGATGAGGTTGTGAAGTTATACCGATTGAGAGATGGTTAGGACATGTGTCACGCATGCATGTCTAGCCATCGCCTTCCTCGACGGGCACTGTTAGCTGACCGGCATACGATAAGGTTGGAAAAGAGCCACGGGGTGTTCAAAACAAAACATGGAGGCATCAGTCAATGAAGTCCACAACAGTTAGTTAAAGCCAGCCAGCCACGTAGGAAGTTGTAGACTGTGTGGCTGGCTGGTTGGGGTCCTTGGTACGGTAAACATCAATCGTTGGAAACAATTGGTGATATGGCTCAAAGTGATCGTTTTCAGTAATGGCGCAGATGCATCCACTCCTTCTGACTTGTGATTTTCAATGAAACAATATTGTTCTTCGTTAATACTATTCCTTTGTCTCACACCTCTGTTTACTGTCTCTATTATGCATTTCTTCTACTTTCTTCTCTAGCTTTGTGTGCTACTTGGATGGAGTGTGGTGACTTAAACTGCTGCACATATGTCGAAAGTTCTATGTCGAAAACAGACAGATAGACAGACAGACATTGGGAAATACATGAAAACCTGAATTAAAATGAGCAGTATAACGTTACTCAAGAATACTTAGTATGATCGGTTGGAGGATTTCATCATGAGCTGATACGTCAGTTAGAGAACCATTGGAAAACGGATGTCAGCTCATGATGAAATCCTCCAAACAATCAAACAAAATCCTTACAAAACCAATACCTGGAAATGCTTAGTATCTGAATAGTGGCCACCATCAAGCTCTAAAAAAAAATTAGTTCAAATGATGGATCTCTAAAAAATTGAGGTTTTAACGCTAAGTGATTGGAACCAAACACTCAGTAAACTATTGTATGCAGACAACTTCAAGATATCTGATAGATTTCATTATTGTGCACGGAAATCGGGCGAAACTGTCAACACTTATTCAGCTTCCATTTCAGGAAATCCAAGGTGAATGAAACCTGCAAAGCACGGACAGTAGTGAACTACTAACCACCTACACAGCTTTAGCAACAATCACATTAAATTTGTAAAAATCACCCCAGAATACCAAGAATGTATACAAACATTTTAAACATTTATTATCAAACCAAAAATAGTAAAGCTTACAGCAAGATACACTCTGTCGCGTTCTATAAGATCAGCCAGTTTGTTAAGCAGAACTCCACGAGCTGCAGCATCCATACGACGCCATTCAGAACCGAATTCAAAAGCTTTACTAGCCGCTTTAACTGCAATATCTATATCCTCCTAGATGAAATGAACAAAGATAATGATTTTTAATAATAATAATAATAGTAATGGCTTCGTTTCAAAACAGTACATTCGATTCAATGTGGAACTTTCTTAGCATGTTGAGCATAAAAACCAAGCAAAATCTAGATTAGCTGGTTCAAATAAGTTGAAGAAATCTAGAGAATAGCTCAGCTATATAGCACTACATAAATTTACGCACAACCATACAATAGGATGACTTCGAAAAGGCCTTCGACAGCGTTAACTGAGAAGTAATTTGGAAACTACTTCAACACAACGGCGTACCTGAAATGTTTATCAGTCTTATTCAACGGCTACATGACAATGACATGTGTCAGGTGATCCACAACAGGAAACTCAGCGAAGCGTTCGAAGTGAATACACGAGTAAGACAAGACTGACTGTCTATTTTCATCGATAATACTCTTAATTGTAGTGGACTGGATTATGCATCAGGCTGTGGGAAGCGAGGAGATAGGAATACACCAGACCACTGATGAGAAGACTTTAAAAGATCTGGATTTCGCAGGTGATATATATGTCTAATGTCACATAAACTCGAAGACCTACAGGCGAAAACCAAAAAAACTGGCAGAAGGAGCAGTGAAGATAGGAGTGCGAGTGGACATAGAGACGACGGAGGTGATGAAGATAACCGACCAACCAACTAACAGCATTAACAACAACCAGTGCCAAACGCCATCAGCGGGAGAGATTTAACACAGGTTACCCCCTTCACTTATCTGGGAAGCATCGTTTCAACTGCAGGCAGAAAGGATGAAGATGTCAAATTCAGTCAGAATCAGAAAGGTAAGATACGCCTTCATTAACCTGAAACAAGTTTGGAAATCTACACTTATTCAACATAAGGAAAAAGATTTGAGCTTTCAACACCAATGTCAAGTCGGTCCTTCTATACGGAACAGAAACGGCGTGTAACGTAAAGGATTTCCAACAGGTTGCAGACTTTTATCAACTGTGACCTCCTTCGCTCCATGCTGCAGATCAAATGGTACTTACTTACTTTACTACTTTACTTCGGCTATCTCCTACGGGAGGATGAGCCGGCTTCATGAACCATGAAGTTTCATGGGAATTGGGTACGAGTGATGTCCCAAGAATCGCTCGGCCTTTTGTTTGAGAGTGCAGCTCTAGCCTTTACACAACCAAGTGTGACCTACAAGGCAGTAGGAGTGGAGTAGGGAGTCCACTATCCATTGGCAGCCGGTGACCGGAGTTCGGTTCATTCGCCTTTTTGAATGGGGCCAGTCATCCACGGCATCCAATAAGCCCTTTGTCCATACATCTGCCAGTGAGCTCCGGTGAGCTTCATACGACAGTCATTGGAGGTTTGGAATCAGGGTTTAGCCATCTCCCCTAGACTGTCATCCAATGGACAGTCAACCCGGTGAAGAGCGCCGGGCATCCGCTTTTGCCCTCTCACTTTGGTGAAAAACACCTCCGCCACGTGAAGGCGGTGAGTAGGACTTCCTCAGGAGAGGCTATGTAAGACGCCCGGTTGTATGGGAGCATTTCAAGAGGTGCACGGAGGGGTGGCCAACCCGCAGCGCAAGACACCCACCTCCGACCATCCTGAGGCTTTGGAGGTCAGAAAGAATAAGCAACAAAACTATGGGAACAAACCAACCAAGAGTCGATAGCTCAACAAATATGTAGGAAAAAGTGGAGATGGACTGGGCATACATTGAGGACGCAGCCAAATGACATCACACGCCAGGCCCTCGAGTGGATCGTTGGTGAGAGGGTGACATGGAGAATATTTTGTGAAGAGGAGATGAGAGATTGTGGGCACTCATGGTCCAAGCTAAAAAGGACAGAGGAAGACAGGACAAAGTGGAGATGTGTTGCTGAAGCCCTATGTTTCACTCGGAACTCAAGGGAACAATAATAATAATACACAGTAGGATGCGATAAAATGAAAAAGGGAGAGACTGATAACGGAAGTTTTATTTATCGAATAAACTGCATACGCATGTAATAGGACTGATTCAACACCTGTCCCAGACATCTGGAAAATTCTACAACCCTTACGACGACGGATAGGGAAAAATAAAGAAAACTATAAAGACGAAAGTTTCCAAGTTGTGGTTATAATAAATCTAATAAACAAATTAATGTGGAATTACATACTACCACAGTAACCAAGTTTTAAACACACATTAATTTGGTTTTTTTACTGTCTCGAGGTAAGTTAATAGTTTCACAACTAACACTTTTCTCATCACATAAAATGCTTGCAAAATAAAGTGTCGCAGATTTCTTTAACTTAGTCGTCCATGCGTAGTTTTTTAGAACTGATTTTAATCCTACTTGATGACATGCAAGAAGAGACGATGTTCAGGATCCAACGACATGATAGCCGCCAATTTCTTGAATGAGTTCACAAGTATATGTCCACAACAGTATTAACGAGTTGTTTTAAGGACAATTCGCTCGCTCTACTAACAGCTTTTGGTGTCCAGTAAAGATCTGATCCACCTAACTATGAATATCTTAAGAAATATGACGCATATGGTCAGTTAAGTGAATTTCCCAGATTACTATAAAATAATAAGTCCACAGATTTGTAATCACTTTGGTTGCCCAGTGTATATGTAATTACCAAACATTATTCATTTCATCGCCCAGCAGGACATTCTCCTCAAACAACACACTTTCTCTGCACAGGGAAATCGACTGTCTAAAGGTCATCATCACAAAATCTTATGAATAACATTCTGCCTTCACAAGACTCCCAAATGTAAACGATCCTGCCCCCCCCCCATAGCACTAGATCATTGATGCTATTCTACAGACCGACAGTGATCTATGCTGCGATTTTATCCTCGATTAGGAATGAATTAATTAAGAGGGGATTTTTGCGACACATTCACTACTATGCTAACTCAACACTACAGTGTAAAAACAAAATGGAATATAGTGAGGTAATACTACTAACTTTAGTGAGTACTATCCGACAATTCGGTATATGAAATAATATCAGCCCTGAATAGCAGGGATTGCCTCTCGACAATAATCATGGGCAAAGTTCAACATTGGTAATTCAGTCAATTAGCCATTCGCTGACATTATAATGTATGGCTTCCAGTAATATTAATACTGCGGCGGGGTTAGAACTGGTGACTACCGAAAACAAACGACTAACAAAAAGTGGGTTATTGGTAGCATAATTTATTGGTAAACGTATGCACTGTTAACTGTAAGGAGTATGGCAGCCTACCATTATGGTGGTTTGTGGATCGATACAAAGATTAAATCAGTGTAAAATTGTTTTAGAAATTACTGGCGTTTCAATGCAAAGTTTCGTCAACTAGCTTATCATAGAAACAAAAAAAGTGTGACAGGACTGTTAGAATCGTAAAGGGTGACATCGATCAACACTTTTAAAGTTGTCTTTCGGCAGACTAACTTGTCTTTCCACTACAAAGACTTTCTACTAAGGTATGGTTGAAGCCAATTTCATTCAGGTAATTACTTGTGATTTTAGTTAAAATATTTATAGGTAACAGTAATTTCGATGCAAGCAAAAAGAGATAACAGTTGGTCCATTATTCACAAATCATACATGGATCATTTTCTACTTACTGATCGATAACAAATAACACCTCAGAACTCCACATAAATACAAAGTGCTCTATTTACCGGATAGCAATATCACTTAAATGAACTTCTTTCTGAACGTATTACACAAGTTTATTTGGTACCGCATACAGTGAGACAGGAACAGACTGGATTCAGGAGTAACAAGTCATGTATTGATCAAATCGCCACACTACGGATCATCATTGAACAAAGCTTGGAATGACAGTAACCTCTCTACCTCACTCAACTTCATCGACTTTGAAAATGCATCGACAACGTCAATCGAGAGGTGATTTGGAGACTAATTAGGTACTACGGGGTGCCGCCGACAATTATACATCTCATCCAACAGTTGTACGACAATGGTGCATGCCAAGCAATCCACAACCGGAAACTTACGGAGTCCATTGAAGTGAAGACGGGAGTAAGGCAAAGCTGCCTACTATCTCTAATGATTTTCCTGATTGCAGTAGATTGGATAATGCGACAAACAGCGGGCAATGGGGAAACAAGCATAAAATGGACCCTAACGAAAAACTTGGAGGATCTGGAATTCGCCGACGATGTATGTCTGATTTCCCACAAATTGGAAGATATGCAAGTGAAAAGCGACAAGTTGGCAATGGAAGAAGCATCCAGAGAAGATAGGCCTTCCTTCAGGTGAACATAGAGAAAACAGAGGTGATGAAGATTCCCGGCCAACACCAACAGCAACAGCAAAAACCAACAGACAACAGTCAACATAAATGGGAGGAACCTGAAAGAAGCAACCTCCTTCACCTACCTAACTGGGAAGCATCTTTTCAACTCCAGGCGGAACTGACGAGGATATCAAAGCAAGGATCGTGAAAGCAAGGTAAGTTTTCAGCACTCTCAAGACTGTGTGGAGATCAGCAGCACTCAGCATCAAAAACAAGATCCGGATTTTCAACTCTAATGCTACTATATGGATAAGAGACTTGGCGCGTCATAAAGAGCATCTCAGACAAACTACAGACCTTCATTAACAGTTGTCTTCGCTCAATACAACTCAAGATCAGATGGTTGGCCAGAAAAAATCAGCAACAGGGATCTCTGGGAGCGAGCCAACACAGCAGGAACCGATTGTGAAACAAATAGGCAGGAAGAAATGGAGATGGATTGGTCATACGCTGAGGAAACCATCAAGTGACATCACTAGACAAGCCATCGCTCGAGTGGAACCCAAAAGGGAAGTGACGATTGGTCGTCAGTGTTAAGGTGACTTGGAGGAGGTCATGTGAAGAGGAGATGAAAGCATGTGGGCAGACCTGGAGCCAGATGAAAACTCTAGCAGAGAACCGAACGCAATGGAGACGCGCAGCTGAAACCCTATGTTCCTCTAGGAATTAAAGGAAATAATAATACAGTGAGACAGTATATTATCAAGTGGGTAACGTTTTGAGCATATAATCATATCACACCTTCCTGAAGTGTTTTTTATTCCTTTAAGTTCCCAGTGGAACATAGGGCGCCTTTAAACTAAAGGCTCGAAGTTTCAGTAGCAGTGTTTATTTCTTACAGAATGGGGTTGCTAGCCCCATACCCAACCTTTCCTCTTTACCAGCTTTATTTTTGGCTTACCAAGATAAGGGAGTGCGTCAGCTGGCGATTGAACCCCAGACCATGTGCATGGTCGGCGAATGTCCTAACCGCTGTGTCACAGTGTAACTTATATTAATTGAGACATTAAATACTTGTATTGAAAAAATAAACCAGTAATCAAAACAGTTAATTTCACTGAATACCAAAATAAAACAAATTACCTTATCCCCGGCTGCAACTTTACAAATTACACTCCCTGTCGTTGGATCTACGGTATCAAATGTTTTTCCACTGACTGAATCACGCCACTCATTATTGATGAAAATCTAATAATAAGTACTTCAGATCAAACTATAGGGGGACATACAGATTGTCGCTTTGCTTCGGGTTTTAAAATAGGCTTGACTGCAGTACTGAGGGATGCTGCCACATTCCCGATGATTGGCCTTGCAGTAAGGAACTTCAGATTGGAATACATGATGAAGTAATTTTGATTCTAGTGTGAAGAAAATAAGTTGAAGAACGCCGGATTAGAGATGCCTCGGTGCTGTAAAACAGGTTTTATACAACATCTAACAAATAACAATCATCATCTCCACGAGTATGGTGATTCCACAAGAAAACAAGAGTTCCCATCAACAAACTGTGCTAAATGACATTCAAGACTCGATGAGTAATCTGGATAGTCTGTCTGTCTGTTTTCGACATAGAACTTTGCACTGATGTGCGGCAGTTCAAGTCGCCACACTTCCTCCTTGTAGCACACAAAACAAGAGAAAGTTGAAGAAATGCATAGTAGTGACAGTAAACAGGGATATGAGACAAAAGGAAGTAATAACGACGAACAATATTGTTTCATTGGAAATCATGAGTCACAAGGAGAACGATTCTGAGCCATACCACCAACTTTCTCCATACTTCACTGGTCTTTTCATCCCGAGGATACCAACCAGGAAGTCTACACCTTCCTACGTGACTGGCTGACTTAAACTAACTGTTGTAGATTTCATTGACTGGTGCCATGTTTTGGTTTTACCGCCGCTAGCTCTTTTCCAGCCTGACCCTATGTCAGCTAACATCGCCCGTCGAGGAAGGAGATGGCTAGGATAGGTATGCCTACGTAACACATGTCCTAACCATCTCAGTTGATGTAATTTCATAGCCTCGTCGATTGATTTCCCCTGTTTACCTAGCACTCGACGCCTAACCTCAATATTGCTCACCTTATTATACCACTTCCCACGGGAGATAGCTCTAGATAGTAGTTTGGCATGAGATACCACGTACAAAGTTTACTGGGCAGGAATTCATGTATATCTAGTTTGTAGCATAAATGACAAGGTTCCTAACTGGCTACAAATTGGTTCAAATATGAGCGTATAATCCAATGAAATGCTGCTAACATGAATAACTCAGGAGGGATATTGATTAAAAAATATGAAGATTTTTGAATAGATTATCATTGTGCTTCTTTTCGAATCTCTATCAAGATAATATTTGCTCTTAAGATTCATTGGCTAGTGTGCTGTGAACACTTCAAGCGATTAGTTCGGCTCAGCCATACGTTTTGTTGAGCATAACACCTACTACTAATCAGTGTGAATGCTGAATGAGCGCACAACACTGGATTTGAGATTCATCTTAACTGATAGGTTGAGTTAAGGGACTAACTATTTAGGAGTTAATTATCCAGAAGAGAATTTTTTGTGTACCAGGCTGTGGTCCAGTTATTTTTTGAGGGCTGATGTTTCTACCCGCCTGCCGAGTCCGAAGTAAACAGAGACGGACTGAAACCCATGACTCATTCGCTTAAAGTAAAGTGCTTACGTTTATGGGCTATTGCCACCCTAGACCAACAAATAATCGAATGCATAACTATGGGTAACGCATTACTTGAAAATTACTAAGATATACTTAAGCCAAACCGCAAAGGTGAAGCGTATTAAATGCGACGACATGAAGCTAACTGAATTATTTTAATATTAATTTTATGTTTACCATGATAAATTAACCTACAAATCCAAGTGGAGTATCCACTATGACAAAAGGAATTTAACCAAAAATTTGAATGAAAGCCAAATATAAGTAATTCTCAAATATCCAGTTTTTCAATAATTCTAGTTTGACAATCAAAGAGAAATTTAACTCAGTATTGCCCTTAGTTATTCTCAGTAATTCTACGACAATCTAGTTACTGAAGCTGAAAAGGTAGCAGGCAAAAGGGACCTGAGGACACTATATCAGATAACCAAATCTCTATCCGGGAAGAGACCAACACAAGCGAAACCTATAAAAGACAGCCAAGGGAAGCCCATTACCAAGGAAGAAAAACAGATTAAACAATGGGCGGATCACTTCAAAGGACTCTTAAACAGACCACCACCTGCAACCCGTCCAGAAATACCAACAACAACGCACACACAACTGCAAGTTGACACCAATCCTCCAACGAAAGCTGAAGTCTTGAACGCAATCAAACTTCTGAAAGCTGGGAAAACAGCCGGACCAGATGAAATACCCCCTGAAGCACTGAAAGCAGACCCAGAGACGACAGCAGACATGCTGACTCCATTGTTGCAAAAGGTCTGGATGGAGGGAAAGGTGCCTACTGACTGGAGGAAAGGTTACCTCGTGAAACTACCAAAGAAGGGCGACTTAGGACTCTGCAAGAACTGGCGAGGAATCATGCTCCTATCGACGCCAAGTAAAATCCTGAGTCGCATCATCCTGGAGAGATTAAAGGACGCACTGGAGACAGAACTCCGACCAGAACAAGCTGGATTCAGGGAAGGCAAATCATGTACTGACCAAATTGCAACTCTACGCATCATCATCACAGAACAAAGCATGGAATGGCAATCAAACCTCTACCTCAACTTTATAGACTTTGAGAAGGCCTTCAACAGCGTTGATCGCGAAGTAATTTGGAAATTACTCGAGTACTATGGCGTACCCCAAATATTCATCAACCTTATTCAACAGCTGTACTACAACGGCACCTGCCAAGTGATTCACAACGGAAGACTCAGCGAGGCGTTTGGAGTAAACACAGGAGTCAGACAAGGGTGCTTACTATCACCAATGATATTCCTAATAGTGGTGGACTGGATTATGCGTCAGACAGGAGTGGGAAACGAGAAGACAGGAATATCCTGGACCGACGTGAAGAACCTAGAAGACCTGGATTTCGCGGATGACTTATGTTTGATGTCACACACAATCGAAGACTTACAAGCGAAAACCGACAAACTGGTCGAAGAAGCAGCAAAGACAGGACTCCAGGTAAACATAGACAAGACGGAGGTGATGAAAATAACCAACCAACAACAACAACAACATCCAACGCCAATCACCATCAACTGGAGGGATTTGAAAGAGGTTACTTCATTCACTTATCTAGTGAGCATTGTCTCAACTACAGGAGGAACAGACGAGGATGTCAAATCGAGCGAGAATCGGGAAGGCGAGAAACACATTCATCAGCCTGAAATCAATCTGGAAATCTTCGTCACTCAGCATCACCAACAAAATTCGGATTTTCAATACAAACGTAAAGTCAGTTCTTCTATACGGATCAGAAAATTGGCGGGTCACAAAGAATATTTCCAAAAGGCTGCAGACCTTTATTAACAACTGTCTTCGCTCAATACTGACGATCAGATGGCCGGAAAGAATCACCAACAAGGAATTATGGGAACAAACAAAGCAAGAACCAATCGGCCAACAAATATGCAGGAGAAAGTGGACATGGATCGGACACTCGCTGAGGAGACCGCTGGATGACATCGCGCACCCAGCCCTCGAGTGAAACCCGAAAGGGAAGCGGCGTGTGGGACGTCCAAGGGTGACATGGAGGAGATCGTGTGAAGAGGAGTTGAAAGAATATGGATTAACATGGATGCAGGCGAAAAGTATAGCAGAAGACAGAATAAAATGGAGACGTGCAGTTGAAGCCCTATGTTCCACTAGGAACCCAAGGGAGCAATAATAAATAATAATAATCATGCCCTCAGCGGTGCATAAACATGACCCAGTTAAATTTGTTCAGAACATCGCCAAGAAGAAGTTTTCCCAACTCTTGGTTTCCGACGTGCTACAACTTAGATGGACCAAAGAACATCTTACTTCACACTTCTGAATACCGTTTCAAAATAAAACATCAGATTAATGTTTACTAGTCCATCAGGATTTATGTATTTGTTCAGACTTTAAGCATGTATCCTATCTAAAATTTTATGATAGCGAACTTGGAGAAATGACGATCTACATCACAAGACTGGAAATACATTTCCTAATAAAATCCTAAGTCACATGCTGATCGATGAAAGTACATTATGAAAGAACAAAACGCATTTAAAGATAAATGAATGGCTAGGAAATCTATATCTTCTAAAACAAATGTTTATTTACTAAATACATCCATATATTTATTCAAGGTTACCGATATTGTGAAAAGGCTTTAATAGTCACCAGTTCTCTAGGGTCAATTTATGTAATAGACTATGGACCTGTGTTAAGTAGTTACAGAGTATCAATAATAGGAACTGATCTTCATAACTGTGCCAAAAAGGTCGTTGATCAGTTCATCTGCCAAAACACCTATAAAGACCACATTGCATAACCAAAGTCAATAAGTAACAACATATGAGTTGAAGATAGTGCCTAAAGTTAAATTCCCAACAAACCTGGTAACGACTACATATTTTACAAGTCAACTATTGTCCTATGTAACATGAAACATGAACTTCATAACTTCATGATACCTGACTCAATTAACGAAGGACGTTCAGAGATATTTAGGTGTAACTACACTATAACTTTCAACATTTCACAAGAGAAACATTTAATTGAGAAAACAACTGGTTATGAAGCAAAAACACATGTCCGGCAGGATAGAGTATTATATTTTTATAGTTTACCAACCAATAAAATACAGAAAATCCGTCGAAAAAATTGCAGCTAAATAAACAGTATCTAAGTACCTTAAGACATGAAACAGCTAAACGGGAAAGTGGAATTCTTTCAATACACATTCAATTCTCTCTTTACACAGATTTCATCAATCAGGCATTTTGCAACCTACCTTTTAAAACTTGATACACAATTTATCAGTAAAAGGTATGAACAATTTTGGTGGCCAATATGGGAATCTTTGAAATTAGTACCACTGTAAATTTAGCCAAGTAGCAGTAAATGGAATAAACGTTACTTCCTGGCAAACTGACTGGCTACGGGTTAGTAGTTACAATTGGAAATGGTGGAAATGTAGCAATAGGAACAGATGGGTATGATTTGTGAAATAGTGCTGTCACAGTAGCGAACACTTGGATTGCGAAAAAAACAAAAATATTCCTGTAGATACCGGGAAATCTGTAAACACCTCTATATAAGTTCCACCAATTCCAGTGAAAACATAGGGGACTGAAGAATTACCATATCACACTATTTAAAAGCAATCAAAAATTTGCAAAATACTGTAATAATATAATAATATAAGCTGCGTACGCAGCTAAGAACTATGGCGACTATAAACTTCCTCGTGTTAGCTTTGTCCTGCAAAATATGTAAGGTGTTTACGTCTACGAAAATACTCAGACTGTGACTGCAGTCACAATATGTCCTGACGCCTTAGCTAGCATTTTCTTCGGGAGCACAGCCGAACGTGGGACAAGGCCGCTAAGCCTGCCTCAAACATATGTTTGAATATATGCAGAATATTCTGCAGTGCACCCGAAGTCATTGCTAGCTGGCGTATACGTCATAATCGTGAGCAGAGTTATAACTTGGAGGGAACTGAAGAAATGCATGTCTACCCCCAAACAATCCAAGCCTTTCCCTGAAACCGTAAAAAATCCTACGATTCTCTTATGTCCGCAAACACGCTGAGTTCTGCGAGCCACATCACTATGTTTTAGCTCTTACAACGGCATTTCAGTCCTTCAGTCATACCCCTATACTAATTAATCTGCATATTCTTTAATTTTTAGATGGCTAAACCGTACTAAATACATACAATAACGTATTCTCACCTCCTGACGGGATAATTTGAAAAGAAATGATCTTAAGTTTAAGAGAGTGAGCTATACGTTATCACAGGATTAGTTTAAACAATATCCAATATCCAATGTCCTGATTACGAGCTAGTATAAACCAGTGATTTCTTTGAGCTCGCTTCTTGATTGTGAGGTAGAGGTTCCAGATCTTCGGTGAGCTTCTGCGTAGTAAGTCCCGCCACTCGACTGCTTTAGCTCTGGTAGACTCCAGGAGGAGTGGTGCGGGGATTGGTCGAGATGTGGTTTGTAGTATGCAGTATGTTAGGACTGTATTGCTGCCGTGAATGGAGTTTGACCTAACTCCCGTTGGTCATTCGGTGTAGTCATAAAAGCAGAACAGTAATAATAATAATAATGGGTAGTAGTGTAGATAATATAGGTTGAGATAAGTAGAATAATAAAGGTGACCTAAGGAAAAGATTGGCCATACGCTGAGGAAACCAACAAGTGACATCACTAGACAAGCCCTCGAGTGGAACCCGAAAGGGAGGTGGCGAGTTGGTCGTCCAAGGGTGACTTGGAGGAGGTCATGTGAAGAGGAGATGAAAGCATGTGGGCAGACCTGGAGCAGGGTGAAAAAGTTGTCAAAAAACCGAAGTCAATGGAGGTGCGCAGCTGAAGCCCTATGTTCCTCTAGGAACTAAAGGATACAATAATAATAATAATAATAAGGAAAAGATAGAGTGAGAGAAGGCAGAATAGGTCGTGGGGATTTAGTTTGTACGCTTATCATTGACAGTTTGGTTTCAAATTTTATGAGGATAAGCCATTGAGACACAAACCTTGCATTTCTGCATGATTGTCTAGCTTCCGCTTAAAAATCTCCAGAGATGGCGCTGTAGTCACGGCCGCCGGTAAAGCGTTCCAGAGACGGCAAACACGAAGCGAAAAGAAATGTGATCGCACTCGAGTCTTTGGTCTCTGGTGTGCTATCCTTAGCGGGTTACCTCGTGGAAGCCTATAATCACTTAATGGCAGGATGCTTTTATTTGGGTGGGCCTGGTCATTTAGGATCTTGTAGACGGTGATGAGGTCTCCCCTGTGCCTACGGTAACTAAGTGTGAAAAGACCTAATTTCTTTAGTCTTTCCTCATATGATTTGTTGCGGAGGCCGATCACCCATTTTGTCGCTCGTCTCTGGACACTTTCTAGAATGTTAGCATCCCTTTTGAGTAGCGGAGGTGCAATGATATTATGCACCTCAAGGTGTGGCCTCACATATGCCTTATATAGCCTTAAGAACAGTTCGGGAGTGAGAGCTCCCAGCTGCCTATGCATAAAGTGTAATGTTGCGTAGGCTTTGGCGACGTCCCTCGAGTAATTTCCACTGGTGTCTAGCTTTTCTGTTAGAATAAGACCTAGATCACGCTCTGATGGAACACAACTCAAGTTCTGGCCACCAAGGGTGTAATTTACACTCTGTGACCTGCCGGAATGAAGTTGCACTACTTTGCACTTCTTTAGGTTGAAAGGCATTCCGTTAGCCAAGCCCAATTTCCCAGAGTTTGCAGGTCAGCCTGCAATCTATCTGAGTCTTCCGATGAGTTTATTGCTCTCCAAATCTTTACGTCGTCAGCGTAAAGAAGCGCAGAGCAGTTTAGTTGGGGGGCAGGTCGTTGATAAAAATCAAAAACATCAACGGCCCTAGGATAGAACCCTGAGGAACCCCTGATGCCGAGGTGTGCCAGGATGATCGGATGCGGTTGACTTTGGTGCAGAATTCTCTCTCGCCTAAGTAATCTTCAGCCATGCGAGAAGTGCTCCAGAAACACCCGCCTTGCTATTTTGTGAAGGAGCAGACCATGGTGAACTGTGTCGAATGCTTTCGCAAAGTCGAGAAAGATCACGTGGGCTGGTACCTTTTTGTCCCAGGATAGTGTCCAATCGTTCCAGCTAGTAGAAGATTCGTCACGCAGGATCTTCCCCTCCTGAAACCGTGCTGTGCTTCGTGAAGAAGGTTAGTCCCATCGAAGTATTTTCTCATGTGGTCGTCAATGAGACTTTCCAATATCTTCGATACCACTGGAAGTAGAGCAACTGGTCTGTAACTGGTCACATTCTGCCGGTCACCACCCTTGAAGATAGGGGATAGGATTGCACGTTTCCATTCACATGGAAGTTTCCCTACATCAAGGGAGTGTTGGAACAGATCACTTAGGGGTTGACAGAGACTTTCTGAACACTGCTTCAGGACAGATGGTCTGATGCCATCACAACCTGAGACTTTCCCGAAGCCAACCTTCCCAATTTTGCAAGTACCATAGCCGGGGTAATTTGAAATGTACCCAGCAGGTTTTCGCGTGTTGGTTTTGCGATGTAATCTGGATGTTCTGTGGGGTAATATCCTCGTTACTGTTTAGTTGCCTGTGAAAGGCTAGGCTGAATGTCTCTGCCATTTCAAGACTAGTAAGAGATTTCCCATCAGAACCCACTAGATTGCATGCTCCCTGGTTGGTCGGTTTTCTTTCGGCCATAAACCTGTATAGGCTTTTGGGGTTCACGAGAAGCTTATTGGCGAGGTCTCCCTGAAATGTCCTTCTATCGCTCCGGACTCGTATGTTACATCGATTCCTGAGTTCAAGGTACACTTCATATTCGGGTTGACTCTTCGATCGTCGCCACGCGAACCAGGCTTTTCGCTTTGCCTGCAGAAGGCGTTGTGTCCCCTTTTAGCCATGATCGTTGCTTCCTAGCTTTTGGTGTGACTAAAGGAACAGTGTCTGAGACCGCCTGGTGAATGATCTCCTTTACCACTCTCCAGTGTTCTTCTACTGTTAGCTCTGTCCATTTTTTAGGCCAATTTGCTTCAGACAGAAGTCTTCGCATTTTGGTGTAGTTGGCTTTGTTATAACACAGATAGGGCTGTGTATTGTCCCACTGTAAGCGCTCGCGGAGGACTATGTCGAATACTATGACCGCGTGGTCACTACTACCTATGGGAGTCGTGATCTGAACGTTTTCCACTAGTAGCTGGTCACTAGTGAGCACGTAATCCAGTCTAGAAGACTTCCCATCAGGGCCCCATCTAGTATCCATCTTGACATTTTCAGTGAATCCAGCCTTCCTGATGGTATGCAGCAGATTTCGATCAAATCTATCATGGGCTTTTCCCGACACCAAGTTAAGAGATGGGGCATTGAAGTCACCAGCTATGACAATTTGATCATAACCCATGTCTTGAGTTGCTGAGATTGTATTTAGCAGTACCTGGTTGTGGTCTGCTCCACATGAAGGTGATCGATAAATGCTGCCCACTAGATATTTGCAGTACCCAACGGTGAAGTGGCACCATATGGAGTCAGGGAGCTCTGTGAGGGGAGGGTCCATCGCGTGAACACATCTGAGCTGTTTGTCGACGTATATGGCGACTCCACCTCCTTCTTTCAGGTCCCTATCTCGCCTGACTAGGACCATATCATTTATACTGACTTCGCTGTCTGCCACCGTAGGGGTTAGCCAGGTTTCCGTCAGTATTATGATTTTGGAGTTCAGTTGTGATTGTAGGTGTCTAAGTTCAGCTATTTTGCCTCTTAGCCCTCTCACATTACTATACAGGCAACTGGTAGTCAGTCTCACCACTTCCCCGTATTGGGGGGTAGTTGACTTGATATTGGCTATCGGTTGAGGAGTTATCCTACGAACTAGTTGGCCGATTCCCCAGGAACCGGCCTGTTGGCGTTTTTTTCTTCTAGTTCAGTTGGAGCACTCGGATGACACTGGCTATCATCGTCCGTGCTGCACCGCTGTAGTGTGACTAGGGGTTGAGGATTTTTTTAACTACGCTTTGTTCTCTCCTTTGAGTGCGAGGCCGGCTCTCGCAGCAGCGAATGTGTTTGCTGACCTTGTCCTTGGTCTCGTACCATCTATGGAGAGCGGTAGTCAACTGGTCTTGGGAGCTGAACTTGACAGCTAAACAAGGTCTAATTCAAGTGTCATATATTCTATATCAGATTAGGATTAAAAAATTGCTGTTTAACTGTGAAATTTTTCCGCTGCAGATTTCGTTTTGGTTTTTCATGGGATTTGAGGTGGTCGGTCTTTCTTCTGGATTATTATCAATCCAGTGGCTGAATGGTATACGAGCTCGCCTCGTAACTGGAAGGTTCCAGCCCTTTTGCGTCGGTGGCACAGCGGTTAGCATGCTCGCAAGCTCATCCTGTAAAAATAAACACTGCTATAGAAACTTGAAGCCCCAGCTTGAAGCCCTATGTTCCACTGGGAACGTAAAGGAAATGAAAATATCTATCCGCTCGATTGTCTGAGGGTTTGCGTTCAAGCGCCCACGCCATTTGACATTCTGTCGTGCTACTTTCCCTCGTGCACGACCCCTAGCTGGTTAAGAAATCATCCTCGCACTACGATCTTCCTCCCAAAATAAAGTTAGTATTTTGTAAGATCGATTTGGTGTTACAACTTGCTTTCGGTTTATGCAGAACAAATACTATGTGAGCTGTGAGTATAAGAACTTGTGTTAGTATATGTTTTATGCATTAATGCACTCCCTTCCTATAAGCTTTTTGTAGGGCATTGGAGCTGCTAGGACTCACAAATTTCGTTTAACCAGTCATTCTTCATGTCAGTCCGACAAATATTTTGGAGTTGAGAGAAGATCTAGAGTGTGAGTAGACTAAGTAAGTGGAGGGTAGCGCAAAAGGATTGTCTGTAATGTAGCCATCAGAGCGGGGGTATATACAAACGTAACAAAGGAAAGAAAAGGACGAAACATGGCTATTAGAGATGGGGTAATAATAAAGCTTACAACAAACTGGTGAGGTATGCAAACATAAGTTAAGATGTGTGGAATATCTTTAGCACCATAATGGCCCCTAATATCTTCTGTATCTTCCCGGAGAGGCATGCAAACCTATCTTTCTGCATGTTCAGTATGGAGTGATCTCAGCTGTTGGCGAAAGTTCGTAGCAGTTTGTTGGAAATGCTTCTAAATACACGTGGTCCACATCTCGTAACCATATGGAGGCGCTGACATGATATCAGTAGTGAAAGTTCTGACCTTGTTCCATATACTGAGTGGGCAAACTTTCACAGTGAATTCACGCCCAAGCGCATCCGATTAAGGTCCCTCGCGAGTTTCACTCCACTGAGGTGCAATGCATGTCTGTCTGACCCATCGGAACCTGAATTTGACAACTTCACCTCTGCAGCCTGCAGTTGGAATCGTGCTGCTCAACTGCATGAAATAAGTAACCTCGTCCAAAGTTTCTCCTCTGGTAATGACTGCTGCTTGTTGTTGGTTGGTTTTCTGGATCACCTCTGTCTTCGCTGTGCTCACTTGAAGTCCCAACTTTGCTGTCTACCTCTTCCGCCAACCTGTTAGGTTTGCCTGTAGATCTTCTAGTTCGTGAAACATTAGACACAAGTAACCCACGAGGTCGATTTCTTTTAGAGCCTTCTTATCTGCCTAATACATTCCTCTCTTCTCACTCTCCACAACCTGCAGAATGTTCCAGTCCGCCACAATCAGGAGTATCGACTGTGGTAGTAGGGTGCCTTTTCTTACTCCAGTCTTCTTCTGAAAGGTATGGGTTTTCTCTTGAGAATCGCCTGATGTATGAATCCATCATAAAGCTGTTGAAACAGGTTGAAAAAGGTTTGGGGTATTTCATACTGTCAAGGCAGTTTCCAAATCACTTCATGGTCAACGATTTAGAAGGCCTTTATAAAGTCAGTGAAGTCGAAGTAGTGGTCTGACTAACACTCTGTGCTCCTTTCGATGTTGCGTAGAATTGCAATTTGAACAGCACATGACATGCCTTTCCTCGAATCCAGCTGGCTCCGACTGGCTGAGTTCTGCATTCAGGATGACGCGACTTAGTATTTTATTTGGCGTGGACAAGAGCATTTTTCCACCCATCCATTTTCTTTCAGAGTAGTAAGTCGCCCTTCTTTGTTAGTTTTATAGAGTAGCCTTTCTTAAAATCAGTAGATACCGTTTCTTCCTTCCAAATTTTCCGCAACAGTAACGTGAGGAAATAGTCTTAGCCCTCTGGGTTTGTTTACAGTGATCTGGGGAAATTCCGTCCGGTCCTACTACCTTTACGGCCTTCATTAGCTTAATAACGCATATGACATCTGTTTTTCATCGGGCTGGTGTGTCAATCACGTCTCATAAACCGCTAATGCCCAGCTCTTGCTACGCTGAGTCTCACGCTGTCCCTCGAAGCTTTTCAGAAACGCTTAGTACTAACGGATGCAAAAACCAGAATACAGATTGGCAACTCGAGAATTCTTTATTCTAACACTAACATATAACCAGCGTTGTTAGCATTACAGACTAAGGTCTAAGAACAAATATTACAATAATAAATCACGATATTACTTCTGACAGTTTTGGCCTGACTTCTTTCTGAGCAGCGACCGATGAGACGATGACCGGTAGATTGATGCCTTCGCGAAAAATATGGAGAAGTTGGATTGAACAAACAACCATGAATTGATCGTTCAATCTTCAACTACATTGACATCGTGTTCACTGACGATTATTTGGCTGTTGATTATATTTTTAGAGGAATTATAGGTGATGGTCAGCTTAGAGCCATCTAAAGCAATCAGTCCATTGTTTTCTTCGTTAATCCTCCTCAGTAAGTAGGGTCCTTCCACCATCTCTCACAGATTTCATCTTCGCTGACCTCCTCCGGCAGTGCGACCTCGACAGTATGGTGATCTGAGGTTCCTCTTGCCTGTAGTCTGTTCTGCCTAGGTTCGCACTATACCGAAAAGTTTTCTCTGTATTTGTTCGCACACTTCTTCACTCCTTTACTTTTCGCTAAGCAAGCGGAACTCCACTTCTTCTGCCGTCCATCCCTGGGCCGGTTCGTTTTCTGTTTCATGATCACTCCCGCCGATAATAGTTTTCAGGTGTCTGCAGAGAGCCATTCAATGTCTTGCCCCTTCTTTCTAAGTGAAACGGTATTGCACGTTTCCTTGATACATCAATTTCAAGTAGTTTCGGTGTTCTTCCACATTGATGCTGAGTGGTGTTTATGACTTAGCTCTAGTGGCAGCAGTGATGGCCTCTTTTGCAGTTTTGTTTTTAAGTTTCCGAGTTGTGGTCTAATACTAGTTATCTTGAAGGCTCACAGATTGAACCTAAAGGCGATTTATGCTGCATAATAGTCGTAGGGAAAACATCCGCACCTATTCTGCATGAGGTGTCCGGAAAGCTTCATCAATACTTTATTTGCAGCGTCTTCACCAATTTCTTTGATCCCAAGAACACTTTTCATTGTTTGCCTACACAAGAGCCCACTGGCTAACTATGCTAGAAGAAGACCATCAAGTGACGTCGAAATGAATATCAGCGACCGACAGACTTCTGCAAAAACACCCTGTCGGTCTAGTCTGGCAGCCATAATACCACTGAAGTGCATTTTATACATCCAGCCTTATCGTCACCAAATTCACCACTTCGATCTTAGCAGAAACCGCTTCCACAATGCTGTCACTGCAGCGCTTGACACCATGTCATGTCACATCTGTTCAGGCACAGTGAATACCATCGATGCTAGACCTTAGGATACAGAGGTGGGTGGTGAAAGCAAATAATTCTACCAGTCTCTCCTCTTGATATCATTTGTTAACTATAATTGCTAGGATCCGACTGTTTTGATTAACCACAGAACTCAGAAATCCTTCTAAAGAGTAAATGCAACCAAGCTGAAGCAACTGACTCCTCATCATTGCCACAAGAATTCAAGACTTTGTTCCAGCCAGAATTGTGACGTGTCAAAACCATGGGAGAATTCCTGCTTTTGCGACCATACTTGACACCACTATTTCACCTGAGAGACTTCACCTATGTTGTTTTGTCCTAGAAAACACTCAGTGTGATGTATAAGAAACAGAATGGCTCTATCCGATATTGTATATTTTTCAGTGCGCCTGAATATGGCTCTGGAACAACACCATCGCAGGCTGCTGCTTTTGGATGGCTTATTCAGTACTGTGAAAGTGGAATACCTCCTGAGAAGACCGATTTAAAGGTTCCAAACTATCTCGAGCTGTTAAACTTAAGAAGACGTTGGGCGCTACTTCAATAAACCAGGTAATCTTGCTACGTTGAGACTGTCTTTATCATTTTCAAGTAACCAATTATCATTGTCACAGATAGATTTCCGGGAGCTGCTGACTTGGAAGATATACTGATGGTCACAGCCCTCCCAGAAGGACTAAGAGAGCAAATACAGTTTGTTCTGCAAAAGACACCTAGCAATGGACTATGGTTGAGAACATAAGAATGTCGACCCTCTACAAAGTCTGTATAGTATTTAAGGTTTACTGTCAATGTAGGTGAAGATTGAACGATCAATTCTTGGTTGTTTGCTCAAAACCAACTTCCCCAATTTTCGCGGAGGCATCAATACGACAGTCATCGTCTCATCAGTCGCTGCTCAGAAAGAAGTCAGGCCAAAACTGTCAGAAGTAATATTGTGATTTATTATTGTAATATTTGTTCACAGAACTTAGTGCAAACATTTTTTATATGTTGGTGTTACAATAAAGAATTCTCAAGCGGCCAATCGGTGTTTTGGTTTTAGTGACCGTTATTACTAAGCGTTTCTGAAAAACTTCAAGGGACAGCGTGAGCCTGAGCGTAGCAAGAGCTGGGCATTAACGGTTTACGAGACGTGGCTGACATTTGCCCTCTTTGCTGACGGTTGACAGCCCTACCAAGGGAACATAAATGTCCTTCAACAGATGTCATTACCGAAAATGCACCCGTTCTTCGAACTTTTATGGGAATGATTAGCTACTATTCGGCGTCCCTGCCATAAGTGCACACATCCTGTAAACCACTGATGCGTATGCCGCACAGAGTTCATCCGTAAAACTGACTCGAAGCCCTTAAGTAATGGAAGGTCATCGTCAAATCTGGATTGCTATCCGCAAATCATGATCATAAACTACCTATTATAGCAGCAGACGTTTCATCAACAGGAATAGATACCGTCCAACTACTACTACTACTACTACCATGACATAATTTTCCGGACGGAATCCAATAGGCTTTTACCCACAATTCGCACTCACAGTCTGAGCAGAAAAGAGTTGCTCACAAACGGAGAAGAAAGTTCTTGCTTAAGTTCACGCAGTTTGTAGAGTCCACAATATGTGTGTCGGAGGCACAGTGGTTAGGACTTTCGCCGACCATGCACATGGTCCGGGGTCCGAGCCCACGCCGGCGCACACCTGATATCTATGGTCGGCCTGAAAAATTTGGGCTACCGATATGACATGCTGAAAATTCCATACTTGTACCGAAAATACGGTGTGGCACCAAGCCGTAATCGAAATAAATAAATGAAAAATAAATGAATAAATATTCTTAGCCAGAATAGCAGTCACATTAGGGCCTCAATTAATCACTACGTTGGCGTCACACTCTCTGCGTCAGTAATGATATCCTGATGGTTATAAAATGAGTAGTGATGTCTGATATCTTACAGAAGATCATATCAAAATATTTTCATATTGGACAGCTAGAAAATAAGCGCGCAACATCCTGTCAAGATGCTACCGCATGGAAATATACAAGTTCGTCAGACATCTTACAGGCCAGCATATCCAACAGGTTCTAATCCTTCAAGCCACTTCTCTCTGAAATGTCATTTATATACTTCACGACAATCCTTCTGACTAATTACTATTACACTCTATTATATCTCAACTCCCCAGGCCTTTAATAAGGTTGAAATTTATTTTTTCTCATTCACACTCTTCTCTCGCATAGAGTTCACTTGCTCTGATGATGAAAAAAACAACAACAACAATTATGTTTGAGAATAACTATATTTCCATCGAAAACGTCATAGTTTTCCATGGTAAGACCAATATGGTTAGAATCATACATTGCGAATGTGTACTATCATTTCAAGTACTGTACAGCTTATTCTTGTATTTTTCTTGTAAATATGTTCATGGTTGCATTTTATGCAATTTCGCAGCTGCCCAGGACGTTATTCTCTTCCTCCTTAAATAGCGTTCGAGCACGTGGTGGCATTGCACTCATTGAAATATATGTTGTTTATCGATTGGCCATAACTATCGTCAGGATATGAGAAGAAGTATAAGTTGTCGCTCAACTTCAATGGTGACCTTCGCGGAAGATTTACAAATAAACATTTGTCAGTCACGTCTCGTAAACCGTTAATGCCCAGCTCTTGCTACGCTCAGGCTCACGCTGTCCCTTGAAGTTTTTCAGAAACGCTTAGTAATAACGGTCACTAAAACCAAAACACCGATTGGCCGCTTGAGAATTCTTTATTGTAACACCAACATATAAAAAATGTTTGCACTAAGTTCTGTGAACAAATATTACAATAATAAATCACAATATTACTTCTGACAGTTTTGGCCTGACTTCTTTCTGAGCAGCGACTGATGAGACGATGACTGTCGTATTGATGCCTCCGCGAAAATTGGGGAAGTTGATTTTGAGCAAACAACCAAGAATTGATCGTTCAATCTTCAACTGCATTGACACTCCCCGGCAAAAAAGGGATCCAACCCTTTTTTCCTTCACGACCAATGGACGTTGACTTGGATGCCATTGCGAGAACCTGGGTCACACGGACAGAGCTGAAATGGAGAACAAACAGAAAAGCCAACACACCACAAGCATACCCACAGCACAATCTCACACATCAATGACGACCTGCGCCTCCAGACAGAGACCTCCTCTTGACATCTTGCAACACAATCGTCACTTACTAGAATGACTCTTGCAGAATGCAACGTGACCATAGCACCAACTCATGATACTCTACGCACATCGTCTTGTCTACTCACTACCAATTACCACTGAAATCGCTTGTCACTCATTCTGCCTCAGTTCTAGTAACGGTAATCTATGCAAGCCTCAGTCGTTTACACTCTTTCTCCCCGGTGTGTCGGACCGCAGCTAACAATTATCTCCGTGTGCATTTCATTCCCAGCAGTAGCCTCCGCGGCGTGTACGACCCATCTGCTGTCTCTAACATCAATCAATTCATTGACGGATGTAGAAGACTAGAAACAACTTCAGAAGTAATCACGACGAAAATTTTGACAAAACTATGCAATAAAAACAAGGTACGAAGTAAACACAATGAATCCAAAATACACCAATTGCTATGACACACCACACGTATATACAAATAGTACAAACAACCTCACCGATCATGTCTTGGTGGAATTCCTTTGAAGAATTGCAGGACTTACACCAGTACGCCTACAACCCTTCACAGGTTGACGATTGTAATTTGTGGAATGTACGGACACACACAAGATTAACCAACAATTACATCAATTGGAACTCACACAACTATTTAACACAAACATATGTACAATCAAAACATCAAATGTTGTGGATTCCGGCATGACAAACTACCCTTGAAGAACTGTAGGACTTACAGCAGTACGCCTACATTCCTCCTCAGGTTGATGATCCAAGTGGAAGTCGTCCGGACACAAACAGAATTACCAACAGCTAGATGACAGATGATATCAATTCAGTATATACAATATGAACATATGTACAAAATCACACACCAAGCACAGTGGACTGCTCATTGATGCGCTACCCTTTGAAGAATTGTAGGACTTACAGCAGTACGCCCACAACCCTTCTCAGATTGACGCCCTAGGTTGGAAAATCGTTTCAGAGTTCATTTGCTGACTTCCTTCTATCAGCTATATCCTCAAATCTGAACGGTAACACGCTCATGTCATTGTATGGTAGAATATAGATGACGAACAAACACACGACGTATCTGGTCAACCAAGAGTAGAAACAGAGTAATTTACACCAAAGATAATAGCATTCAAATAGTAACTTGAAACTAGAAATGCCTTTATTCGTGCAAGTCAATTTAACAATTACTCTCTCGTTTACACTTGGCTTATCCTCACTAAACTGACCATTGATATCCGTCCTTTCAAACGAACTGATACTAGCATAGTCATTGCACAAGATACTTGAGTTGATGGACGTCTGTTTCATTGTTGATGACAACACCAACGACGACTGAGTGACACAAGTTGATGAACTTAGCGGTGGATCAGAAGCTGTTGTTGCTCGGCTTTCAGAAATTTGTCTACCTGCAAGACCAACACCACTGCTGTCTTTTAATATCAGCTAAGGTTTAGCACTAGCATCCGATGATAGATGGGCTACATGCTGATCAATCACACTGACGGTCTCACAAGTATGTATGCCTTCTGCAACTGTATCTGCATTTATTTCTACTTCACGTAGTAGTTGTACAGAACCTTTAATTAACTTAGCAGTAGTAGGCATATCTCTCATCTCATCATGATCAACCAAAGACAACTGTGAAGTATCATGATCATTATCACGAATATTCAATTTATCATCATCTATCTGGTCGACTTCATCAATTTCAAACTCTTTATTAACAGAAGTAGACAATTTTGGCTCCTCCTTACAAATCATTAAAGGTGTTATACCTTCACTCTGACTAGTAATACCTTGTAAACTTGTGGAGTCAGAACTGGACTCTGAGACTGTAACTCTCTTCTGTGGCATACTATTCAACAATGGCTAACCAGTTGCAACTACAGACTTCTTCACAACACCGTTATCGTCACACAATTTGGAGTCAGGCCTGGATTTCACATTTAGCTTATCACTGAACTTGCTCACTGATTCATAGTTCACCTTTGTATGCACCTCTTGCAAACGTGTAAAACACAACTGTGTTTATCTTGCAGCTTGTAACTTATCTGTTGAGGATGTACTACGAAACCTGTTACACTCACTAGGTCTATATGCATTACTAGACATCATGGAGCCTTCTCGATATCCACCTCTTTGAGGCCTATTCGTCATCAATGATTGCGTTTTACCCTCAGACTGCTCTATTCTAGGGGTGAGATTCAATATACTGGCAAACTTGCTCATAGATTGATTTACACTATCTTTTACTAGTTTCAGGATATCATCAAACCTTGGCTCGATACCCTCATCCTCCATACGGGAGCTTATCTTCACCCACTTCCTTTGCAGTCGAGTAGGTAGGCGTCTCGCTAATACCTCTGGGACGGAACTTGAGTTCAGATCACTCATGCAATTCATCGAAATCAGCGTATTCTTGTGAGTCATCAGATTATCCAAAAACTCAGTGAGTGCCTTGGAGTCATTTTGTAATCGAATACCATTACCTTTAGCAGCCTCGAATACGTTCCTTACAATCATCAAGGGTCTTCCGAAACTTTTACGCATTATACTCATAGCCTCGTAGTAGCCCTCTTTTGGCTTCATAAACTTACAACACTGTATAGCTGTCAATCACGTCTCATAAACCGTTAATGCCCAGCTCTCGCTACGCTCGGGCCCACGCTGTCCCTTGAAGATTTCAGAAACGCTTAGTTATAACGGACGAAAAACCAAAACACCGATTGGCCGCTTGATATTTCTTTATTGTTACACCAACATATAAAAAGAATAAGCGAACTAAGGTCTGAAAACAAATATTACAATAATAAATCACAATATTACTTCTGACGATAGTTCACTCTTCTTTCTGAACAGCGACTGATGAGACGATGACTGTCGTATTGATGCCTCCGCGAAAATTGGGGAAGTTGGTTTTGAGCAAACAACCAAGAATTGATCGTTCAATCTTCACCTACATTGACAGTAAACCTTAAATACTATACAGACTTTGTAGAGGGTCGACATTCTTATGTTCTCAACCATAGTCCATTGCTAGGTGTCTTTTGCAGAACAAACTGTATTTGCTCTCTTAGTCCTTCTGGGAGGGCTGTGACCATCAGTATATCTTCCAAGTCAGCAGCTCCCGGAATTCCGAATGTGGCCTATCTCCAGTTGTTCTGAAGGATTTGAGCTTCATCCTGGAGGTTCCTTGAGCCAGATGACAGTCTTAGCCAAAGTCTGCTGCCTTTCTTGAGTTTGCGTCCAGGAGACTGCGCTTCTGTTTACTTGAGCAGCAGTGAGATGAAATCTCTCTGGTATTTGGTTTGTCCGTCAGGTGAAGTCCATGCCACCTGGTGCATATCTTTGTGTTTGTTTTGCCTTCAATGACCAAATCACTGAAGGCTCAGAAGTCTGAGGAGATTTCTTCGTTGTCGTTTAATCACACGAGAGCCTCTCAACCCGTGATGCCTTCTCCGTCCTTATTCGGTGCTCCAAGTTCGGGGTTCACACTGCTCATAAAAGTTTTGATCTGTCCACTTGTTGTGCTGTCCATTATTGTTTTATAGTTGTCTATAGAAATCCTTCTTCTCCTGTTCAGAGTTGTTTTTAGCATTGAGCGCACCGCTGCATGACTGTAATGTTCCTTCCTTTTGAGGTGAATCTCGCTGTCATGATCCAACTGCATTAGAGCTTCGGCTGCTGTTGGTGACATCATGATAGCTACCCACTGCTTCAGTGTGGTCTTGGCTGTTGTCTGGGTAACTGGTGTAGATTACTGACTCGCCAGGTGACAATTTTGACAGTCCACATTCACTCAATCTACTGTCGAAGATACCCAGCACTATTGCACCATATATTCGCATTTCTTTGGCTATCTAGGCGGCCTTTTCAGCTTCGTACATTGTAAGAACTTACCACGTCCCCACTCTTATTCTTGCTTTCACCGAGAGAAGACATCGGCTGACTGACTTCTCGAAGGCTTCCACCAGCCATTGCCATTTCGTCTTTCCATCTCCAGCAAGGAGTAAACACACAGCTACACAACAGGGTGGGACAGGGTAAAAATTCTAAAAAGTAATATTGGCAGTAGGAGAGGGAGGTTGACTACTGAATCTGTCTTTATGGACTCCGCACTCAACATATGGAATAAGAACGACTCATCTCCAGTACCAGAGACATGGAAAATACTGCTACCAATCATATAAAGAGGGGAAAAATAATGGAATTATATAAACGAAGTTAGGAATTTGTGTCAGTAACTTAATATGATTATGATAAATAAATTGTGCTGGAGACATCATCAGTGAACACCACTGCATAACACTGTGAGACATTATTAGGATGAATTTGTGATCTAAAATCTACAATTCTAATGACAGATCTTTCGAAATATTCCTTTTGTTGCTAAAAATATTAGCTTATACGTGGGATTGTACAGCTTGAGGGTGATATCACTTAAAAGAGTAGCTCTTCCCTGAACGCTATTTCTTTTATATGAATAGAAAAATGTTAAATTTCGACGAGTTTCTTCAATCCTTAGGAATATGAAAAACCATCCTAAGCTCTACAATGGCTTGTGTGTCACTCTAATTATTAGTCGCAGAAATGAATTTTTAGTTCTTGCCCTCCGAATCACTCTTCAGCCGTACTTCGTTTGACAGCGTAGAGCTAGGAGACAACTGAGAAGCCTGTAACATGAACAAGTTAAATTTGAAATGCCCATTAACGGACTTATATTTGACCGAAAAGCTCTGTCCCTGATTACAATTCGATCTTTGTAGTGATGCATGAACGATTTTTAATGAGTAGCATGACGTTATCTCGTTGATGGTGGTTAACGATGGAACGTAGTACGCGCGTGTCATCCTATTTGTGACCCGTTAGCCGAACGCATCTTCATCCTTAGTGAATGATTGTATTCCGACTGAAATTCAAACCCAGTACCTATCGTTTCAAACGCCAAAACTTGAATTCAGCAAATAAATCCACTGCGATATCATTTCTCTCCTGAGCTGTAATAATTTGTGTTGTCAATTATCTCTCCAATTTGAGAAAACGTTCACGGAAATTCAGAACTTAACCAAGCAGCAAAATGATGTTTGAAATTACCTCAACTCGAATGACAAACTGGCCAATCACGAGCGAGCGAATCGCTTGTTTATCTCATTCGCGGTCACTCAAAATTACGGCCGTCTACAGGCTGCCTATACAGCAGGCCACTGGGCCACAACAGCCATATATTGTGTGGATTGTATTGGTGCAAAAATCGGAGGGTGCAGAAAACTTATCAGTTTTTCAGAAATGACACAAAATTAGCAGTATCATTTTCAAATATGTCACTGCACATAAGATAAGCTTGCTTCTACAAGCTTATGTTCTTTTGATTTTAATTTAGATAAAGTGGATTAGTGTTGGATTTAATTCTTTGTCAGATAGTCAATCAATTTCTCACTATTCTATCTACTTTTGACATAATGATTTTCATAGTCATTCTGAAATGCCGCCATACAGTGATACTCATATATCCGACACAGTGACAACGTTCATACCTTGGGCTCATGAGGATTCAAGTGATTTTAATTTTGATCATTTTACGAACGGAAATCACTGAGATTAATGCACTGGACATCTGCTTCATCTGAGTTTGTAACGACAGACGACAAGGGCCATGCAACAGATTGTTCACTGAGAAAATTAGGAGGTATTTATAGACTTTCATGTATATTATTGTTAGCGGAGAAGCAACCTCCTCTGTAGAGCCTGATGATGAATTCATCGAAAAGAGTACTCTTTGTTCAGTATCCACTCTTCTGATTTGTTGTTCTCTTGTTGAAGGTTATTCTGTTATCCCTTTGTGACCGCTTCTCAGAAATTCGAGTTATATAAGTGTGGATCATATTTCCACACGTTAACTCCGCTGTTGTTTTTTGGTGATTTTCTCAAGGTTAAGCCTAGTTGTTGTTTTTCTCATGTCCCTGATTCGGGACGTGAACATTGACGTAAATTGTTGTTTAAAATTTTGTCTTGCAGCCAGCTTTTACCAAAAGTTCGGGACTCTTCAGCACCACAATGTCGTGAGCCCATTACAGACTGGACTGGGACCACCAATTCAAAAATTATTGGTTTCCTGTCGCAAATCAATACGTTTTTAAGCACTCTTTGTTCCAAACAAGTGCCTGAATATTAATATGTTCGCTTTGAGACTCCGCACTTCTGGGTGGACCATAAGCAGGTGCTTCTGAGTTGAACAAAACTGCCGTTCGGTACTGTTTATTTGTCAATGGTACCCCGGTTGATTTTGCTTTGTGACCAAATCTGCTGTACAAATAAACGTAATTTACCAAAGTTTAGTAATCATATGGGAAAAATATTTGAAAAACGTCGAACTACTTACAAACGTTTAATAGTAGGATGATTTGATTGATGAAATTTCTTTAGTGACTGACTGGATAAAATTATGTCCGTGACTGACAACAACATGAAATAGCTTCTGTCTTGCACAAACAGCACCGATGAATAGTATTTTATGTTCATTAGAACAAATAGTAGAGTTTTATGGGGAGTTTATCCTAGTGTTTTGTATTCTTATGAAAGCAGGAAGAAATATTGTTTAACTGACTTATGTAGGACTGTATCTGGGGTCTCTGAATCTAAACAATCGTGACACCACTGTTGCGATTCACTCGTTTCAATCTATTTGGGAGAAAGGCGATAAAAATATGCAAAGTACAGGGATTTATAAGGCTGACCCAGGCTTTTCCTAAAGATTCTGGTTCTGTCCACCTTTTTTACTTTGGAATTAACATTGCATTTTATGTATTAGATAGTTTGATCTCGGTGCCTAAAGTGTATTTCTTGGCGACATTATCAACACTGATTTTATTTCGAAGAATGCCTGTGGGAACTCCGCAATCCAATGGTCGTAATCAAATCATCCACACAAGATACCAATTCTCTTCGTAATCTTAACTTCCTACTGTTTTTACTGTGGTTGATAACCCAACAAATTAGTTAATCTATTTTGATACAGGTATGGAATTTTCAGCATGGGATATCGGTAGCCCAAATTTTTCAGGCCGACCATTGATATCAGGCGTCCGTCGGCTGGGGATCGAACCCCGGACCATGTGCATGGTCGGCGAGCGTCCTAACCACTGTGCCGCCGACGCACAATTTTTAACACCTAAATAGGTTGAAATCCTAACCCCAAGACATTACGTTCTTGAAGCTGAACTGCGTGATTTGTACAGTGTCTTTTCCCCAGCTCTTTATTCTTCGAAGCATTTTTCTGCGTTCGCAACGATGACGTTACTTCTGACTAGAAACACAGTGCAGAAGATCTCGGATGAAGTTAAATAATATGAGAAAGTTTTCGGGATTCCCTGAACTGATGTTTCGTACTTATAGGCACTCATCAGAGTGGTTTATTTGCAGCCTCAGAGTAACTAATGCCCTTCTGAGATTTGAATTCTTGTCATCTAGTAGGTGTGGCATTGACCTTCAATAAAAGTATGATGAACATACTTTTACGGAAATACTGGAACCTAGGAAGCACTAAATATCTGTTTTTTCTGTTTTTGCAGTTTGGGACTACTTAACAGTGCACACCTAGTAATCAAACCCACAGCCTTCTAGTTACGCGGTAAGTATTCATGTTAACTGACTAATACTCAACTATTTTAAATCAGTGCATCGGTGTCACAGAGGTTAGGACGCTCGCCGACCATGCACATGTTCCAGGGTTTGATACCCGGCCGACTCACTCCTTTACATCGCTAAGCCAGAAATAATGTTGGCAAAGAGGAAAGTTTGGGCATGAGGCTAGCAAACCCTATCCTGTAAAAAATAAACACTGCTACAGAAACTTCAAGCCTCTAGCTTGAAGCCTTATGTTCCACTGGGAAAGTGAAGGAAAATAAAATGTTAAATGAGACGAAATGGTAAGCTAAATTAAGTACTATTTCCTCAGAGATTATAGTGAGAAAGCTCTTCAGAATTGTGAGAAGAAGATCCCACCGCAGCTGTGCCTTGAAACGCCTGATCGAATCTGGACACCAAGCGAACCCATACACCAACTTCAAAATCATAGTAAAATCTAATCTTAATTTTGCTCTACTAGTTCGTCTTCTACATATGTACAGCTGAAGCAATAGGAATCCACCTGAAGAAGCCAAACCTGTCGGTGTTCAGAAGAAATTTGTACAACCACTTTCCTTACCATGGTCATCGTTACATGAATGTATAAACTGGACTAGTTCACCTCCCTACCCCTAAACCTTTAAAAATTATAATTGTCCAAATTTTTTTTAATTTTTCTGACTACTTCCTGTTTAATTACATGTTATCCTTGTAAAATTAATTTATTCTAACCACTTCTACCTTTTACTTGTGTGTATTAATGTTCTTCTTTAATAATCACCAGCGCCTTGACATGTTGACACTAATTATTGTTAACAAACAAATCAGTGGTGATGAAGATTCTTGGTCAACAGCAACAGCAACAACAACATCAGACAACAATCAGTATAAGTGGGAGGAACCTGAAAGAAACAACCTCCTTCACCTACCTGGGAAGCATCGTTTCAACTACAGGCGGGCGGTACTGGCGAGGATTTAGGGGGTTGACGGAATTATGTTACACAACCTCTAAATTATTCTCGCGTACCGAAAACAAAGCAAAAGCCAATAATTGATCGTCCAAACTAAGTGGTATATTTCGGGACCAAAACAAACCTTCAGACGAACGCTTAGCTAGCTAGTGATCGTGCACGTGACACCACGGGGTACCAAATGGCGGGGATGCTTGACCGGAAGCCTTCAGCTAAACAAGTCGACTTAAACAGTGGTGGTCAGCATCCAATGAGTGATTGCTGTGGTCAATAATTTTGGGGAATTATTTACCGCTACAAGGATATCAAAGCCAGAATCGGAAAAGCAAGACAAGCTTTCATTACTCACATCAAGTCTGTGTGGAGGTCGACACCACTACTCAACATCAAAAATAAGATCCAGATTTTCAACTTCAATTTGAAGTCAGTGCCACTTCCTGTACGAATCAGAGACTTGCACTGCGCGTCATAAAGAGCATCTCAAACAAACATCAAACCTTCATTAACAGTTGTCTTCGCTCAATACTCCGCTCAAGATCAAATAGCCGGTCAGAAAAGATCAGCAACAGGGATCTCTGGCAATCAGCGAACCAACACAGCAGGAACCGATTGTGAAACAAACAGGCAGGAAGAAATGGAGATGGATTGGCCATACTCTGAGAAAACAAACCATCAAGTGACATCACTAGACACAAGCCATCGCTCGAGTGGAACCTAGCCGAAAGGGAAGCGGCGAGTTGGTCGTTAGTGAGAGGGTGACTTGGAGGAGGTCATGTGAAGAGGAGATGAAAGCATGTGGGCAGACCTGGAGCCAGGTGAAAACTCTAGCAGACAACCGAACGCAATGGAGACGTGCAGCTGAAGCCCTATATTCCTCTACGAATTAAAGGAAATAATAATAATAATATAATTAATTAGAGTAGAGCCAGAGACGAGGATCTAATTGAAAAGTAAATATTTCTTCGCTCAATATCCTTTTGTTTTCTAAACCCCAAACTCTGCACACAAATGAAGTTTGTTCAGTCATTAAATCTACAATCAGCCTGATCCGTGTTAACACCGGATACTTAATTTTGGTTTTGTTTTCCCCCATGTCTCCCTTTACTAAATTTCTGTCCCCTAATTACCTCTGTTATTAGCCTAACTCTCGTTCAATGTTGGTTGGATTCTAGCCAATCCCACCAATTATATTATGTCATCCGATTTAATTATTGAGTTTGATTTTAGTGTCTACCCGTTTAACGCATTCTACACTAAGTAATTTGTAATCTAAAATTTACAGTTCTGACGACACACATCTCTGGAAATATTCTTTTTGTTACTAAGACAATGTGGTATATATAGATGCTGTTGTACAGCTTGAGGATGATATTGCTGAAAAGAGCACCTTTTCGGTGAACATATTTTCTCCCAGATGACTCACTTGGGATTTTTAAGGAGACTTTTTAATCTCCACTTAAAATGTGGAGACCGTTATATAGTGTGAAAGAGCTTCGATGGATTATTAAGATATATTAACTGCTTTAAGACATATATATATTATTGATATAAGGATTAAATCATGGGCAGTGTGGCGGTAGATTATATCTCTATTATGGATAAGATTTTATTTTGATAAACTCACACACACACACAGTGGTGTTAAACAGTAAGTAATATTTACTGATGACCATGTTTCGAGCACAATTTATTGCTGCTCATAATCATGTGAAGGTACTCTCACAAAACTTTCTTGCTTTGTTAATACATGCGTAAAACTTGGGCACTGTGGTAATAAGTAACTCCATATTAGTTTGTTTGTTAGATGTATCACACAGTGAAGAAATAGTATTATTTACTGGATGACATTTTGAACAAAATTTATGGTTCATAATCATATCAGTTGTAATCACATGACTTTAAAACTTGAGTTTTATAGTTCTCTTTGTTTTCTCCTATTTGTCGTCGTTGGGGTAGTAGAACCACGGAAGCCTTACGCAGAATTCCTAACAACGCAGGAATTAAAGTGGCTGGCGTTCAGACCAACTACAGACTCAATTAGAAACAAGCTTTTTCGGTTAAAACATCAGTCCTGTGGGACCAATTAAAAAAAAACAATTTAGATTATCTAATACCCGGTTGGAATGATTGTCAGGTCAAATACATAGGTCAAACTAGTAGAACATGGGCAGTCAGTCAGACTAGCCGACCATAAAAACCTAGCAAAATCTAGATTAGTTGACCCGAATAAGATAAGAAATCTAGAGAATATTTCAGCTATACCACTCACTACATGCAGTTACACATAATCATACAATAGGATGGATGGGATAAGATGACAGTTGTCAAATCTAATGTCACATCGGGGTGGAGGGAGAGATTGATAACGGAAGCCTTGTTCATCGAATCAACTGCAAATACATGTAACAGGAATGATTCAATACCTGTCCAGCCAGATATCTGGAAAATTCTACTACTCCAACGACAAATAGGAGAGAAAAAAGAAAACTGTAAAACTAAAGTTTCAAAGTCGTGGGATTATAATTGGTGATATGATTATGAAAAACACTAGATTGTGTTCGAAACTGTGTCGTCCAGTAAATAATACTGTTTCACTCTGTATGTGTGATACAGCTGATAAACAAACTAATATGGGAAGTCGTGACCAGTAAGGTACAGCAGGTCGGGTGTGAGGTCAAATACACGCCGAAGACATTGGCTAGGGGTTTCGCTATGTCGGGAATTGGCAGAAGTTAGAATTCATGGGCTGGCCATTGGACCGGGTCCCAGTGGCTTAATGGTATACGAGTTAGCCTTGTAACCAGAAGGTCCTGGGTTCGAATCCCGTTGGGTGCGTACTGTTGGAGAGTCATAATTTAGGACGAAACAGCTATCCAGCACTCCCAGGTTTTCCAATGGTCCTCTAACTAATGTCAGCTCATGATGAAATCCTGTAACCAATCAAATCCCTACAAACCAACACTTGAATAATATGGAATTTCTAGCTTCATTATATACATAAATAAAAATTGATGCAATTAGACATTTGAATAAAATCAGTGGAAGACTTGTGGGAAGAAGAAAGGAAGATAAAATACGTTCGGAAATGACATTAGTGTTATCAGTGAATTAAAATGCAATAGAATGGGTAGTTGAACGAGTGTTGTTAATCAGTAAGATGCAGAATAAAGTGTCTTTATAGTCAAAATAAGTAACCTTTTAGAATTATTGAATTGAATTCTTGATTTTCCCGTCGATTGATTGGACCGAAGTGCTCGGTCTCAGGTTGACATGTCGGCTTCTTGTGCAGATGCTTCGACGATGTCTGGGCATTTAATTAGTATACAATTGGTGGATTAATTTATTAATACGCTTATCAAGATATCTATTCTTAGATAAAATATCCTTCAGAGATTTTATTTCATGCTCAATGGTACTGTCAGAACAAATATTTCGTGCTCTATTGAACAATCTTCTGAATAAGTTCTTTTTATTCTGGATTGGAACAAAGCTCTTGAGATGTGTGTACTGCCCTGTCCATGAAGACTTTCTAAATACAGATCTTTCGATCGTGCCATGAGTCCTTTTCATTAGAGGAACATCCAGTAGTATCACTTTCTTCATGCTCTATTGTGAAGTTAAGATTCGGATGGCATGAGTTGAATGCTATCAACATGTCTTCAGTTTTTGATCTGCTTCCACAGACAATAAAAATATCATCAACCTATCTTAGGTATAATTCCGTCTGTTGTATATGATGTTGCGGAATACAGGCTTCTAGGCCTGGTAGGAAGAAGTTTGCGAAAAAAAGGATTTCAAAGGACTTCGCAGCGCCAAACTATCAACTTGACGGAAAATCATCCACCTGAGCTACAAATCTTCTCTATCATCTCTAACGACTTCCATTGAATTGGAATCGGACATTTTTAGTACATAAAAGTAACAATTTCCTCAACCCCAACGTTAAAATGGATTTGTTGTCAGCTTCTCTGCATATAAAGCAAATGGCCTCAATGACTGGAACATTTGTGAATTAGGGGGTAACATCGAAAAGGGACCAGATGCTTACCCAATACATTGAAATCATTAATTTGCTTGACAAACTAGAATCAATCAGAAACTATATACATTCCAAAGCGTTTTCACAAAGGCTGCAATAATTCATCTTATTCATCGGAATGTACAATAACAGCACGTTGTCTTTTTGGAGCTTGTGTATAGTTCTCCAGTGTTCATTGATAATATGTAACTTTTGATTGGTTGGTTTTGCATGAAAATATTAAAATGACTTAATATTTTATACAGATATTCATACTACTGATTACTGAATATCAGTAGTTAAAAAACAATCACATCAAATAGCAGTGCTTTCTAGCCAATATCACCTGAATACTCGGCAATCTTTCTGTTCATTTGGAGTCAGCATAATTAATGGTACACCCGGTTAGACTCAATTCACATCATCTGAATATACTTTCTTTCACATTGACGTCAAGTTATACTTAGAAACTGTGAGCAGCCTATTTCCAAAAATGATTTAAGTGGGAATATTCAAAATGTTGGGAGTAAAGGGTAAAATTATGACATAGACGAAAGCTTAAGTCGATTTGGAAACCTAATAATGAGTTCAAGTGAGCAAGTGAAAGTCAAAATCAAAATTAAGTGAAATGTTATACAACAGAACAAAACACAATATTAAATGAACAAAACAACAACAGTTACCAGGATCGTGAGAGACTATTCACGCTATCTTTCTGTATAAAGTGTTTGGATCAAAGTCTTTAGGCAGCAATGGCTTTAGCATAATGCAGCAACCAAGCTTTTCTTTGTATATTGATTATTGTGAAAGGGTGACTAATTTTTCGTGTATGCCTCTTGTCAGTCAGCAGTTTGGTAATTGCATTTGGTAACACTTTGCTGCCTTTCATACGCAGACTTTTCTGGGACATGCTAAAAAATGTAGTAGATGCCTCCCCTTTTGGTCTTTTTTCACCTCCGTTTGAGTTCCGACTGCAGTATAAAACTTCAAGCTTTAAACTTGACAGTTTCAGTAACGACGATTTTGGTGTTACAGGGCAGAGTTGCTAGTGACATGTCCAGCCTGCCCGCCCTTCTGGTTTATAACTGTCTTGGCGAGTCTTAGGAGTGCGACAGTAAGGAATATAAAACTGGATCACCTTCATGACTAGCAGGAATTCTACTTCTGAATGGCCGACATGCATATTTTTAATATGATCCCTCGGAATTACTTTACTGGTATGGTGGTGTCTTCTTCAATAAGAATCATGAACTTTAAGTTGTGGTTGGAGTGAAAATGTATGTGTAAAACCTGGGCAATGTGGTAGTAAGTAATTCCATATTAGTTTGTTTACTAGATGTATCACACAGTGAAACAGTATTATTTACTGGACGACACAGTTTCGAGCAAAATTTATCGCTGTTCATAATCATATCACCAATTATAATCCCACAACTTTGAAACTTTAGTTTTACAGTTTTCTTTTTTCTCTCCTATTTGTCGTTGGAGTAGTAGAATTTTCTAGATATCTGGGAAAAGTGTCGAATCATTCCTAATACACGTGTTTGCAGTTGATTCGATAAACAAAACTTCCGTTATCAATCTCTCCCTCCACCCCGCTGTTATATTAGATTTTAAAACTGTCATCCTATCCCATTCTATTGTATGACTGTGTGTAATTGCGTGTAGTGTGTTCTATAGCTGAACTATTCTCTAGATTTCTTATCTTATTCGGGTCAACCAATTTAAATTTTGAACAATAAATTTTGTTCAAAACGTCATCCAGTAAATAATACTGTTTCACTGTATGATACATTTAATAAACAAACTAATATAGAATGAGTGAAAATGATTACGGAATTCGAGATCAGTTAATTTTTCAATCTTATCAACCAGTTAGTACACAACCAGCACTCTATAAGTTAAGAGTAAGCACGAAGAATAGATGAGTGAATTATTTTATAATTACTTTGGAAAGAAAGATACGAAACGGTCAGTTGAATTAGTTGAAGCGAAAATTACAGTAATAATAATAATATTAGTTGATAATTACAAAGACTCTGCGCATATTAGAAAGATGACCATGGCAGAGAAATACGCTGTGCAGACATATGTTGAACACACAGATTTGGTTCGTTTTAAAGAATTCCAGTAGCCACTTTTGTAATTAAAAGTCGATCTCATCGAAAAGAAGACAGAGAAAGGTAGGATTAAATGCGATAAATAACTTTAAATGTTCTTCCAGTGTTGACCTAGTGCCCTGTGTGTACACGGTCACCTAGTGTGGAGATAAGCATCGATTTATTCTGTCCTTAGCCTAATAAAGATTGGAGGTATTAGGAAATACGACGATTGTACACCCAATACAGCTACCTCCTTAGACGCAGTTAACCTGGTAAATACACGAATAACAGGCACAGTTAGGCAGTTAGTGTTTATTTCATGAAATAAGCTTTGCTTGGCTGGTGAATAAACAGCGTAATTCAGATGAGTTATAAATCGTTTGGAAAGTTCTTCTTTAACTTGGTGATGCAGTTTCACTGTCAACGTCTCCAGTAAACTCTACTCTCAGAAAAACTGAGTTTTTGGAAATTTAGGCTCCATAAATTTAGTGGTTTCTCAAATCTATGTATTTTATTTTTCAAAAACTCTATTGAATTTTCGTCTTTATATATTATACCAAGAATATTATCGGGTTCTTCTGCGGTTGTGTAATAAGTTGTTTTCACGCTACCTATACCTCATGGTTGGTGAGGAACTGACAGGAAAAGCGTGTAATATTTCGCTTAGTTAATCGAAATACTTTCCGTATCATAACACTCTATATACTAAAAAAAAAGTGGAAACCCAGTTCTGACACAATCTGTACGACTAATTTGACATAACAGTTCAAAGGATATTCATTTGAGGCTGACTAAATTATCAGATAATTTCAGATCAATTTATTTATCTCCAGTGATTTTCCTGATTGCGATCGGTAGACCGGTTAATGCGACAGACAGCGGCTGGCAATGAGAAAACAGGCATGAAATGGACCTAAACAAAAAACTTGGAGGATTTGGATTTTGCCGATCTGATATATGTCTGATTTCCCACAAACTGGAAGATATCCAAGTGAAGAGGAACAAGTTGGCGATAGAAGAAGCATCCAGAGAAGATAGGATTTCAGGTGAACATAAAGGAAACAGAAGTGATAAAGATTCCTGGCCAACGCCAACAGTGACGGCAACAGCAACAGACGACAATCAGCATAGATGGAATAAATCTGAAAGAAGCAATCTCCTCTACCTAACTACCCACGCGGGAAGCATCGTTTCAACTACGGGCGGTCGGAACTGATGAGAATATCAAAGCGCGAAGATCGAGAAAGCAAGGCAAGCTTTCATTACTGTAAAGTCTATGTGGAGGTCAACAGCACTCAGCATGAAAAACAGGATCAGGATTTTCAACTTTAATGTGAAGTCAGTGCTACCATACGGATCAGAAACTTGGCGCGTCATGAAGACCATTTTGAACAAACTACAGACCTTGATCAACAGTTGTCTTCGGTCAATAATACTCAAGATCAAATGGCCAGTCAGGAAAGATCGGCAACAGGGAAGGATATCTGGCAATGAACAAACCAACCCAATAGGAACCAATTTTGCAACAAATGAGCAGGAAGAAATGGAGGTGGATTGGTCATACCCTGAGGAAACAAACCATCATCAAGTGACATCACACACTAGGCCACCGTTCGAGTTGAACCCGGCTGAATGGGAAGCTGCAAGTCAGTTGGTCGTTAGTGCGAGAGTGACGTGGAGGAGATCATGTGAAGAGGAGATGAAAGCATGTGGGCAGACGTGGGGCCAGGTGATGAAAACTTTGGCAGAGAGCAGAAGCAATGGAGACGTGCGGTTGATGCCCTATGTTCATCTGGGATCTAAAGGAAACAATAGTGGTAATAATACCTGTAGTCTTGTGTCAATCAAGTGTCGTGTAATTACAGTGCTCAAAAATTTGCTTCCCTTTAATGGCAGAGTTCTCTGAATACATTCACAAAATCTAAGATACACCCTAATCAGTTGGTTCTCCCAGAGTTTTGATGGTCTGGAAAGCTTTTTTAAAGAGGATTTTCCGTCGTAATAAACGAAATGAATAATATGGAATCTCTTACATGAATTCGACCATATTATTGGGTATCTGACTAAATACGCGTTTCGCTAGTTCATTGTTAAAAGTCACAACTTTTCAGGTTAATATAGCCAACTTTGCCTGAATGTTCAAAACATTTGACAACAACTACTGATAATGATATTAAGTAGTACTAAATTATTATTCATAAAATGTATTCCATTTTTTTAACATGCATTTATGACTTAAGAGAAGATTAATCCCCAGTCGCGCTGGAGGTTCAGACTGGATTCCTGGCCGAAACTGACTTGAACCTCACGCAATTTATAATATGGCAACTGGTGTCCTGTCTGAAAATAAACCAATCAGAATTGGCCTAAATAAAATACGTCCATTATTTTATTGATCATAATTACAGACTATATGAAATATCCCAAGTGAATTTTTCAATTATACATTATTGTGGAGTCATTTCTGTTGCATGTGTTGGGTGTAGATTCACTCGGTGAACAAAGATTCAGTAGTCAATCTCTCTCTCTCCACCTACCTAGATTACTTCTTATAATTTTGACTGTGTCCTACTCACGCTATTGTGTGGTTGTGTGTGAATGCATGCAGTGCAATTGTTGAGTTCTTTTCTCTAAATTACTTATCTTCGTGAGACCAATCATTCCAATCTTAGCTAAATTCTAATCTTCTGACGGGTGACCTCACTACTCCTGATCTATTAGTGTGACCTATGTAGTTGACCTCACTCACAGACATTGGAACGTATTTTGTAGATTATATTATTTGGGAACCTAAGAAGATCGATCCATAGAAAACCTACGTGGAATGGTCAACTAACAAGCTTCTATAGCTGGGTACCCACTCAACAAAAGAGAAATTTAAACAAATCACCTGCCACCCGCATCCAACGCATCTGTAGTCCCGATGTTATAGAAACAAAATTAGATATTCCAAGAGAAATCTTCATCCAAAATGGATACCTAATAAGATTCATCGACAAAAATATGAAACCAATAATTCGGAGAAATGAAACTAATTGCGCCTAAAAAGAAACTCTACATGAACTTGGATTTCAAGGGAGATTTAGCAAGCGATACTCTTAAGAGAAGGATCACATTTATTTTTATCATCTCTGAGAGGAACATTCTTTACAGCAACGCTAATTCTCCAGTCGCCACTGATCTGCAGAAGCCTCAAGGACAAGATCCCGGATCTAACCACTTCTACGTGCATACATCAGTTCACCTGCTGCTGTGGAGCCGGCCAGTCGTTCGACGCTCACCCTATCCAAGAGGATTCAAGAACACTATCCAGCCAGCGGGGTTGCGAAAAGGTGACAGGGGTGCAATAAAGAGTGCGATAATTGAACACCTGGTTAACACTGATCATTCTATTTCAACAAACCCTCCTGCTTCAAAGTAATCTACAGAGTCAAGAATAACCTATCAGAGGCAATACGGTTTCGTCACTGAAGCTCTGGCCACTCACATAGAAAAACCAGAACTGTGCATACAACTGTCATGGAGACAGCTTTGTTGATTTTGATGACTTAATTTTGTTTCTTTGCCTGTTCTTCAATTGCTTATAATTCTTGTATTCATTTAGAACTCTTACGTAATTTCGTATTATCTACTTTGTTCCTATGTGCATCCTGAGTAAAACTCACTCATCAAACTATCCATACTATTATTACATAACTTCTTTTAACAACCGTTTGTGACAACTCATCACTTTGTTACTACTCTAATTTCATTAACACCTAATTTTATTGACTGATTTTGTATTACGTAACCTCAATTACCAATCTTCACTATAACCAATTGTACTTTTGTTTGACAAACTTAACGTACGCATACATACAAAATAACTCATATGTATATATTTGCGATTGTACAGCTAAGAAAATGAATTAGCCGGCGAAAAGAGACTCTTCGCTGAACTACGTGTTTTGTTTTCATTATATTATTTGTTCATTTGGGTCAACTTACAAGATCCTTTAGTCTCCAAAGCTAGTCCTACCTGATTGAATTTGTAGGTTTGAATGCCACCCTAATTCCTGCTTTATTTAGAATCCTATATAGGACCTCAGATATCCCCTTCTTATATCGTAAAACTTTAGATGCCTTATATTTTCTCTTATTTATGTTTTCATTATTTGTTTCACCACTATTTTTTTTATTTTGCTTTTGGCGTTTTTTGACATTCCTGGTGAATTGTATAGGATAGTTAGTTATTTAACACCAGCGCCTCTTCTATCTGTTTCATTTCATCGTTTAAGATTTTTTATTTTTTTTTATTTTTGATTACAGCTTGATTCCTCCACACTGTATTTTCGGTACAAGTATGGAATTTTCAGCATGGATATCGGTAGCCTAAATTTTGCAGGCCGACCATAGATATCAGGGGATCGAACCTCGCCGACCATGTGCATGGTCTGCGACAGTCCTAACCACTGTGCCACCGACGCACAATTATTTGAATGCATGAAATTTCTAATCAGTGTTGGTATCAGTGTCTATTGGACTAATGAACGCCTACCAACCTTCTGCACTTAGTAGCATCACACTGTATTAATGTTGTCCTTCGGTAACCACATAAGTTATATCCAGTTGAGTGTATATGTTTAATGGCAACAGTAACATGAAGCTATAATAATAGGATCATAAAGAGTGAGAGAGAGATGAGAGACTGTCTTGTTAGGTAGATTGAAATATGACTGGCTAGTAAGGATGATACTTTATTAGGAATGTAGGTAGGTAGGTAGGTAGATAGATATTCAAGTCTATTGTAATTCGAAATTAGCAATACAATACAACACAGCTCGAGGTGGTGGTGGTGGTGAGAGTTTCACTATAGTTCCCTTTGAATTTGAATAGCATACAACTCATAATCTTTTCAATCACAGTCAGTAGTATATAGTGAAGTACAGTGTAATTTTTGCTCAGTGACCTCATAAAAATGATTTATGGTAGAGTAATAACGATGATAATGATAACAACCTGCCAACCAAGCGTGTATATTCAAGTGCCAGAGACTTTGAACTACAGTTTTACTGACACGACTGACTGACTGACTGATAGTTAACTATTCTCACCTAAATTCTCACTACTATCACCAAATATTTATTTGTAAGGATGTGATAGTATTTTGTTCAGATACTAACTAGTGTGATGCGTTTAGTCTTTTGTTTAGCGTTGGCTGAATTCCATCAGTCGAGTTTACAATATAATAATGGCCACTATTTTAGATGGCTTGCCATCATCACGGTGTACTATTCAGAATTGTGGTTGAAGGTAATCACCAGGATACCCTGCCTTTGAATCTAGGTTTCGTAATTGTTAGCACTCATCCGTCGGCTTGGCGTATTTGGAGTCTTGGAGGAAGTTATGTCCCCCGTCAGAGATTTGAATCCGTGTGTCACCCAAGGCTGTCGTCAGAGACATTATTATTATTATTATTGTATCCTTTAGTTCCTAGAGGAACATAGGGCTTCAGCTGCGCACCTCCATTGCCTTCTGTTTTCTGACAACTTTTTCAACCTGCTCCAGGTCTGTCCACATGCTTTCATATCCTCCTCGCATGACCTCCTCCAAGTCACCCTCGCACTGACTACCAACTCGCCGCCTCCCTTTCGGGTTCCACTCGAGCAATGGCTTGTCTAGTGATGTCACTTGATGGTTTCCTCAGCGTATGGCCAATCAATCTCCATTTCTTTCTGCCTATTTGTTTCACAATCGGTTCCTGATTGGTTCGCTCCCAGAGATCCCTGTTGCTGATCTTTTCTGGCCATCTGATCTTGAGTATTGAGCGGAGACAGTTGTTAATGAAGGTTTGAAGTTTGTTTGAGATGCTCTTTATGACTCGCCAAGTCTCTGATCCGTATAGTAGCACTCACTTCACATTGGAGTTGAAAATCCGGATCTCGTGACTGACTTCCTGTATTGGACACTTTGATTGGAGATCAGCTAGTCTCATAAGACTAGTCCTTGTTGTTGGTGGTGCAGAGTGAATTCCTATCAGTCGAGTAATCGTCATAATCCGTATAGAACTGTATGAATGAAACAAAATTTATGATAATCAAAAGAGAAGGATCACACCACTTATTGCTTAGTGCTATTGTTCGGTTTTTTGGACACTTCACAACCAGGCCTGCCTTTACAGACAGATGACGATGGATGAGATGAATTAAAGTCTAAATATCTACCAGAATGCTTTGGATTTTTATAAACGCTACCATAGTGCCCAAGTTTTATACTTATATTAATTATACGTTATTGTGTAAATATAGCATTACTTCTTGTATTGTCTTTCGTGTGCTCTAGTTTAAGCTATGAGCTTAGAGATCGGTTGGCTGCTATATCCATTGTCGACGTAGACAAATGGTACTTATGATTACTGAGTTTTTCACCAGCTCTGTGTCCCTATTTCAACTCAAAGTTTTGCAAAATTTAACACTCGGTGACTGGTGATTAATAAAGATGGAGCTATCAGACTTGTAGAAATTAATGCAGCACAAGCTTAGGATGATGGAGTTCCATTCTGGTCTACGGATATCACCTCCTACTGATTCGTCTCCAGCCAATGACAATAATGGAAGCAGCATTTCTGAATTATTTATGACCAAGACACAAGCTTGAAATTTTGATGCTTAGTTTTGCAAAGACGGTGCCTGGAATGTTAGACTCCTGCTATATAATTTGATTAAAATTGAGTTGGATAAATACTGCAGCCTGATTCTCCCTTAAAAGCCCACCGACAAAGCGTTTGACAAAGCCGCCCAGACACTTTGTTGGCAGTTTGGTGATCATAGATCCTTATTTAACATACATAACCACTGTACGAAACTAGTGCTGAACGAAAACAGCGCTATTCACACTCAATTGGGGGTATTGTTAACCACCATTTTGAATGGTCTGAGTTAAAGCCTCTGACAGATGATCCCTTCAAAGTCCTTATCTTCATTTGTAATTCACAGTCTTTCAAGATTACTGAAACAAAAGTGTGCTTGCTGAATAGATGCGAATAAAACCTACAAATTGAAACGGTAGAAAACGAAGAGTTGATAAAGGAATGTTGATTTGAAAATTGGTGTCTTCAGTGCACCATTTGCACAGATCTTCATGCTATGGTACTTCTGGACTAGATGTTGTGTTGCTTTGTGTGCCTTTCAAAATGACTTTTACAGATATTGGAGACGAATATCAGCAATTACCAGCTAGAAGTAAACCCGTAAAACGCAAGAAGGTTGGGCACAAGTTCAACAAATCCACCATCTAAAAAGCCAACAACACAACCGACACATTCAAATCTCAAAGTCTAAAGCTGAAAAAGATTATTGTACATTAGAACACTAAATCCAAGATAACGCAGTATATAAAATATAGGCGATTGTTAGTATTTTTATTATTATTTAAGTTGTTAAAATTCCCATTGTTTTACCAAACTATAGTAAAACTGTAACTTTTCTACACAAAGACAGATCTTATAATCCTTATTTTTTGTTATCAATAATTCTAATATGTATTGACGTGCAATACACATAAAAAATTGTATCGATTTTTCACTTTCATGGGGTCATTTCAGGTGAATCTTTCAATGAACCACCCAACCGTACTAGATACAATACTTACAACATGGAGTGAATTAGGTCACTTTCAGGTCATTCATTTATACATATATATATATATATATATATATATATATATATATATATATATATTTATACATACGTATATTTCCAGGATGACCTGAGAGTCGTAGGTTAAGGAGCACTGGCGTACATGCATACACATACGGAACACACACACACACGCCAATCGTTGGAAATCAAAGTAAAGACTATGGAAACAATAATGTTGGATATTGTTCAATATTATTATTATTATTTGAAGTTCCTGCGACTGGACGTATAGTAACTAACTTTTTTGCTGTTGTTGTTGTTGATGTTGTTTTGGATACAATGGTTTCCCAATGAAATGAAATAAATAGACAAAAACTAGATTAATTATTTATTTATATTTCTTCCCAAGGCTTTTGCAAATATGTAGATGTCTGCATTCGATCTATAGCTATCTAGCCAGCTAACGAGCTAGCCAGCTAACCAACTAGCTAGCTTGCTTGCTTACTCGCTCACTTATTCGCTCACTTAAAAATATATTGATCTAGGTAAGTTCAGGTTAAATAAGGACACGATGTAAAAATATTGAGAGAAAAAATAAAGTTAAATAAAATTTAATAATTGTTGTTGTTAACAGAGAGAGAGATAATTGTTTTGATGACAATGAATACATCTGGACCAGTCTTGTTTGATATACATATATTTCTCTCTCTCTCTCTCTCTCACACACACACACCTTCCGTCCCTATTTCTCTCTCTCATTCACACTCATTCTACCTACTTGTTTCTGAAGTTGTTTGCTTAGATAGGCGTATATCATCAACAAATCATCAAATCTGTACCTCAACTTTATAGACTTTGAAAAGGCCTTCGACAGACAGCGTCGACCGCGAAGTAGTTTGTAAACTACTCGAGTACTACGGTGTACAGTGCCGCGAATATTCATCAACCCTGTATTCAACAGCTGTACGACAACGGCGGCACCTGTCAAGTGATCCACAACGGAAAACTCAGCGAGGCGTTTGGAGTAAAGTAAACACAGGAATCAGACGAGGGTGCTTATTATCACCCACCAATGATATTCCTAATTGTGGTGAACTGACTGGATTATGCATCAGACAGTGAATGGGAAACAAGAAGACAGGGAGGTGTATCTTGGACCAACGCGAAGAACCTAGAAGACCTGGATTTCGCGCGTGAATGATTTATGTTTGATGTCACTGTCACAAAATCGAAGACTTACCAGCGAAAACCAACCGACAAACTGGTCGAAGAAGCAGCCGGCGAAGACAGGACTCCAAGTGAGCATAGACAAGACGGAGGTTATGAAAATAACCAATCGACAACAACAACGGCAGCAAAATCCAGCGTCAATCACCATCAACGGGAGGGATTCGAAAGAGGTTACTTCACTCACTTATCACCTGGGGAGCATTGTCTCAACTACAGGAAGTCGGAACGGACGAGGATGTCAAATCGAGCGAGAATCGGGAAGGCGAGAAACACATTCATCAACCAACTGAAACCAATCTGGAAATCTTCGTCACTCAACTCAGCATCAACAACAAAATTCGGTCGGATTTTCAATACAAACAACGTCAAGTCAGTCAGCTCTTCTATACGGATCAGAAACTTGGCGGGCGGGTCAAAAAGAATATTTCCAACAGCCTGTTGCAGACCTTTATCAGTCAACAGCTGTCTTCGCTCTATACTGAAGCTCAGATGGCCAGGCTGGAAAGAATCACCAACAAGAAACTATGGGAACAAACAAACAAAACAAGAACCGACCGCCAACCAACAAATATGCAGGAGAAAGTGGAGATAGATTGGACACTCGCTGAGGAGGCCGCCGGGTGACATCGCGAGTACGTCAGGCCATTTCTCGAGTGGAACCAGGCCAAAAGGGAAGCGGCGAGTTGGTCGTCATTGCAAGGGTGACAAGGAGGAGATCGTGTGAAGAGGAGTTGAAAGAGTACGGACTAACATGGATGATGTAGGTGAAAAGTACAGCAGAAGATAGAAGTGGCAAGTGGAGACGTGCAGTTGAAGCCCTATGTTCCACTAGGAACCCAATGGAGCAATAATAATAATATATCAACAAATCTTCCTCAATGTAACGTTAGTCCTTATTATTTTAGATATTCTGTCTTAAGCTAGGCGTTGCTTTTAAATTTTACTTTATTCACTTTGTCTCGAATATCAGAGAGGAGTCGTCGGTGGGAAAGGATGAGCAATGTGGGGCTCTGGTAATGAAAAAAGCCAACAACCTTTTGTCAGATAAATATGTCGAAGTGTTAAGTGGAATCATCCTCTAGACCGTTACTCGATTCTAGGTAGGGAGGGGAAATCAATAGAAGAGGCTGTGAGGTTACACCGATTAATAGAGATGGTTAGGATATGTGTCACTCATGTATGTCTAGCCATCGCATTCTTCGACCGACAGGCAATGACAGCTGACACAGGATGGATCATGTTGGAAAAGGACTAGTGATGGTCAAACCAAAACATGGCGACATCAGTCAATGAAATCCACAACAGTTAGTTTAAACCAGCCAGTCATGTAGGGAGGTGTAGACTTCCTGACTGGCTTGGATCCTCGGAAAAGTACAAACCAATGAAGGCTGGAAACAGTTGGTGATATAGCTCAAAATCATTCTCGGTGATAGCGCAGATGCATCCACTCCTTGTGACTTATAATTTACAATGAAACTATATTGTTCCTCGTTATTAATATTCCTTTTGTCTCATATCTCTGTTTGCTGTCTCTATTTTGCATTCCCTTTTACTATCTTTTCTTGATTTGTGTGCTGCATGGAGTGTGGCGACTCTAACTGCTGCACACCAGTGCATAGTTCCTTGTTGAAATCAGTCAGTCAGTCGCAGCCGCGTGTAAGACTAACCTTTAGAGATTAAAATCCAAACTCAGTAATGCAGTCAATGAAATTCAGACGACCCAGAGATTAGGATAGTTAGGACGTGTATTACTTATGCCTAACTGCAGCCTTCCTCAACGATAAATGTCAGTTGAATAAAAATCAAGCTGAAAAATAATTAGGGATAAGCTTAGCCCCGTAGGGGAGTTGTAGACTGCTTGACTCATGTTGCTTGAACGCTAAGAATGAATGGTTGGAGCCTGTTGATAATATGGCTCAAGAGTACAGATGTGCTCATTTCTTCATATGTTCCAGATTCTGAACACCCGCACTAATCCTTATCGAATTACATTTCCTCCAGTAAAGTGTAGTCCTCCACTGATGTTTCATTACAGTTCTTCGTGCTAACGGCACACACGAAACTGTGTGAGTGCTCCCCCCCCCCCCTCGTTAGCTGCTACCTTGAAGTGGCAGTTGCGCCTGTATATTGCTACGACCAAAAATACTACACTGGCAGGTCCTACCATTTCAGGAGGGTCGCTTGGATAGCAGTTGAACTGAAAGCAGCTACCATCACAAAATAAGCTGGTCACACTATATTGGGGAGGCGTTTGACGGCGATGTTGTACTGCTAGTAAATAGGGATATAACAGCAGTAAGGTGTTTTTCTCCAACTGAAAATCGCTCTCAAATGGATAACGAAGATGCATTCACCCTTTATGATTTATCATATCCAGTAAAATTCTATTGTTCTTCGATATTACTAATTCTTTTTGCCTCATATCTCTGTTTATTATCTCTACCTTGGATCTCTTTTCACTTTCTTCACTTGTTTTGTGTGCTACGTGAAGTATGGCAGCTCGAACTGCTGCACGTCGGTGTAAAGTTCTATGTTGAAACCAGTCAGTCAGTCAGTCAGTCAGTCAGTCAGTCAGTCAGTCAGTCAGTCAGTCAGTCAGTCAGTCAGTCAATCAGTCAATCAGTCAATCAGTCAGTCAGTCAGTCAGTCACTCGATTGATATCCGAATAGGAAGTCATGTGCTATGCATCCGATGATGAAACAGAGTGGGATAGTGTGGGGAAGAAATCAGATCTTATGGGTAGTTGTGAAGCCAGCTTATTAAGACTTCACAGAACATAGTGGAATGATGATGTGCTACGGAAATCCATGTTCATCAGGTAACCCAAGGTATAATAATAATAATCATAATAATAATGAATAGTTCAGATGTTTCGAGTTAACTTGAATATTCACTGTATGAGATAAATAAGTGTAAATTCTGAATAGATTTTACCTATTACTTTGAACCAGATAGCAATATCCGGTAGGGTACAGCAGGTCAGGTGTAAGGACAAATACTCGCCAACCATGTCATTGACTAGTGGTCACGCTATGTCGTGAACTGGTAGAAGTTAAAAATTCGTAGACCACTGGATCGGGTCTCAGGAGCTTAATAGTCTACGAGCTCGCCTTGTGACCCCTAAGTCTTGGATTCGAACCCTGGTGGGTGCGTACTGATGAAGAGTCCCAAACTCGGCTCAAGAAACAGCTGTCCAGTATCCCCTGTGGCTGGTTTTCTATTGGTTCTCTAATCGATGTCAGCTGATCATGATGCAATTCAGTAACCAATAAGAAAGAAACTTCACACACATAGGGCCAAAGTTCAAGTCAAAGAAACAGTCAGTTCCAATACAAGTAACCTAGAAAATGTGAAAACACACATAAACAACCAATCATGTCCAAGGTCACCAGGAGAGATGATTAATAGACTCGTGGAGAAATCTAAAAGCTCACTCCAAATTGAAGTATGCGCTGAAGATGTCACATAGTAGTAGGGGGCGATGAAAGCTTCGCAAACTAACCATCCAGCTCAGAGAACAAAACCACATCAAAATCATTCACCTGAGCTACAAATCTTCTCTATCATATCTAATTCAGTAACCAATCAATTAAGTCCCCACAAACAAATACTTGAATATCCCAAAATATTAATAGTTGCACGAATCTAAGGAGAAGCTGACATTGTTAAAAGTCACTTAGTACGCTTACTAAATTTTTAAATCCTATAATTAATAAAATACATATTTAATATTTTATAAAGGAAAGCATTCATTGTAGCTCATTACTGTAAATTCATTTCAAATTATGATTGAAAGATTTGTATCACATTAAATGATTGCAAAGTGCAATGTGACTGATCGTTTATTCAACATGAAAGCAGTTCAGTTCGTTACATTTCCTTGAAAGTATACCTAAAGATAGAGAAGAGAAATGTAAAATCTATATATTATTGATTGATTGAGATAAATAGCTGCATACTTTTGGTACAGTTGCGTTCTCTAAGCTACATATTTGCTTTAAATGTGACACTTTCATTGTCTTGCTATAGATAGCATCCTCAGAGCATATCTTGATTGGAAGTAAGCCATTCAAATTTCCCATGAGTTTATTATCTACCCATCCTGGTGAACATGATCCTGATAGTTGTTTTCTAAAGGTAACCGTAATGACATTTCACCTCTCCCATCTGTTTAAATTGCGAAAATTCTGAATTTCATTTAAAAGCAAAGCAACGAAAATTTTGACGAAATACACAGTCTCAGGAAGAACTACATGGGGCTAAGTTAAACTTTAAGCACCACTGACTGACTACCAATGGAGTGCGACCGTACCGCTGACCTTGAAACACTTAATGGATAAGTTTGTGAAACTTGGCGAATAATGTTGTCATCATCATCATCATCAATAAAATATGCTCATCGAAGTGTTATGCTATTCAATGGAATAACTGGCAAGTTTCAGCTTAGTTTTGGGAAAGATTAGGGTACGCTTTATGCCAAGGACAACTTAGGGTTAGGTTAACCTAATAAAGGCAACATTAGGATTGATTCGAGTTAGATTATAGTTAGTTTAGGGATATTTTCACGTTAGATATAGGTTTGGGAAAGACAACGGTCATTGTTAGGGTTAGAAGATCTAAATAATTACATGCATAGAATGTGGTTATGCCCTGTGGTAGAGTGAAATTCCGTTGCAGGGTAAAATTTATTTTGATAAAGTCCCATAGTGTTATGCAGTAATATTTACTGATGACAGTGTTTCGAGCACAATTTATTGCTCAGTAAATATTACTGTATAACACTGTAAGACTTTATCAAAAAAAAATTTTACCCACAATGGAATTATACTCTGTTGATACTCCAACCTAAAACTGAGAGCAATTTTTGTCACGTGTGAGGGGAAGGTGTCCTCTGTAACACTTTTCTACAGATTTTAATGCGCTTGTTTCATAAATGTATGTATTCCATACACAAAAACGCCTCCTTCACATGATTATTGTGTTCCGGGTCGTTCGCTGATTAGTAGTTAGTGATTGAAGTTTAACTTTGCTCTACATGGTGAATATGAAGAATTTAGTGGATCTTTACAATCATAAGAAGTGAATGCATCTGTAACCAACATTCTCAAACGACTGGATCCTTAGTGTCTTGAAAACTTTTTAGATTGATGTTATATTTCTATTCGATTACACAAAACTATTTTCCAACCTTATACGACTTCAGCTTGTGCGTCGGTGGTATAGCGATTAGCACGCCCGCCGACCATGCATATGGTCCGGGGTTCGATCCCCGGCCGGCGCACTCCTTTACATCGCTAAGCCAGAAATAATGCTGGTAAAGAGGAAAGGTTGGGCATGAGGCTAGCAACCCCATCCTGTAAAAATTAAACACTGCTACAGAAACTTCAAGCCACTAGCTTGGAGCCCTATGTTCCACTGGGAACGTGAAGGAAAAATAAAGAAAATACGACTTCAGCTTACGTGATTCAATGAGGAATTCAATGGCCTAGCATACGTGACACTGTTTCTTAGCCACCGTGCGCCCCACGTCCCCTATACTTAACACTGTACATATAACCCCAACATTACTCGCTTTGTCGTCGCTGGTTAGATATTTTCATCAGCTCTGTCTTCTCTGTGTTTACTTGAAAACAATCACCTACACAGACATAGAAGCATAACGGTCATTACAGTCAGTTGAACTAAAACTTTCAACCAATATAATAGATCCTGAATAGCGCATTGAATCACCCACTTGAAATATACGATCTTTTCAGCACCCATTATAGATAGGATATTATTTTGATAAATCACTCAGTAGTGTTATAATACAGTAATATTAACTGATGACGAAGTTTCAAGCACAATCTATCATTGTTCATAATCACATCAAGTAGTCACTCACACAACTTTTTTCCTTCATTTATATACATGAGTGAAATTGACGATTAAACATTTTAATTAATTAAAAATTCCCATTAAAATTTTCAAAAGAATGGATGCTGAACAAAGAGTACTCTTTTCGATAACCTCTTCATCATCAGGCTGTACATTTATACATACACATTATAGTGAATGAATGAATTAATGTTATGAACAAGATTAGGGTTTAAATAACATCGAATCACTAATATTGATAGATTACAGCTAAATAGCATCAACATAAAATAAGCTGAATGTCAGAAAAATTGGGAAAAATAATAATACAAATTCGTGAATTTATAGTCTCCACTGAAGGCTGGCCAGGGCAGTTGTAGTAGCTGGTTGCACTTGTTTCTTCCACACACACGAAAGCACTGTTTGTTTCACTTGAATCGCCATAGCCTCTGCAGTTTGGAGCATGCAGTGCCTCGATGTTTTTGACAATTTGTTTGGTACCCGATAGATGATAGAGAAGGATTCTCCAATGCTTGCTTATTTGTGGCCAGTTTGGACCAGATGGTCTAATAATGAACTGTTACTGGTTTTCACTACACCTTTAATTAGCTAAAGTGGGAGATGTTCTCGAGTACGAGAAATCAAGTTCCTAGAGCAACGGCCAATATAACTGGCTCCACAAGCGCAGTTGAATTGATAGATACAATTTGAAGTGGCTAGTCTAGGTACTTCATCTTTCAGTCAAGGAATCACCATCGGTCGTGTAGAGAATAAGACGTGTAGTTCGCCGCCAGCATTAAAAGTTCTTTGAACTGATTTTCTTAATATCTTTGTAATTATCTCACTTGGTGTATCGCCCTTGAATTGTATTCGTATATAAAGTGGCTTCTTGTTTACAGATAGTGACTAGTCCTTTTCCGCCGCTTTCTTTGTCATGCGTTTCTTGATAAATTTGTCGGGATAGCTATTTCCGATCAAAGTATCATATACAATGCTTAATTCATCTTCAATTACTTTTTCTGAGCATGTAGTTCTAACTAACTCTGTGGCTGAGGGTCTTCACTAAATTTCTTTTGTACTTGGTAGGAACGAAGCTGTGAAAATGTGTATATTGTCCTGTCCAAGTACTTTTTCTATGCAAATTTCTTTTTATGCTGCCATCTGGTTTTCTTGTAAGAAGGACATCCAGGAAGGCAATTCTGTCTTGGGATTCCTCTTCACATGTGAATTTTTATAGCCGAATGAACTTCATTTGTAGACATTTGAATAAAAATAAAAATCAAATCTTATCTAAACTCGAGTTATACTTTAAGATAGTGCCCAATTTTTTATGCGAAGATCTTTTCAGTAGTCAAGCTGCAATAATTTGCTTTTTTATTCCCAGTGGAACCTAAGGCATTTTCACTAGGAGACAAGTTCTGTAGGCTAAAAGACCCGGTTGACCCAATGAAACAAAATACCTTGCAATGACTATGATTGAGGTCAACTACATAGGTCACACTAATAGATCAGGAGTAGTGAGATTATCAGAACATAAGAATTTAGCTAAGTGTAGAATGATTGATCTCACGAAGATAATTAATTTAGAGAAAGGAACTTATCAATTGCACTGCATGCATTAACACACAACCATACAATAGAGTGGATGGGAGAGGGTTAAAATTCTAAGAAGTAATCTATGTAGCTGGAGAGAGAGAGATTGATTACTGAACCCTTCTTCATTGATTCTACACCCAACACATACAACAGAAATGATTCAATGCAAATACCGGAAATATGGAAGATATTATTACCACCAGTCAGTTAAATCAGAGGAGGATTATAATAAGTAATCTTAGAAATCTATTTCAATTCACGTACATTAAAACATTCTAACAAGTTACTTATTTTGACTATAAAACCACTCCACTTATTTCCCATCTGATTGTATTTGACACATTTATCCCCCATAATGAATTTAAATAAAGCGAAAACAAGAATTTTTGCAGAATAAAATGGTACCATCAGTGCTTATTTCGTTGGCTTCTCATCAGCTGCATACAGGCCGAAGTCATTATTAAGTATATCTACAGAAACACTTTTAACATACTTGCACAGAGTCCATTTTAAACAAAAATCAATCGATCAATATATGCATACACTAATAATCTTTCTAGTAATATTAAACACTATTACGAACAACAATAATAATCATACACAATGGAAACTTTTCAGCATTTCTCATTAGGATGAAAGAGAGATGCAAATATCCAGTTACCAGACAGGAGGGCAAAAAAAAGACTGATAACTGTTTCTTTTGTGAACACACAAATCATGTTTCAGGTGTTTGATGGAGATTGCTGCTTCAGCAAACTTAATGAAAACTGAACTCTCTTGTTTGTTTATAACTTTGAACGATCTTACGACGACCACCTCATGTCCCGAGTCAAGGAGATGCTTGGCGATGGATGGGACTGTTTAAAGCATTTGTTCCCTTTAGACATGTGCTTTTTGGTACATGTTCATAAAATCGTAGATATACCCTTCTCCTTTCTGTCCTTCCAATGTAACTGCTCCCGCAGATACATGTAAAATTTATATATACAGTTGGAGTTAACACTCATATTATTATTTCTGAATGTACATTATCCCACTCCCAGAGTCGGAATTCAAACGCCTTCTGTTTATGTGTACCATGGATGTGCAATTCCTAGTTGACAACACTCTTTACCGCCAAATAAATTGTGTAGCTATGGGTAGTCCACTTAGTCCTGCTTTAGCAGATATATTCATGTCCAACCTTGAAAGAACTAAGTTGAAGCATGCAATAGACGAAACAACTTCCTACTGTCGATATGTTGATGACACATTTATAGTGTGCGCCAATGAAAGTCATTCTTCCTGCCTACTCAGATTATTCAACGATGCACACATCAATATTGAGTTTACTATGGAACATGAAAGTGACGGGAAGTTCCACTTCCTAGACATTGCTAGTGAACGCCTAGAAGACAATTTATCGAAAGCCTACATGGAAAGGATAATACTCACATTTTAATAGCTTTTGTCCAAATAGCTTTAAACGAGGACTAGTCAAGACTCTGTACTATAGAGCGAGGAGAATATGCTCTATGAAGAAATTAGAGGAAGAATTTCAGTTTCTTGAAAAGATACTGAAGAGCAGTGGGTACCCTCAAAGGTTCATCAACAAGTATAGAAGATCTCAAGTCACAAATGTAACATAAATCACAGTGGGTAAAAAAGCCAATCTGCATTCAGCTTGATTATAAAGGTGAAAACATTACAGCGATGATCAACAGAAGGCTGAGTACATCACTAGCCAGTGCCTATCCTGCAGCTAAGCTCGTTCCGGTCTATCGAACAACTTGCTCTTTGGTGCAATCAAAAATCGATAGATATCCTTTTCATGCTAACTCCAACTGTATATATAAATTTTACATGTATCTGCGGGAGCAGTTACATTGGAAGGACAGAAAGAAGAAGGGTATATCTACGATTTTATGAACATGTACCAAAAAGCACATGTCTAAAGGGAACAAATGCTTTAAACAGTCCCATCCATCGCCAAGCATCTCCTTGACTCGGGACATGAGGTGGTCGTCGTAAGATCATTCAAAGTTATAAACAAACAAGAGAGTTCAGTTTTCATTAAATTTGCTGAAGCAGCAATCTCCATCAAACACCTGAAACATGATTTGTGTGTTCACAAAAGAAACAGTTATCAGTCTTTTTTTTGCCCTCCTGTCTGGTAACTGGATATTTGCATCTCTCTTTCATCCTAATGAGAAATGCTGAAAAGTTTCCATTGTGTATGATTATTATTGTTGTTCGTAATAGTGTTTAATATTACTAGAAATATTATTAGTGTATGCATATATTGATCGATTGATTTTTGTTTAAAATGGACTCTGTGCAAGTATGTTAAAAGTGTTTCTGTAGATATACTTAATAATGACTTCGGTCTGTATGTAGCTGACGAGAAGCCAACGAAATAAGCACTGATGGTACCAGTCACTTTATTTTGCCTAAACTGTAGTTCTTGCTGTGTTCAGATTTCAATCATGTATATGAATGATGCAGAAAGTTGTGTGAGTGGCTACTTGATATGATTATGAGCAATGATAGATTGTGCTCGAAACGTTGTCATCAGTTAATATTACAGTATTATAACAGCACTGAGTGATTTATCAAAATAAAATCTTATCTATAATGAAGTTATAACATACAATATCTTATATCTTATATTATTATACTAAAATCCTCTTCCATCATATGAACATACTCTATCTGTCTCCATTGTTGTTTAAATGCATGAAGTACTACTATATTTCTCCATCGTGAGAACACAGCTTCTTCATATTCAGGTCACGCAAATGAAAAGTAGATATAAATTACTTCTTTTTAATAACAAACGGAAAATTAAGCACTCTGTGGGTAAATGAAGTTATTAATTCTCATTATTCTAAATAAACACTCAATATATTTTCTATAGTTTTGGTTTGTAAGGATTAGTTATGTTTTACGAGTTGATCACGGATTGATATCAGTTAGAGAGCCATTGAAAACCAGGGAGTACTGGACAGCTGCTGTTTCATCCTAGTTTGGGAATCATCGGCAGTACGCACCCACTGGGATTCGAACCCAGGACCTTCCGGTTACAAGGCAAGCTCGTATACCATTCAGTCACTGGGACCCGATTCAATGGCTCGTGAATTCTAACTCAATATATGTGTGTTGTAAACGCATTACACAGACAATTAGCGAAAAACCAAACAGGAGACACTGGACACCCTTATTCTTAGTACTCATATACTATCAGTAGTATAACAACACTTCTAGTAATATATATATATATGTCTATTATAATAACTATTTTCAAGAATTAGTTTGCAGGAATTCTATTTGTTTCAGGTTAGATCATGGACCGATACCAGTTAGAGAACCATTGAAAACCAGCCACGGGGAGTACTGGGCAGCCAGCTGTTTCATCCTAGTTTGGGACTCTTGGGCAGTACACACACACACACACTAGGTTTCGAGCCCAGGGCCTTCCAGTCACAAGGCAAGCTCGTATAACACAACTTATCACTAGAACTTCAGGCCATTTCATGACCAGTGGTGTCCATCCGGTCGGTAGTGAGGATGGATTTCCTGCCAATGACATTGGTTGGTGCCAGTCGTACTAAAATCACGGATTGGTAAACGTTAGAAATCATGGGTTGGCCATTGAATCAGGTCCCTGTGGCTAAATGGTGTACGAGCTTGTCTTGTAACCGGAAGGTCTTCGGGTTCGAATCCCAGTGGGTGTGTACTGCCTGTGAATCCCAAACTAGGATGAAACGGCTGTTCAGTACTCCATGATGGCGGTTTTATATGGTTCTCTAACTGATATCAATCCGTGGTCAAACTTGGAAAAAACAATTTTGATTTCGTCGCTGATTGATTGGACAAAAATGTCCAGCCTCTGTTGACTTATGGACTGCTAGTACGGACACTTCGACAATCTCTGAGGATTAATATGGATGTTATTTAGTGGATGGTGAATAGCAGCTGAATATTCCAGGATATATATTCCGCCATATTTGAGAATCGTCAACTGGATGTTCCTGCACTCTCCCCAGTGAGTGAGTGAGTGAGTGATAGAGTTTGCAGTGATACTCGAACCCAGTGCTCATCATCTTAAACATTAAAACGCTGTCCTTTAAACCACCGGGACCATGAGAGCCACCTCTTGAACCGACATGTCAACAGAGGCAAAACGCTTCGGTTGAATCAATCAAAGGAAAAATCAAAATTCAATTTTTTCTAAATAATTAATAACTGATGCTTGTTGAACAAGAGATCCAGATTTCAGATTTATTGGTTTAGGATAGAAGATTTGGAGTCAATGTTAATCCTTTTCTAGTAAATTTCTATGCTTGGCCAAACCCTTCTTGAATGAATCAGTTGAGGTTGTAGACACCACTTTTTCTGAGAGTCGGATCCAAGAGTTTATGACTACTCGGTGTGAGAACCAGTACTCAACAGCGGTATGATTTCTTCTTGGCTTTTGAACTTTCCTGCTATGTCCTCTAAGGTGTTCCTACCTGGTGGGAAGGAAAAGAGAGAATAGGTCAGGTCCGTAGTCATTATTTAAAATTTTAAACATTGTGATTAAATCTCCTCTCTGTCTACGGTATGACAGTGAGGAGAGATTCAAACTATCTAGTCTTTCCTCGTATGATAAGTTAGCTATGCCGTGAACCATACGTGTTGCCTTCCTTTGAACCCTTTCTAGAATGTGTGAGTCCCCTTTTAGACAAGGACTGGTGGCCTGGACACAGTTTTCCAATCTTGACCTGACCAGAGATGTATATAAGGAGGTGAACATATCTCTGGTGTTTCTAGTAAAGGCTCTGAGAATTTCCCATATGGATCGGAAACTACGTGCAGCCACCGCGCAAGAGTGTGCTGTAGTTTTAAATCGTGGCTAACTATGACACCTAAGTCCATGTGAGTCTGAACTGATGGAAGTGTGATTCCCTGTAGTTCGTAGACGCTGATGCTTACGTGTCCGATGCACATGGTTGCATATTTCATTACGCTGATCAAAAGCATCCATTCTGTGGGCCACTCTTACAGTTTGTTGAAATCTTCTTGCAAAGTGAGCGTATCATTGTCACCCTTCAGCTCTCTCTAGACGTTTAGGTCATCTGCATATAGGACCATACTGGAATCGGTGAGTAGCGACAACTCATTGATATACAAAATAAATAGGGAAGGTCCGAACACCGTACCTTATGGCAATCTGCTACGCACTACTGTCCGGGAGGAAAGTTTCGAGTTCCTCCTAACCCTCTGCCTTCTATCTATGAGGAATTCCCTAGTCCACTTTAGTAAGTTGCCTTTAATACCAAGACTCTCCAACTTTATGAGTAGTCTTTTGTTAGGAACTTTATCGAAGGCTTTGTTGAAGTCACTGTAGACAACGTCAACGGGTCTTCTGTTGTCCCTTGATTTGACCCAGCCTTCTCTTGCAGTGAGAAGATTTGGCAGGCATGAGAAGTTTCCTCGGAAGTCATACTGTGTTCTGGATAACAAAATGTTGTTTTCAAAGTATGCCATGGTACTTTTCTTGGTGATTAAACTACTGGTGAGAATAATAGGCCTGTAGGGCTTTGTCTTGATCCTCCTACAGTCACGCGGTAACACCTCATTTAGCAGAGGTAGCCTGAAGATCGTAGTCAGCGGGTCGACGAAGTGAGCTGATAGCTCCTTGAGAAGCCCTGAATGAAGATTATCAGGACCCATTGAGGTGGATGTCTTGACTGAAGTGGTTTACTGGATAACGCTTTAGCGTTTGAGAGGGTTAGTAATGAAGTTCCGGTCTCAATGGGAACACCATCGCTCCCTCACTCACTAAGCAGTGCAATTACATCCATCTGATCAGTCCCAAATACAATAATAATATTTTGATGTGGTTTTGTTCTCTGAGCTGGATGGTTAGTTTGCGAAGCTTTCATCACCTTACTGGGTGACATCTTCAGCGCATACTTCAATAATAATAATTTACTTTATTCCGAAAACAGTATTTGTGATACAGATTGGAATTTTCAGCATTCATCACAATATTACTGCATCTAATTTCCTCAAATTATAAATAAAAATTAATCACACAGAAAATTTTCCATATTTACAATAGAGGTAGTGTCAAAAACATGCAGCCTATTAATTGGAAATAATAATAATAATAATGATAGCAGCTAGGGTAATAATAATAAGAATACAAGGGAAAATTACTGTGGGCTTGTTTCACACAGTATTGGCAATATGGTATAGAAATCTTAGCATGTTTAAAAATATTGAATATAATGTTCTCTTTACATGATATGGTGAAGGGAAAAACAAAGATTACAGCCGTCATGGAGATAAGTTGGTGTTTGCAATTACGAGAGTAAAACAAAGAAGTAACAGGACCATAAATATAATAGAAATAATAAAAGTAAAACTTGAAGTATATAAGGATGGATGGATGGAGGAAATTGTTTATTTGCTAGATGACAAAACGTTAGTTAATTCTTGCCTGACACTATTTTCATCACATAAAATACGTGCCAAATATGGTATCATAGAATTTCTATACTTAGACGTGCGAGCATACAGTTTCCTGAAGTTACTTCTTGTTCTACCTGAGGAGATGCAAGGTGAAGGCGGAGGGTAAAGCGGATGCTCCAAGTCAGACAAAATCCCTTTAGGAAATTTATTGCACGAAGTCAAGTGCCTATCGACAACGACGTTAACTATGTGGTCCACTGGGACACCACTCACCCTACTGACAGTCTTCAGTATTCTACGAATTGTGACATAGTCCTTTTTAAGCAAACCAGGAAAGAATAAGGGTGAACAATAAAGAGGAATAGGTAGGATGCAAGAGTTGACAAACTGTAAGAGGAGGGGTTGAGTTATACTCGAGTGTCTTAACTTCTTAATGTAAAATGTCAGGCGGAATATTTTACTGGAGATTGCTAAGACATGGGAAGACCAGGAGAGATCAGAAGAGAGAATGAGTCCAAGATACTTAATTTCTGATCTGATTCCTATATCATTATCGTCAATTTTACAACTGTCATGAGAATCGATGACTTCTTTTACATCTTAAGCTGAAATTAACAGTTTGACATTTTTAGAAGGATTCAGTTCAAGACCGTTTACAAATTCAACGAAGTGTCTATCCTGGATTTCACCGCTAGTCACCATCTCTTAAATGAGTGATATATGTGATAGATGTACAATTAAAAGGTTAGGTCAACGTCAATTCTCTCAACTTACATATATATACATGTATGTGTGTTGGGGTCATATTATCTATTATTAGCCTAGAGAAATAAATTCATGTATAGGCACACAAATCCATTTTTCATGCACTCGTGTTATTTTTCTTCACTATTTGTCTTCAATAATAAATAATCCCTTTATGCATAGTAAACAAGCCTGCTGTTATGATGTTCTGTCATTGCCTTCTTTCTGCTTGTTTGTTTGATGAGACAGATCTAAACTGTTTCAAGGTCGGTCAGATGATAAATGAAGTGGAATTTTCCTTCTCTGTCTTCTGATGATGAAACATCTTCTTTGTTCTTTGCCATCTGAAAAGTAATGGCTATGTTGTCTTCACAACTCCGTGTGTGCAAATTCACATTTGCTTGCGTGTGTGCGTTTCCGTGTGTGTGTGTGTGCCTATGTGAAAGGGATAAGGTTTAGTGAAGAAAAGATTTTATCAGGTTAGACCATAAGTGAAATAAAAAAAAGCACAACTGAACTCTTGTCAATGTGTATTGTTGTTCTGTTAGTTGGTGTTATTGGGTTGTTGTTGTTGTTGTTAATCAGATGATTTGAAAATCTTTTGTGTGTGTGTGTGCGTGTTATTTTTTCTGAAAGTCATTCATCCTGATAGAAGAAAAGATTGAATAATATTTGACATGAACAATTTTCACATGTAGGTTATTTCGATCAGTACTGAGGTGAGTTAAGCAGACTGATACTGATAAATCAATCAGATGGCATCAGTGTAGTCTCAGGACATCGTTGAAACATTCAGACTAGAAAGGAGGCATTTTGGAAGATGTTCCGAATGATCCAATAATAATAATTATTATTATTTAAGAATAATAATAATAATCTACTTTATTCCAAAACAGTCAGTACTTATAATACAGAATGGAATTCTCAGCATCTGTCACAATATTCCATCTGGTTTACTAAAAATACAAATAAAATTAAAACAAAATTTTCAAGTATTGGTTTTGTAGAGATTTTGTTTGATTGCATGGAGGATTTAGTCATGAGCTGACATCAGTTAGAGAACCACTGGAAAACCTGGGAGTACTGGACAGCTGTTTCGTCCTAGTTTGGGACTCTTCAGCAGTACGCTCATGATTAAATCCTCCATGCAATCAAACAAAATCCCTACAAAACCAATACTTGAAAATTAATCTGTGCTCACTAGTGACTGGCCCTATTCAGGCAGTTAACCTGGGGTTCTAGTAGGAAGCCGTGACCAGTAGGGTACAGCAGGTTGAAGATGAGGCAGTAACCCATCGAAGAAGACATTGCGAAGTGATCGCGCTATGCTGTGAATTGGCAGAAGTTAGAATTCAAGGACCATTGGATCGGGTCCCAGTGGCTCAATGGTCTACGAGATGGCCTTGTAACCAGAAGGTCCTGGGTTCGAATCCCGGTGGGTCCGTACTGCTGAAGAGTCCCAAACTAGGACGAAACAGCTGTCCAGTACTCCCAGGTTTTCCAGTGGTTCTCTAACTGATGTCAGCTCATGATTAAATCCTCCATGCAATAAAACAAAATTAACCAGAGGAATTTGTCCACGTTTACGATATAATGTCAAAAATATTCGAAGCATGAATTGCGAGTATTAAATATAATAATAATAACAGTGAGTTTGTTTCAAACAGTATTGTTGATTCAGTTCGGAAATTTTAGCAAGTTATTATACAATATTGAATCTAATGTTCTGTTGATATGGTATAGTGAGGGGAAATACAAGAATAACAGTGGTAACACAGCTTAAACGATGTTCACACTTATGAAAAATAAATAAATAAAAACCAAAAATTGAGAGGATTCTAAATATAAGAAATACAATAACAATTCAGTTTGATACTGTAAGGGTGGAAGAAATGGTTTATTTAGTAGTGCAAAGAAGGTTAGTTAGTTCATGCCTAACATTATCTTCATCACATAAAGTATATGCCAAATATGCTATCGTGGAAGTGTTATAGTTAGACGTACGTGTATAAAGTCTTCTGAAAAGACTTCTTGTTTTACCTGAGGAGACACAAGGTTGGAGCTGCGGGTACTGCTGTGGGTGTTCACAGTCTGACAAAATTCCTTTGGCAAATTTGTTACATGACATCAAGTGCCTATCTGTGACAATGTCAACGATATGGCCCAATGGGATACCACTCGTCCTACTGACTGACAGTCTTCAGAGTTCTACGAAGTATGACATAGTCTTTTTTAAGTAATCCAGGAAAGAATAAGGGTGAACAGTAAAGAAGAATAGGTGAGACACACGAATTGACGAACTGTAAGAGGAGTGGTTGAGTTATGCCTGAGTGCCTCGACTTCTTAATGTAAAAAGTCAGACGAAATAATCTTTTAGAAATCGCTAAGACATGGGAAGACCATGATAGGACAGAAGAAAGAATTAATCCAAGATATTTAACTTCAGGCTTGGTTTCTATATCAGTATCATCAATTTTGGCAAGGGTCATAGGAACTAACAGCTTCATTTAACTTTCGTTTACATCGGAAGCTGAAATTAACAGTCTGACATTTGGAAGGATTTAGTTTAAGACCGACCATTAAACAAAGACCATTTGCTAATTCCTGATAGAAAGCTGTTCATCTTAACACAGTCTAGCTGGGAGTTAACAGACATCGAAATAGTTAGATCATCGGCATAATTAAAAAAGTTCATTTCATCATAGTGAGGCAAATCATGCAAAAAGAAAGAAAACAGAAAAGGAGAAAGGACAGCACCTAGAGGGACATTAGCCTCAGTAAGCAAAGAAGTAGACGACCTTCCCTGACATTCAGTGTACTGCTTTCTTCCTTTTAGAAATAAGAATGCAGCCATTTGACAACCCAACAGTCAGTTTGAGTTTCGGCAAGCTTGTTTAACAAAATGTCCCTAGATACTGAGTCGAAAGCAGATGTGTAATCTAGGAAGGTGCAGCGAACAAATTTGCCCCTCTTGTCTAAGCTGGAGACAGTGTTATGGTACAAGACTGCAACTGCATCTAAAGTACTTCTACTGTGTTTATAAGCGAATTTTTTGGATCGTTAAAGGCTTTAAGTGAAAGTTGAAGATTAAGTAAGTGTAACTTTTCCATAGCTTTTAGAAAAGGAGACGTAATAGCAATAGGTCTAAATTTAAAACATGTTCCAGTAGACGACCTAGGGATACGTACAATTTTGATGTCCTTCCAAACGACTGGCACGACATTTCTGGAAAAAGATTCGTTAAATATGTCCATGAGAGGATAACACAGGATGTCTGCACATTTTTTAAGAATAACACTAGACAAACCGTCTGGGCCCAGGCTACAAGAAGGGTTCAGAGACTGGAGACATTTTTTGAACATCAATTGTATTACTTACATATATATAACTATTTATCTGTCTATTCAAAAATTAGTCGTAATAATTTTTGAATCAGTGTCCAACACAGTTCAACAGGAGGTTGATGACAAGTCGAATAGCTCAGTAGTAACGTCGTCTATGACTTCAGCATTGGGTTAGATGAGTTCGAATCTCCGAAAGGGGATGAGTTCTTTGCTGACTGGTAAGTGTCAACAAACACGACACGTAGATCAGGCTGGGCTTCCTGCCGACTGCCTCCAACCAAGTAATAACAAAAGTTCAGTGTGCAAAGTAATGACTAGCGAACTAGCATGGTGGCCACATTACAAACGTGACTGATGCATGACATTAGTTACGAGCTAGTGGCCAATCAAAGGAACTAAGTCATGTAAAATCTGTGCAATATAACTATTATTATTGTTTCCTTTAGTTCCCAGAGGAACATAGGGCTTCAGCTGAACGTCTCCACTGCGTTCGGTTCACCTGGCTCCAGGTTTGCCTACATGCTTTCATCTCTTCATATCACCTCCTCCATGTCACCCTCGTAATGATGACCAACACGCTGCTTCCCATTCGGCTGGGTTTCACTCGAGCAATGGCCTGTTGTGTGATGTCACCTGATGGTTTTCGCAGAGTATGGCCAATCCACCTACATTTCTTCCTGCTTATTTGTTGCACAACTGGTTCCTGCTGGGTTCGTTGGTCCGTTCATTGCCAGAACTCCCTGGCTGTTGTTGATCTTTCAGCCACCTGATCGTTAGCGAAGACAGGTGTTGGTGAAGGTCTGTAGTTTGTTCGAAGTGGCCTTCGTAATGGGGCGCGGCGCTAAGTCTCTTATCCATACAGTATAACTATTAAATTCCATTATTTGGGTTGGGTAAAGTTGACGAAGGATAGAGACGGAACCAACAACAATAAGATACATTTTATCCTACATTTTTAGTGTTGCAATTGCTTTGCTCAGATTATCTTTCTCTTCAAAGTAATGACCACTAATTGATCGAAGGAAGCACTTTTTAATTATCCATAAAAGATCATTGAGATTTGGGTTCATAGATGGCCGTCTGGCTTTATTTTATAGTTAATGTCGAAAAACTATTTAAGGACCTTCTCTTAACAAACTGCAATGAAACGAATACTTAGAGTCATTTAGATCCTATCCACAACTTAAACTAATATCAGTTCATTATGAAAACTATTTTCGAAATCTAAAGAAATGAGATGTTTGTGAAGTTACTGTTCAACACTCTGGAAATATAAGAAGCCATTTTATAGGTGTTTTCTGTGAGAGAGGCTATCGTTAAAAGTGAAAATAGTTACTTTGCCATTCGATCGTTCATTGTGTTTCGCTAAGGGATAGTCAAGTTAACAGGTGAAGCTACTTAGTTTCTGAATTCAGTGGTTAGCAATATGTCATCGAAATACATTATATATTCTCTTGCTTCCATTTTAACTTAAGAAGGAATCATTTTACACAGGTTTCAGTATCTACTACAAGTTATTAGACAATTCCTTTGTGGTTTTTATATTCTGTCAGTGAAGCTTTCAATATGGCAGTGGAATTCTTTCGGTTGCATATTCACCTCATTGATTGGATAGTACAGTATTAAACCCTGACTGTACTTCTTCAACTCATGAATATACACCCTATCACAGACTGACCTTGAATCAATAATTAGAGAAGTTAGGGGAAGAAAGATGTTGATTTCTTTTTTTTCCAGTTTGCGATAAGGCAAACACGCTTGTGCCTAATGAAGCTTCGAATTGGATCTGATCTGAAGTCAATTGACAATGTAGAGCCTTGTACAAAAATGCGGTAATTAAGGTTGTGAAATTTCATGAAGCACACTTGGAATTCTTTTTATTCATTTATTTTCCCAGTGGAACATAGGCCACCTTCAGTCTAGAGGCTCGACGTTTCGGTTGTAGTGGTGTTTATTTTCACAAGGTGGGGTTGCCAGCTTCGTGTTCTTTCCTTTTTACCAGTCTTATTACTGGCTTAGGGAGGGAAAGGGATGTGTCGGATGAAGAGTGAGCCCCGGACCATATCAGTGTGGCTGACAAGGATTCTACGGCTGTGTCACCAACGCTGTACTTTGAATTATGTGCAAGAATTTCTTCCAACAGAGAGTACTGAACGACCAGCTATTTTGTCCTATATTATGACTCCTCATTGATACCCACCTAAAAGGATCGAACTCAGGACCTTCTGGTTACAAGGCAAGCTCACGGACAATTCAGCCACTGGAATATGATCCTATGGCCCCCTGAATTCTAACATTTTTCAGTTTTGTCAGTTTTAGTACCACCATTACCCTATGTCGTCAGTGAGTATTCTTCGTCACACCCTGCCTGTTAGACCCATTGGGTGAGGAGAAGATAGGAGACGGAAAAATCTAATAAATAGTGTTAGCTTGTAGGTTCACATAGCAACTCAAGGAGGTTATTATTTTTTTTCCTTCACGTTCCCCAGTGGAACATAGGGCTTCAAGTTAGTGGCTTGAAGTTTCTGTGGCAGTGTTTATTTTACAGGATGAGGTTGCTAGCCTCATACCCAACCTTTCCTCTTCACCAGCATTATTTCTGGCTCAGCGAGGTAAAGGAGTGCGTCTGTGTCCGGGGATCGATCCCCGGACCATGTGCATGGGCGGTGGGCGTCTTAACCGTTATACCACCAACGCACTCAAGGAGGTTATAGTTCATATAATTGGAAACTTGCTCAGTAAGCTGAAATTACCAATATGGATGACTAAAGCGGTGAGAGATTAACTACACTCTCTTTCTGTGTGTATAAGTTTGGTCTGAAAGGTTTGATTGCAACTGCTTCAGCAAATCGTAGTAACTTTGCTGTCCTTTGTATGTTTTTTATATTTTTAAAGGATTTAGAAATTTCGACAAAAATAACCAGTATTCACAAGGTGTCTAAGAATTGCACTTTGTGAATATCTACTTCCTTTTGATATAAATTTCTTGGAATATGCTCTACTCAGGTGCGTTGATTTTACAACGTTTCCTCTAATACCATTAAAATATTGAAGTATATTATTGTCATGATTTATAACCACTGTAATTTCGGGTAGTTTGCAGTGGCTGACCAGGACCTGTGAAACAGGCTGATGATATCATGTTATACTGCAAATTTGGTCTTTCTTTATTTATCGAAGTAATAAATGTCTTCAGAATATGGAAGTTCTCTAGGAGCACATACATCTGTAAAATTGAAAATAGTTTACGACCATTTCACCAATTTTTTCTCAAACCATTGGTTCTTAACATCTGGAGAACAATGGCTAGCTGAACCGACATTCAGTGTCATCACGGATCAATTTCATGTTTTAAGTAAAAATAAGTCCTCATTCTATCCCGACTTAATGCTATATTTGCTAACATTGCTCATCGAGGAATTCAATGGCACCGCATGCTTGACACATATGCTAGTCATCTAAATTAATATAGTTTAACATTCTCACTACCTGAGTTTCTTTCCATAGTTCATACTCAACGCCTGACAACATTTTTACGGACTATCGTGAACTCTTCAATGCATTAATTTGATTGAATGAAATCAGTGTGTAGAGTCTGATTCTAACGACAACTATCTGAAGCCAACAGTTTTGAAATTAATCAAATGCTTTGAAGTTTTTGTGACCATCCGGTTGATTTTCCTGAGTATATTGGCAAGCCATACACCCAGCCTGCACTCATATTCCGGGCTTAGAACAAGCTAGTAAACTAGGCGATTGAACATAAGAAAGATAGAGATGACGAAGATAACCAACCTACAACAAGCATCAGTCAATATCAGCTGAAGGAATACGAACGACGTCACTTCTTTGGAATTCCAGCACTAATGTCAAATCCGTCAATGTATCTATATGTGCCAGGGACTTGGTGAAGGCGTTACGGAAAGCACTTCAAATAGTATGATACAAAACTTTTGTGAACTGCTGCCTTCGATCGATACTGATGATCAGAGGCCAAGAATGATAGACAGCAGGGAACTCTTGGAATGAATCAACCAAGAACCTACTGCCATACAAATACACTGAAGGAAATAGAGATGGATATAACCATTGGGTAAAATCACTCACTTGTCCCTCAATTGAGATTCGAATGGGTAATGACGAGTTAGGCGTAGATTCCAGAGTGACATGGAGCACATTGTGTGAAAAGGAGATGGAGGGTTATGGACAATCATAGAGTAAGCTGTAGAAAGCAGGATAAAATGGAAATATGCTGCAGAATGCCTGTGTTCCTCTAGGAACCTAAAATAATAATAATAATACTTTTTGAATACGATTTATCGACGAGGTGAGCAAGTATTAAACTGCGTATAACTTTATTCGGACATTTGTCAAACCAAGATGGGAAGTTTCAGGATTTTATCATGAGCTGACATTAGTTAGAGAACCACTGGAAAACCTGGGAGTACTGGACAGCTGTTTCGTCCTAGTTTGGGACTCTTCAGCAGTACGCACCCACCGCCAGGATTCGAACCCAGGACCTTCTGGTTACAAGGCGAGCTCGTATACCATTAAGCTACTGGAACCCGATCCAATGGTCCTTGAATTCTAACTTCTGCCAATTCACGACATAGCGCAACCACTAGCCAATGTCTTCGGCGAGTATTTGTCCTGAAGAGTCCCAAACTAGGACAAAACAGCTGTCCAATACTCCCAGGTTTTCCAATGGTTCTCTAACTAATGTCAGCTCATGATGAAATCCTGAAACCAATCAAATCCCTACAAACCATCACTTGAATACAAGATGGGAAGTGTTCTAAAATTCGATGATGAACTTATCTGATTGTACGTTCAGTGTAACTAAGTCCGTACGAGCAGTTAAGCCGGTAAATACATGAAGAAGGGGCGAAATAAGGCAGTCTTATTACTTTAGCAAAAGGCAGACTTTATTAAGTGATGGATTTAAGCTTCAGAAGCTGTCAACTAACCAAGATACAACGGAGAAGACTAAGAGACAGTCAACAGAGTCGGCATTATGACACCCAGGTTGTATGACTGATCAAAGAATCACGAAAACGGCTTGCCACTTAGACCGGCCCTCGATATATCTAACTCACCATAACATTCAACTGTTAAATGGCAGGTGGAACTTTTATTGCTGTTGTATAAAAACTCGTGAAAAGTAGCATAACAGATAGTATTGAGTTTGTTGAAAGAATTACGGAATTAAATGTGAAGGATAAATACATGGTATAATAAGGATAATACATGGTATCTCCAGATGTATCCTCCTTGTTCAACAGCATGCCCTTGACAGAAACAGTTGACTATATGGGTAGCGAACTAATAGATAGCAAACTATAGAGATTTGAATTTCTGTGCCTTCCCTTATGGAACTTTTTCTAAGGTGTACAATGAAAATAAACGTTCTGTTCAATAAAGAAATATATAGACAGTCATAGGCTGTTGCAATGGGATCAACACTGGGCCCAATCCTAGCGGATTTTTTCCTAACGGCACTAAAGAGCGGTTCTTTTAAGAATGTGATGTATAATCTTGGTTGCTATTACCGATATGTCAATGATACATTTATAGTTGTGAAGAAGGAAAGTGAGATTAAGGAGATATTGGAGAAATTCAATATTGATTTTTTTTTGATTGATTTTTTCGATTACAGCTTGATTCCACACCGTATTTTGGGACAAGTGTGGAATTTTCAGCGTGGATATCGGTAGCCCAAAATTCGCAGGCCGACCATAGATATCAGGTGTGCGTCGGCGTGGGCTCGAACCCCGGACCATGTGCATGGTCGGCGAGAGTCCTAACCATTGTGCCACCGACGCGCATCTTGATTTGAGAAGAGGAAGACGTCCTCATAACTAAGCGAACAGACGGAACAACATGTAGACGACTGCATAGAAAACCTACTCCCACTGGACAATATACTCACTTCCTGAGCTTCGTACCTCTACAACACAAACGTAGTTTGGTAAGATGTTTGGCTCACCATGCTGAAGTTATTTGTCCAATTGAAATACTGGACGAAGAACACGGTAACAACTGTGATCTACTAAGTAGAAACAGGTATCTGACAAATTTTTTTTTAATAGACACATGGACTCAATAAGTAAAAAGTCGAAGACCCCAACTGTTTCCAAAGCATCAGTCTTCCTGCGATTACAATTCACGCGTGATGTTTAACGTCAGGCTTTATCATAACGTCTGAGAAGGATCTTCAAAAGGACTTATAATGCAGCTAAGCTATGCTGTATACTCCCTAGTCAATCAACAGTTAATTCAAGAGATAAGGACAAACTGCCCTGTTTTAACCCTTCTAAGTGTATCTACCAGTTTGACTACTCATGCGGAGATAGTCACACTGGTAAGTTCATCGTCACAATTTTTTAACACTCCCCATATTTGATTGGCAAAGGTTCGAATAAAGCTATACACAACTCAATATTGTTCATCCTTTTGAGAAGGACTGTTTCAAAAATAAGTAGTTGTACTATCCATATACATCGTTTAACTATATTTTATTCCTTTACATTCCCAGTGGAAAATAGGGCGCCTTCAAGATAGAGCTTTGAAGTTTTGGTAACAATGGTGTTTATGTTTTAACGGAATGGAGTTGCTAGCCAGCTTATTATACTGGTTTAGAGAGATTTGGGAGTGCGTCGGCCAGAGCTCGGATCACGGACCACATGTTGCATCGTTGGCCAACATTCTACCTCTGTACTATCCACTCATTCGTCTAACTTTAGTTATTTTTAATATGATAAATATCACAGGCGGATACTTTCAAACGAATAGACCCAGTACACAGGTACACATTTCTCATTCTAGTTCAATTGTCCAATATACATTTATATTTATACTTATGTCCTGTATTTTTCAAAAGAATCAAATCAAATCTAGTTTTACGTTTAAAATAACAGATCAGTGATCACTTCGTTTACTTATGATCTAATAATTTTTTTTAAAAATTTTATTAATGTTTTTGTATTTTCTATAAATCTCATTAGTAATCTAAGATCGCTTGAAGTACGACACATGACCACAAATTATCATTATTAGTAATAATAATGTTACCATGGTAATGATAATAACATTAAAGAATAAGTGAATGGAACTTAAGTAAAGGTTACCACTAAATTCATTAATGGTGTTTTGTGTTTGTGTATGAAACCAGATCTGAGATAATGTTGTGTAAACAGTAATAGAATTTTTGTAACTACTTACAGTTTATTCGAAGGCGAGTGGAACGTAAGGCTTTGGTAGAAAGTCTGCATCGTACTGTGTCCTCTGCAATACCTCTCGACTGGCTCCACAACAACCCGTAGGCTTTCATTCCACGTGTCACATTCGGACGCCCAAAGCGTTGCTTCCTATTCGGACTCTACTCGATAGCATGGTATATGATGTCACTTGGCCTGCTCAGCGCTTTCCCAGTCAATCTGCATTTCTTTCTGCGTATTTTTCTGGCAGTAGGCTGTTGCCTGACAAAGCCTCCTGTTCGTTATCCTCTCTGATCATCTAACTTGTCTGACTAACTGATCTTTAATATGGAGCGAAGTGGACAGGTGTTGATGAATGGCTACAGAAGCTTGTTGAAAATACTTCTGGTGACACGTGAGTCAAGTATCTGAATCATATAGAAGTGCCAACTTTACATACGTGATAAATGTTCTAGATCTTGTCTTTTATGACTTCAGAATAATAAACGCTTATCATGCTTATCGATTTCTGTTTGGCTGTGACATTCCATCATTGCCTCATGTAGCTGATGGGATGCCACATAGTGAGGTGGCGTCCTTTACATTTCTACTGTTGATGGTTATCTGTGTTTGACGTTATTGGTTGTCGGATGTTCTTATCACTTCTGTCTTCTCTGTATTTACCTGAAGTCTTGCCATTGCTGCCCTCGATGCAAACGTGTTGGGTTTTATCTGTAAATCTTACAGATTGTGTGATATTGGACATAAATCATCTCCAGAGTCCGGATTCTCTACTGTCTTCTTGTTAGTCCAGCGTATGGCCGTCTTCGTACTATCCACAACCTGTCGCATCATTGAGTCCACCCCAATTAAGGTCATGGTTGGTAGTGAATAATCTGTCCATACTCCTTTCTTCACTTAAGAAGCATCACTGGGTTTTCTGTTGTGAATTATTAGACATGTTACATAACTATACAGGTGTTTACATATGTTTGCATATTGCACAATTTCGAAGGCTTTTCCGGAGTACATTGATACGAGTAAAAGTATTTTTTTTACTACAGCTTGATTCCACACAGTATTTTTGGTACAAGTATGGAATTTTCAGCATGTGATGTAGGTAGCCCAAATTTTGCAGACCTACCATCGATATCAGATGAACGTTGGCCGTGGTTCGAACCACGGACCATGTGCATGGTCGGCGACAGTCCTGACCACTGTGCCACCGACGCCCATGAAAATGGCAAAATCATGACGAAATCCTGTAACCAATCAAGTCTCAACAAACCAACACTTGAATATCAATGAGATGCTCACTAGCGACTTACCCTGTTCAGGTAGGTAGTTACCTAGGATTCCAGTGAGAAGTCGTGACCAGTAGGATGCAACAGGTTGGGTGTGAGGACATTGGCTAGGAGTCGCGCTATATCGTAAATTGGCAGGAGTTAGAATTCATAGGCTATTGGATCGGGTCCCAGGGGCTTAATGGTGTACAAGCTCGCTTCGTAATAAGGAGGTCCTGCGTTCGAACCTTGAGGGTTCGTACTGATGAAGAGTCCCAAACTAGGACGAAACAATTGTCCAGTACTCCCAGGTTTTCTAATGGTTCTCTAACTAATGTCAGCTCATGACGAAATCCTGTGACCAGTCAAAACCCTACAAATCAACACTTGAAAATGGTTACCCCAAACTCTTCATCCCCAAGTTCATGAAGCCCAGACCACCCAAATCACACACGCCCTCCACTCCTAACAAAACCCTATCTGAATCTGTAATTCACTGGAAACTGGCTGTCAGAAGTAACAAAACATCACCTGTTCCATTAAATGGGGGAAATCTTCATCGCAGCTGAATTTCGAATTACCCCCTGCATAGAATCAGTATTTCGTATGAATCAAAGAGATGAGCTAAAACTGCTGGCCTCATCAGTTTATATCTAACAGCTTTTAGAGACTGTGTGTGTTGACTTTCACAGATAATACGATGTATACTAGTGCAAGGGGCGTCGGTGGCACAGCGGTTAGGACTCTTGTCAAACATGCATATGGTCTAGGGTTTGATCCCCTGCCGACGCACATCTGATACTGATGGTAGGCCTGCAAAATTTGGGGTACCCATATCACATGCTGAAAATGTCATACTTGTATCAAAAATACGGTGTGGAATCAAGCTATAATAAAAAAAAGATTTTATACTCATAACTTCTATACTATTCATTCGGCGTAGACCAAAGACAAAACGCCACTGTGATCATCCGAAATATGAAGTGTATTTTGGGATCAAATCGTAGTGAGAGGATGATTGCTTAACTAGCTAGGGATCGTTTAAGAATGAGTTAACGTGACACAATGGCGCGCCAAATGACATGGATTCTTGATCGCAAGCCTTCAGCTAAACAAGTCGACTTAAACAGTGAGAGTCAGCATATAATGTTCAGTGATGAATATTGTGGTTAATAATTCTGGGGAATTATTTACCTCTATAAGTTCGCGCGCTTCCTTTGAGCTGGATAAGTTGGCCGTGTTTAGTATTTGCTATCCAAACCTGTCATCCTTCATTTAAAAAGGTAAAGGAAGATCTACCCACATCTCTATTCTGGAACACTTAATCGATTCTTGACATCGTGCAAACTAGCAAGACAGCTACATTGTCATCTACAGAGTAGGCTAAAATCTCATCACATAGTGTAACAACAGAAGACAGGCAGCAGATAGTTTTTTAAAGAAAATCAATATATATTTATAGATTTTCATGTACATACTATAAATTATTGTTATCAGAAAGACACAGTCTTCTGATTGGCTATTTCTCACAGAAAGTTAACCTTGCATTTCTTTGTCGCTGTTTCTTGAATGTCAGATCATCTATATGTTAACTGTAACCGCCTACGCAAAGCCTGTGTTCTCATTTTTCTCACGACCAATATTGGGGACATAAATATTGACGTAAATAACTGTCCACCAATTTCGACTAACAGCCAGCCCTCATCACAAAAGGAGTAATAATTAAAATTCTTCAAACCACTAAAGCTGTGGAAATCAACATGTTAAATCTTGAACTCTGAATATAGAAGTTTATTCACTTGCCGAACCGACAATCGATCTATTTTGCTTCAACACTTCGTACATAATTTTTGGAAATATTCCTATGACAACGTACTACATACATGCATGAGATTGTACAGCTTGAAAATGGTATCACTGAGAAGAGTAACTTCTTCATTTACAAAACTGTTGGCTGAAAATACGTCACCTATTAAAGAATTCCACATTACAAAATGATTCTTAAACACTTAAAAATGTTGAACAGGAAGTGAACAGGATGAAATCAGAGGGTAAAAGTTTACAAAACCATAAGCAGGTTCAGGGATTGTGTCTATTCATATAGAGATAATGGAGCCTAGTAGTCGATTAAATATCAACAAGAGTTGGTTTGTAAGGATTAGATTTGTTTTTACAAGTTTGATCACGGATTGATATCAGTTAGAGAACCGTTGAAAACTAGCCACAGAGAGTACTGGACAGCCAGCTGTTTCATCAGCCTAGTTTGGGAATTATCGGCAGTACGCACCCACTGCTAGGGTTCGAACTCAGGACCTTCAGGTTTAGAGGGAAGCTCGTATACTATTCAAGCACTGCTGGGATCCGACTTAACGGCCACTGCATGAATTCTAACTTCTACCAGTTCGTGATTTAGCGCGATCTGCTTTTATCTTCTAATGTTAGACTAAAATTTCTAAGAAATTAAATTTTGTCCTTAGAAAATTACTAGCACATTAGAAATTCAACGGTAGTCACAATTCTGCTGAAGAGAAAGAAGAGGCAAAGAGACTTCTACTAAATGAAATCAAAACAGCTAATTCAGACAAGAGATAGTTTTCGGCGAATTTGCTTTTCTGCACAATCACAATTATATACAATCACTTTTTCACGAATAAGGGTAGTAATAAATGTGAGGAGTCATCATAATCATTATTATTATTGTATCCTTTACTTCCTAGAGGAACATAGGGCTTCAGCTGAGCACCTCCATTGCCTTCGGTTTTCTGACAACTTTTTCACCCTGCTCCAGGTCTGTCCACATGCTTTCATCTCCTCCTTGCATGACCTCCTCCAAGTCACCCTTGCACTGACGACCAACTCGCCGCCTCACTTTCGGGTTCCACTCGAACGGTGGCTTGTCTAGTGATGTCACTTGATGGTTTCCTCAGCGTATGGCCAATCCATCTCCATTTTTTTCTGCCTATTTGTTTCATAAAATGAGTTGCATATAAGTGTGTTTGAGTTAAGAAATATAACCAATAAATCAACGAATGAGTTGTAATAGGGATGAATATAGAAAAGAAAGGAAATATGGAATTATGTTAGAATTTTAGGGAGTTAGCAGACCAAACAGTAAAAAATGATATCATCATTCTATTTCACAGGTTCTCATCAGCTACCATGGACTACCTGAAATTACAATGGCCACATATATATTGAATTGAATTTTAGATTTCTCCGTCGATTGATTAGACCGAAGTGCTCGGTCTCAGGTTGACATGTCGGTTTCTTGTGCAGATGCTTCGACGATGTCTGGGTATTTAATCAGAATTTAATTGGTGGATGGTGACTAGTCTCCTTGGGAGAATCATCAGTCACCGGCGGAAATGCAGGCACATCCAGCTGGTGGATGAGTTCCAAATAGGACGAAATGCGCATCCTGGATTCCACTGCCAGTCACCATCCATCAGTTAAATTCTGGTCACATATATCGATGATAACAACGTGTTTTAATGTTTAAGTGGTAGTAGAGAAGAAATACTATAAAATTGACACATTCAAAATGTAATCAGCACTACAATTTTTAGTTTACGTTTTCATCATCAATGTATACGCTTTCAACGAAGTAGAAAAGAGGCAGGACGGGTAAGACAGAAAACAGAAAATATTAACAAACAAACAGTGTTAGCTTGTAGCTTGTTCACATAGCAACTCAAGAAAACAAAAGCGGTTACAGTATATCAGACTGAGATTTGCTCAGTGAGTTGAGATCACTGAATTAAATGACTAATGAAATTAATTTAATCAAAATCGAAATTCAGTTATCAAGGGAGTGAGAGATTAATCACACTCGCTTTTTGTATGCATAAGTCCGGTTGGTTTGAATCGTTTGATTGCGATGGCTTCGTCAAATCGTATTAAATTTGCTATCTTTTATCTGTTTAATATTTTGAAGGACTTGGAAATCTCTACGAGATGATCGGTATCAACAATGTGTCTGATAATTGCACTCTGAGAATATTCACTTCCTTTCAAGCACATGTTTCTTGGAATGTGTTCAGAAAACTGGATAGAAGCCCTTCTTTCCGTATTTCCAATGTACTTGCTCCCACAAGTGCACGTTAATTCATAAATGCAGTTGGAGGTGACATCAGCAGGGTATTTATCCAGTTTTGATTGGCTTATTGAAGGAGTGGTGCTGTATACTATTATGAGTTTTGCTGCTGGGAAGCTTCTATTTATTGCACCTTTCAGTCTTTTTGCAATCTTTTGTGACACTGTATCTCCTTTGAATGTGAGACAAATAAACACTTTCTTCTTTTCGACAGTTGGATGTTTTTTCTATTTTATCTTTTTCTATGCCATATTTTTGTATAAATCCCTTTGGGTATCCATTTTCCCTTAGTCATTTCTCGAAGAAATCGAATTCTTCTTCGACCCTGTTCGGTGAACATAGCTTCCTGGCTCTGTCGTACAAAGTCCTCACTAATCCATGCTTATAGATTATCTGAAAAAAGCTGTTATAGTGAAGATATTGTCCAGTCCAGGTTTATTTTCTATAGATGGACTTTTCGATTGTACCCTTGTTTGTTCTTTCTACATTTACATCCAGGAAATTGAACTCATTATTATGTTCATATTCCATGGTGAATTTGATGTTTGGATGGATCTTATTGAAGCGATTATATAATGTCGACGCGTGATCCATTTCGTTGCAAACAACAAATGTGTCATCAACATATTGGTGATAGTAGGTTGTTCCATTGATAGCAGAGCTCAGTTTTGTCTGTTGGAGATTACATTAATTAGTCATCTCATTCAGTGTCCTCAACTAACTGAACAAGTCTCAAACTTATAAACTGTAAAAGCTTTTGTTTTTTGAGTCGTTGTATGAACAAGCTACAAGCTAACACTGTTTGTTAATATTTTCTGTTTTCTGCCTTACCCCTCGCGTAGAGATTTCTAAGTCCTTCAAAATATTAAACAGATAAAAGATAGCAAATTTAATACGATTTGACGAAGCCATCGCAATCAAACGATTCAAACCAACCGGACTTATGCATACAAAAAGCGAGTGTGATTAATCTCTCACTCCCTTGATAACTGAATTTCGATTTTGATTAAATTAATTTCATTAGTCATTTGATTCAGTGATCTCAACTCACTGAGCAAATCTCAGTCTGATATACTGTAACCGCTTTTGTTTTCTTGAGTTGCTATGTGAACAAGCTACAAGCTAACACTGTTTGTTTGTTAATATTTTCTGTTTTCTATCTTACCCGTCCTGCCTCTTTTCTACTTCGTTGAAAGCGTATACATTGATGATGAAAACGTAAACTAAAAATTGTAGTGCTGATTACATTTTGAATGTGTCAATTTTATAGTATTTCTTCTCTACTACCACTTAAACATTAAAACACGTTGTTATCATCGATATATGTGTAACCAGAATTTAATTGATGGATGGTGACTGGCAGTGGAATCCAGGATGCGCATTTCGTCCTATTTGGAACTCGTCCGCCAGCTGGATGTGTCTGCATTTCCGCCGGTGACTGATGATTCTCCCAAGGAGGCTAGTCACCATCCACCAATTAAATTCTGATTAAATACCCAGACATCGTCGAGGCATCTGCACAAGAAACCGACATGTCAACCTGAGACCGAGCACTTCGGTCTAATCAATCGACGGAGAAATCTAAAATTCAATTCAATATATATGTGGCCATTTGTAATTTCAGGTAGTCTATGGCAGCTGATGATGACCTGTGAAATAGAATGACGATATCATTTTATGCTGCAAATTTCGTCTCACTTTCTCTATCGAAATTTATTGTAGGGAACCAAATGTATGAAATCAATTTAGCAGAAATGAACAAAATTACCATGGTAATAGAGAGGGGATTCAAGAGCACTGTCTCGCATAGTCACTTTAAGGTAGTACTGACTCTATAATGGAGGGCGGTAATCGAACATCTAGTCAACATTGGTCATTCTACCTCAACAAACGCCTTTTTCAATATAATCTGTAAAGAGAAGAACACCTTGCCAAAATTGAAATCGTTTTCGTCTCCTTTGCATTGCTGCAGCTCTCTCTCTAGCCATTCAGAGAGAGAGAGAGAGAAAAAGCGTAGCTTTGCATTGAAAAGATAATTATTTCGACTATTTCAACTATCATGGCAGCGAACTTTGTTTATTTCTACTGACATGATTTTCGTTTCCAACTGTAAAACCCTTATTCAACTTCTCTTCTCTAATATTAACAACAATGATTATGACGACTCATCACATTTGTTACTACCCTCAGTTATGAAAAAGAGATTGTATACAAGTGTAGTCGTGCAGTTAACGAAGAAAATGAATTCCCCCGTAAAGAGCTTCTTCATTGAACTACACGCGCTTTGTTTTCACTACTGTCTTGATGCGAATTACTGATGAAGTGAGAAAGACTTTCTTTTGATGAATGAAATCAGGAGGGCAGATCTTTACAGTGTAAAGTTATAAATGAAGACAAATCTAGTGGAATCTATAACTTACAAATTGATTTTCTGATATTAGATGGTTGGAGGCAATCGACAGGAAGCCTTGACTCGCCTGGGTTTTGCGCTATTTGGCACTCACTAGTCAGCAAGGCGTATCTGCAACCTTGGAGGGACTCATTTCCCTTCTGAGATTTGATCTCGCGTCAACAGCCAGTGCTGCAGTCAGACAGGAGGTTGCCGTGGAGCTATTCGGGCTCGCGATTGACTTCCTGTAGGACTGTAGTGGGTTATTTGATTGGACACTAGTAACTAGTATGATGTCTTTAGTCCGTTCTTTCTTTCTTTCTTTCTAATATCATCAAATCAATATGCAACATGATGGCAAGCTACCTAGAATAGTGGTCAAATTGCAAACCTGACTGATGGAATTGAGTTTGCACCAACTCTGAGGACTAGACACATTACACAGTCGCTAGTGTTCAGTCAAATATTGATTTTCTGTAATCAGACATTCGATGTGTCAAGTGCTAGGTAAGCAGGGGAAATCAATCAACGAGGCTGTGAAGTTACATATACTGAGAGAGATGGTTGGGGCATGTGTTACCTATCCCTAGCCATCGCCTTCCTCAACAATGGGCAATGCTGGCTGATATAGGGTAAGGTTGGAAAAGAGCCAGTGGTGATCAAACGAAAACACGGCTTCATCAGTTAGTTTAGGCCAGCCAGCTACGTAGTAAGGTGTAGACTTCCTGACTGGTTATGGTCCTCGGGATGGTAGAGATGGTGGCTGGAGACCATTGCTGATATGGCTCAAAATCGTTCTCAATGGATGGCGCAGATGCATCCACTCCTTGTGACTTATAATTTCCAATGAAACTATATTGTTCTTCGTTATTACTATTCCTTTTGTTCGATATCTCTGTCTACTGTCTGTATTATGCATTTCTTCTACTTTTTTCTCTTGCTTTGTGTGCTACGTGGAGGGATTTTGGCGTCTCGAGCTGCTTCACATCGGTGCAAATTTCTATGCTGAAAACAGATAGACAGTCAGACATTCGTTACATAAGTTATCATTTCATCTGTGGATGGATTACTCATATATTCCACTAGGCCATAGATACTGACACTTTCTGAAAGGATTAGCCGAAGTGTAGTATTGATGAAGATGTCTGCAAATAACGGAATTACAACTGAATGACGCCATCTCAGTCACCGGTCACTAGAGGCGGAAAGAATGTCACGTTTACTGGTTGAATTGTATCTTTCCAACTGACTTCAGACACCAAACTCTAGTGCATAGATCAATAACACCTAGTTAACGAAAGTACTGGATCTCTTTAGAAGTTTTCGTATTACCTACGATAATGAATAACGTAAATGTCATCAGCTAGTCAAGGCGATCCAACAAAATCAAGTTAAATTCAGAATTGGTAGAAGGTAGAATTCATGAGCCATTAAATCGGGTCCCAGTGGCTGAATGGTATACGAGCTTACCTCGTAACCAGTAGGTCCCGAATTCGAACCCTGGCAGTGGGTGCGTACTGCCGACGATGAAACAGCTGGCTGTCCAGTACTCCCTATGGCTGGTTTTCAATGGTTCTCTAGCTGAAGTCAATCTGTAATCAACTCGTTAATTCAGATACATTGACTATTCGATCAAATTCAACAGATTTTGAAATCACAGTTTTTTGTTCAGCGAAGAAATTTCTTTTCAACGACCTCAATTTCAGGCCAACTGTACAGTCATATTTATATTACAGAAAAAGGCTATTAAGTGGCACTAAATAATTGCTCAGTCAATGTACGTATATATGTGATAAAAGTTATAAGGGGTAGAGTTGAAGTGGATAAATTACAAAAATATTAAAGATTGTTCTATAACAAAAATGTCAAATGTTGTCTAAAAAATTATGAAAATTAGGAGTACGATTACGATAAGAATGAAGATGTGAAGTGAAGTGGAAAGAATTCAAGTGGTAAAATAAAATAAAACTTAGAACGAACATTATTATGACCAAGGTAAAGAAAGGGATTTGACAAAACGTTGCTGAACACACACATAATTTAGGTTTCTGTTCATGTATAGCTAAAGCTTCGGCTATGCATAAGTGAAGAAAACGTAAACTTTTGGATCCATTCGATTTTGCCATGTAGATAACCTTGAAAGATGAATCACGTGGGGCTAAATGACCAGATTCTAACAGGTGATCTCAAATGGACGACTTCGCAGTTCTACGTTCGCCTTTCATTAACCAAACCGGATATTGTTCAGCTACACGTTTTCGGAGAGTGTACGCTTACAACGTCCAATATAATCAGCTCCACGAGAGCAGGTAAAAGAGTAAATGCACATAGATGTGGACAAAAGCGGTAATCTATCCTTGACGCATTGTCTAATCATATTTTGGCTGGTAAAAACTAGTTGCAAGTCAGATGCAGGAAAAGTGCTTTTAATTCATTTAGAAAAACGATTTTTAATCAATTCTGAAATGGTGTCACCTTTGAATGCTAGACTCATAAACAGTTTTTTCTTTGGCACTGTGATTTGTCTAGGGGCGGATTCTTTCTTGATGTTACGTTCAATGAACCTTGTGGGATAACCATTGTTAAGGAGATTTGATCGAGGGTTATCTAGTTCACTACCTATTGTCTCTATAGAGCACATTTTACGAATTCTGTAGCATAAAGAATGAATAAGATTTCTCTTTCTCCCTAAAGGTACCCAACTGTTGAAGTTAGTGTACTGCCCAGTGAATGTTGGCTTTCGGTAAATCGACCTTAACAACGTGCCATTTTCTCTTCTATCTACCTTTACGTCAAGGAAGTGAAACGAGAAATTCGACACTTCTTCGATCGTGAAGTACAAAGATGGGTGAGAGCCATTAAATATTCCAAGCAGATCGGCAGTTGAAGAGTTTTCCTCATAGACAATGAAGTTATCATCTATATATCTTTTATACATAAACAAACGCTCGATGGTTTCCTTTAGTGGGCCGTTCTCTAAGCTTGCCATGAAGATATCCGCGGTTGTTCTGTTGTTGCGCCGCTGTTCTTTGCGCCGTATATTGTCTATTGACAAATGTTAGAATTCATGGACCAATGGATTCCATCTCCGTTCCTGAATGTTCATTGAATTCACCTCAGGTCCTGGATCTCATTCCATGCAGTGTGCCATACGTGCATTCCGATGAGGAGCCCGAAACTGGGTGAAACAGCTGTTTAGTACTACTTGGTTCTCAATGGTTCTGTAATTGATGTCAGCCGGTGACAAAACTTGAAATCCATCAAATCCTCGCAAACCAAGACTCCAGTATTAGTCATATGATATGTATAAACTGATGTATTTAAGTAAATCATTTGTAATTTGACGATATTTCCTTAAATATTCCTCATTTTTAAATGTTATCCCAGAGGATTTTCAGTGCATCACAAGGATTATTTTGAATAATACATACTCATTTCAGACCAAGAACTAGAACTTAGGATGAAAGTGCCACTTGAGCAAATAATGCTGAGAGTGCAGTTATGCCTGACTTCCACAGTATTTAAATTCCAAGGGAAAATCTATACAAAAAAACTGAGGGAGTTGCCATGGGGTCACCAATATCTCCGATTGTAGCATATATATTCATGTATAGGTGGGAAAACATAGTGATTGAAACGTTCAACCCCACCCTAAAATTATGGTAGATGTCATTTTCATCGTACTTAGAACACAGGATATAGATAGATTTTTCGAACCCATTAACTCAAAGATGGAGGCAATTCAATTCACTTATGAATTGGAAAGTCAGGAAGGGGAGTTTCCAATGTTAGATTGTAACGTTAAAAGGAAGGAAGATGGGAAGCTAAACACTAGTGTTTACAGAAAACCCACACATTCAAACAGATATTGGGACTTCAGATCATTCCATCCTATGTCAGTAGAAATAGAATTAGTGAAATGTTTAAATAACAGAGCACAAAAACTAAGTAGTACCAAGGTAAATCTTAGACAGGAAGTGATACACATAAAAGAAACCTTGAAACTTAATAATTCCCCTGATAAATGAGTCAGAAAGTATGTAGGGAAATGTAAAAATAAGAACAAAATAAATAATGATAGTAGTGATAATAATAATAATAGTGACAGCGTGCATGTCAAATGTGCACAAGACAACACCAACAATAAGGAATCTAAATCATCAGTAGTAATAGATATTATAGAGAAGATTTGTAGCTCAGGTGGATGATTTTGATGTGGTTTTGTTCTCTGAGCTGGATGGTTAGTTTGCGAAGCTTTCATCACCTTACTGGAGAAATCTAAAAGCTCACTTGAAATTGAAGTATGCGCTGAAGATGTCACCCAGTAAGGTGATGAAAGCTTCGCAAACTAACCATCCAGCTCAGAGAACAAAACCACATCAACATCAGTAGTAATTCCATACAAAGGAGAAATCCCGGAAACCTTACGCAGAATTCTTAACAAGGCAGAAATAAAACTGGTTGGCATTCCAACCACCCACAAACTCAATTAGAAATAAGCTTTGTCGGCTAAAGGTTCCAATTAGACAAAACAATTTAGTTCATCTAATACCCTGCCTACAATAATTATCAGGTCAAATAACACATAGTTCAAAGTAGTAGAACAGGTGCAGTCAGACAAGCCGAGCATAAAAACCTGGCAGCGAAATCTAGATTGATTGACCCGAATTAGATTAGAAATCTAGAGAACAGTTCAGCTATAGCACTACATGCAATTACACACAACCATACAATCGGATGGGATAAGATGACAGTTTTAATATCTGATGTAACAGGGTTTGGGGGAGGGAGAGATTGATAACGGAAGCTTTGTTTATCGAATCAACTGAGGGAGAGCACGTTTAACAGGAATGATTCAACACCTGTCCACACAGATATTTGGAAAATTCTACTACCTCTACGACGACGAATAGGAGAGAACAAAGAAAACAATAAACCTCAAGTTTCGAAGTCGTGTGATTACAATTGATGTGATTATGGACAATAAATTTTGTTCGAAACTGTGTCATCCAGTAAATAATACTGTTTCACTGTGTATGGGATATACCTAATAAACAAGCTAATAGGGAATCATTTAATACCACAGTGCCCAAGTTTTACACATATATGGATAATATTTTCTCTACATCCACGACCATCAAAACACAGTCTTGAAATATACAATATTCACGGGGAAACTGATCAAAATACTCAGTTGAAATCAATAACTGTCATCCTAAATTCAAACTGAAAGCTCAGTGCAAGCTTCATCTGAATAAAGTGCTTCTTTTTTATGCTTGATAAATTTGAACCAGTTAAATTAAACTTTTCTTCAAATCAAATTTCAGTTGACGTAACAAAGGCCACACCTCTTGTCTACTGATTAATTTTCTTACACTGACCCCTATATGACCTCTTCTATTGACCAATAAGCTTAATGCTGGATTATAAAAATAATAAAGCATAGAATCGGTTAACCTTATACACACTAATATGAAGATGAAAATATGAGTTTTATTTCAACCAATCATAAGCCTATGCATACACAATATAAGTTAGGTCATGACCTGATTCTAGCCATTAGTAAACTGTTTTATTACCTATAATCATGTTGTTAAACATTTTCATTATTTGACAGCTAAACTGCAAAGCAAAGCATCATCAACACACTAGTTTATACTATTACATAACCTGATTGATTATTGTTATTGACATTACTGTGAAGAGATAAGAGTTGCTGTATACTCAACTACCTGATTAGAATAAACTGTAGCACAATTTTCTCTCCTTCCTTGTGAATGAGTTGTTATCTGCTTTCATCACTGCTATAATCAATTGTCTCTTCGTGTGTGTGTACGTGAGCGTGTTTGCGGGAGGAAACATACAGAGAAAAAAGGAGGCTAAACAAACGGAACAGGAATACTGATATCCAGATAATTGTTCATAAAATTAACAAAAAGAAAAACGGATCACACTGATCAGCAGCCTTGAGCATGGAAATACCGATTACAACAGATTTAACAAACAATTGGTCACTGATAAGTACAAATGCATCTCAGTTGCCTTCAATACAACAGCCACAACAGCAACAAACAACTGTCGACTTACAACAGACATTTATTGGAACCTATAATAATCCTTCAGTCAGTGAACTTGTCACACTAATGCCGACATCCACATCACCAACATTGTCAACTGTATCCACACCGGGTAAAAGAATGAATGATCCACAAGCCTATTGGAATGAAATCAATCAATCTGTAAATGGAATTACACAGATACACTCAGAGACGATAACTGGTTATTATTCAAATTCAATAGGTTCTTCTTCTGCTTCTATTATATGTCCTATTATAAATCCACAAATAACTCAACTACCGCCAAGTTGTTCATCATCATCTTCTTCTTCTGGTGTAAAGCATCCACATTCAGCTAATTCGATGCATTCAACCAGTTCAGGAATGGTATTAAGTACTACAGGAAATTGTGGTACTAAACTTCCTCGTCAACGTAAAAGTAAGTGATTATTTTAATATTTTTTCTTATTTGTACATATGCATGCATCGCAACTAACCTCTCATGAGAGAGTTAAACCATTAAAGCCACCCCAATTGACCTTACTAATTTTATTATTATATTATATTATTGTGTCCCATTTAGTTCCTAGAGGAACATAGGGCCCCCCAACGTTTTCACCTGGCTCCAAGTCTGCACACATGTTTCCATCTCCTCTTCACACTACCTCCTTCTCCTCCATGTCACTCTCGTACTGAGGACCGACTCGCCGCTTCCCATTCGGGTTCTACTCAAGCAATAGCCTGGTGTGTGATGTCACTCACTTGGTGGTTTTCTCAGAGCATGACCAATGCACCTCTATTTCTTCTTGTGTATTTGTTGCACAATTGTTTTCTGGTTGGGTGGTTCCCAGAGATCCTTTTTACTAATTTTTTCTGGCCATCTGATCAAGGTGTGTAGTTTGTTCGAAGTGGCTTTCGGGACGCGGAGCGGCGCGGCGCGGCGCCAAGTCTCCGATCCGTATAGTAGCACTGACTTCACATTGGAGTTGAAAATCCGGATCTCATTTTCGTTTATATGCTGAGTGCTGTTGATATCCACACTGACTTGAGAGTAATGAAAGCTTGCATTGCTTTCCCGATCCTCACTTTGATATCCTCCTTAGTTCCATCCGCCTGTAGTTGAGACGATACTTCCCAGGTAGGTAGGTGAAGGAGGTTACTCCTTTCGGATTTCTCCGATTTGTGCTGATTGATGCCCATCGTTGTTGCTGTTAGTGTTGGCCAGGAATCTTCATCACCTCTTTTTTCTCTATGTTCACCTGAAGTCCTATCTTTGATGCTTCTTGTACCAGCTTGTTGCTTTTCATCACTTGCATGTCTTCCAGTTTGCGGGAAATCAGATATGTATATCACATCATGTCGGCGAAATCCAGATCCTCCAAGTATTTTGTGTGAGTCCATTTTATGCCTGTCTCCTCGTTGCCCTTTGTGATGCACACAGCCTACCGTAAACAGGAAAATCATTAGAGATAGTGGGCAGCCAGCATTGTCTTACTCCTGTCTTCACTTACTAGGATTCCGTGAGTTTCCCGTTGTGGATTACTGACCATGCAGCATTATCGTACAACTGTTGAATGAGGTGTATAATTGTTGGCGACACCCCGTAGTAAATATTTTACAAAGTAGATAACAAACTATTTCTTGTTACTTTTAACACTTAGAAAATCAAAACAAGTGGGGATTCAGCGAAGAGACTCACTTCAACGAATTTATCATCAAGCTGTACAGTCGTATATATATGGTTTTTTTTAAGAAGATATATCCGGCGAGGGAATTGAATCATTGGTGTGAATGCACAAAATAATAATAAAGTGAAGTTCAATTAAAACTAAGATGGTTGTGATTATAATCGTAGTTACATGTCAACTGGCTAAGCAAATTAATGTCATATATGTAAAATAATTCATAGGATGCATAGAACTTGAAAAAGGGTGTGCAATTATAGGATTAGTAGACAAATCGAATAAAACAAAACTTTACGTAATATTGTGTGAAATTTAACAGCATAGAATTTATCGTTGTAAAAAAGAAGAATTGATTTAGAATGACAAGTGGAACAAGTGAAATAATACCGGGGACAGTTCAAAATGAGAATAGTAATAATAGTAACAATTGACTTAGTAAGGAAGAGTATACAAATTAAATAGACGAAATGAAAAAAATGAAAAATTGGTAGAGCTGAAACATGATTGGGGATTACCATATTTTAACATAGAGGGATTAAGACCATGAAAGTTGGAGGGGTTGAACGAACTTTTTCTGTACACAGAGATCTCGCCTTTCTGTTTCGATAGCCAAAGCTTCAGCAATACAGATGAGTCGGGTACGTAAGGATTTGGGTAAATTACTCTTTGCCTTTTAGATGACTCTAAAGGCGGGGGCTATAGAGATAGGGTGATCATTATCGAGGAGATGTTCAATGATCGCGCTTCTTATTGATCAACTTCAACCTTTTCGTAGCCATGCAGAATAGTGTTCTTGCACCCTCTTGGACAAAACTCGAGTCGAACGATCAATATACCTAGCTCCACACGAGCAGGTGAATTGATAAACACACATAGAGTTGGTCAATAACCTGAAGGACAAGATCCCGCTGCTGACGTCGATTGTTATTATTATTGCTATTCTCATTTTGAACTGTCCCCGGTATTATTTCACTTGTTCCACTTGTCATTCTAAATCAATTCTTCTTTTTACAACGATAAATTCTATGCTGTTAAATTTCACACAATATTACGTAACGTTTTTGTTTTATTCGATTTGTCTACTAATCCTATAATTGCACACCCTTTTTTCAAGTTCTATGCATCCTATGAATTATTTTACATATATGACATTAATTTGCTTAGCCAGTTGACATGTAATTATGATTATAATCACAAACATCTTAGTTTTAATTGAACTTCATATTATTATTATTTTATGCATTCACACCAATGATTCAATTCCCTCGCCGGATATATCTTCTTAAAAAAAACCATATATATACGACTGTACAGCTTGATGATAAATTCGTTGTTGGAGAGAGTCTCTTTGCTGAATCCCCACTTGTTTTGATTTTCTATATGTTACAATGGGAATTTTCCATGACTTTTAACATTATCATTGAAATAACTTGCTAATAACCGTGAGTAATTAAACGGAATATTTTTTCATTGTTTCACGTTCCCAGTGGAGCATAGGGCACTTCCAAGCTAGAGGATTGAAGTTTCTATAGCAGTGGTGTTTATTTTTACAGGGTGTGGTTGCTAGCCTCATGCCCAGCCTTCCCTCTTTACCAACCTTATTACTGGCTTAGCAAGGTAAAGGAATGCGTCGGCCGAGAATCGAACCTCGGCCCACATGGTGCGTGGTCGGCGAGCATTCTATGGCTGTGCCACTGACTCACAATTAAACGGAATTAGGGTGCAATAAAAGTTGCGAAATTATTAACTAAAAAGCTGATATTTCCAATGCTGTTCTTTAATTTACCCTGAAATCCTAATCCTTATTACAGATTAGTTAACCTGTAAAGGTTTTCCCCTACGTTTGCAATAAATAATCTATTATTCTATTACTGGAACTAGTTTAGCAAATCTTGGAGGGAAGGGATAACTGGATTTAGTTATAACATGTGTAACTCGAACTGACTATCTACAGTCATGTGCCGCGGTATCTACTACAGTTTGATTTCATCCTTAGTAGAATACACTTTGGGTAAATTCTCTTCTTTGAAGCTGTTACCCGTATGTTGTACCCTCTAGTAAATTCCTATTGGAATGAAAAAATAGCTTCTTTGAAACCTCAAATTAGACATTTCAGTGACATTTTCATCTTTTATGCGGTAGGATCACTAGCCTTACTTTTAACCTTTTCTCTTTCTCAGGTTTCCTAGCGGTTGAGGGAGGTGGTGTACGCCTGCCGGGTTTCGAACCCCGCACCATGTGCATTACATCGCCAAAACCTGAATATTGAAAGTGGTTAGTTTTCATCACAATTTTAATTGCCGTTTTATTCGTCAGAGAAAAGCGTCTAACTGCAATAAAGAAACTTAACCAGTTGTTGCAATTGAGATCTATGTTACGTCATATTTTAAGAAGATATTACGTGGCTGAAATGCTTAGAGTTGTGCTTTCTCATGATTATAGGATATAGGGTATATATTGACGAAAAATTCCCCCTAATCTAGACATCACGAAATAAGGATAAACAGTTCAGTGAAGAGTTTTTTTTTCGGCGGTGAATTCATTCCCTCAGCGGTACAATCGTAGTTACATATAATTATTTGCGTGTGTGTACATTACTTCTGTCAAATAAGAATAAAAATTGGATTATTATTTACGTCATCAAAATATCTCAAAATACCGATGAGTAATCAAAATTGTAACTAGACGTGGTGGAGATTAGTAAGTTCAGACTAGGATTACGTAATATGAAAAAAATCATAAAAATCAGAGGTCACTGAAAAAGAATGAAGAAAAGTGTTAAAATAAATTATGTATTACGTGAAGAGGGTAAGAGGTTAGTGACACGTATCCATGTAAATTGTGTGACATTTTGATTCTCCTGGTGTTTTTGGAAAATAGAAGTATCATCGCAAACCTAGTGGTCTTCTGATTTCCGTCTTTCTTGCGTCAGGATTATTAAATTCTCGACCAGTACATAACAATAATTTGGCGACGGGGAAAACTATGGATCCTTCTAAATTGGAATTACTATCTGAACAACAAATGAAATTAATGGAAATGTTCGTCAACCAAAAGACTGGTCCAGCGTCACCTTCAAGCAATCCGAATCATACCATGCTACCATCTGTCGACGGCATTGTGAATAGTATTTCACAGTTCAATTATAATCCAGATGCGAATGTCACTTTTGACACATGGTATCAACGGTATGAGGATTTATTCACTGTTGATCTCGCCTCACAAGACGATGCTTGGAAGGTGCGAGTGTTATTACGTAAATTGGGTCCGGCAGAATATGAACGGTACTGCAACCTAATTTTACCCCAGAAACCACGTGACAAGTGTTTCGATGATACAATAAAGCTGCTGCGTGAACATTTTGGAGACCACTCCTCATTATTCAGCATACGTTATCGTTGCCTCAAGCTGACAATGAATGAAAATGATGATTTTCTTACTCACGTTGGCACAGTCAACCGAGAATGTGAGAGATTTCGACTCAGGTCCTTAACAGATGATCAATTCAAAGCCTTGATTCTCATATGCAGTCTTCAATCTCCTCGTTTCACAGATATCCGAACTCGACTGCTCAATCAGCTAGAACAAAATCCTAAGTTAACATTACATGACATAGCTGATGAATATCAACGGCTGATTAATTTGCAGAAAGACACACACCTGGTCGAATCAACACCTTCGAGAAGCTCTGATATTCATGCATTACGAAAGAGCAAAAATCTCTCATCATCCACTCCTGACCCACCTTCTTCTAATGTTCCGCGGAAATCTACAGATACTCGTCCAACTTCACAAAATACTGCAAAGAAGACCCCACCATCACCATGCTGGCATTGTGGCGCGTGGCACTTTGTAAAGTCTTGTCCATACAAAAATCATCGTTGCAGCAAGTGCAAAATCATCGGTCATAAAAATGGTTTTTGTCAGCCACGCAAACCCAGATATCATAATCCAGCGAAAGCTCGACAAACTGTTGGTCCTAAATCTCCAAAAAGATCATTAGGTCTGCGCGCAACCTGTCAAGTCACAACACCAGGTATGCGGAAATATCTTGATCTTCAGATGAATGGTCATGATACACGTCTGCAGCTAGATACCGCCTCTGATATTACTGTTATATCAGAGAAACTTTGGAATGATATTGGCAGACCACCAATCACAAATACTTCCCAGACTCTTCTCAGCGCCTGTGGTGGGCGGCTCAAACTAATTGATGAACTCAAATGTTCTGTTTCATTCCGTAACATTAAATTCAGAGGAATCTGCTACGTCACCAAGAGTGATTTAAATCTTTTGGGACTTGATTGGTTCGATCGTTTACATCTGGCTGATGTCCCACTAAATTCGCTATGCAATGCAGTCAAGAAGCATAAAATGTCAGACAATTCCGGACGAAGCCGAAGCCGCAAACCCAACAGGCAGACGAAGCGACAGACGTCAACAACAAGCTCAACGGTTCCAGATAAACCCCCAGGAAAACACCCTACTAATCATCAATCTTCTCAAAAGGGGAGGTGATATGTATCCATATAAATTGTGTGTTTGTTTGACAGTCTGATATATTTTGCTCTCACACACTTGTGTGACACTTTGATTCTCCTGGTGTTTTTGGAAAATAGAAGTATCATCGCAAACCTAGTGGTCTTCTGATTTCCGTCTTTCTTGCGTCAGGATTATTAAATTCTAGACCAGTACATAACAGTTAGTTAGGCAAAATGATGATAATGATGTTGGCGATAATAAATGTTACACGAAAAATGCGAAACAAAATTGCTGTATTAACAAAAATGAAATAAATAAAAATAAAAAATAAAATAATTTTCACGTATTGGTTTTGTAGAGATTTTGTTTGATTTGGTTGGAGGGTTTCATCATGACCTGACATCGGTTACAGAACCATAAGGAAACTATTCACAGGGAGAACTGGACAGCCAGTCGTTTCGTCGGCCTAGTCTGGGACTCTTCACCAGTAAGCACCCACCGCCAGGGTTCGAACCCAGGACCATCTGGTTACAAGGCTAGCGAGTTCGTATACCATTGAGCCACTGGGACCCTATCCAATAGCCAGCCCATGAATTCTAACTTCTAGTTTTCAAGTATACTAGAAAATTAATCTGATGCTCACTAGCGACTGGTCCTATTCAGACAGTGACCTAGGGTTCTAGTGGGAACCCGTGACCATTAAGGTACAGCAGGTCGGGTGTGAAGACAAATACTCGTCGAAGACGCGCTATGTCGTGAATTGGCGGAAGTTGGAATTGATTGACTGACCATTGGATCGGGTTGGACCCAGTGACTTAATGGTCTACGAGCTCTATTGCCTTATAACTAGAAGGGTCTGGGTTCAACCCCTTGAGTCCTCTAACTGATGTCAGCTCATGATGAAATCCTTCATCCGATCAAACATAATATTCACAACAGTTAAAGTTCAAATTATACCCAAAGTAGAAGGAGGGGATGGAGACCTTTCTTGTATGTGCTGCACATAAATCAAGGTTTTCCATCCGAATATCTACGGCCTCATCAATACTAAGTATACAGACGATTATGGTTTTCGAAAGGTTTCTTTTGACTTTGTATATAAATGTGAAAGAATTCTCCTGGCATACTGAGTGACCAGTGTTAAAGACATGCTCAATTATAGCACTCCTTACTGATCTATTGCTAACTTTCTGTAGTTAAGCTGGATAGTATTCCACGACTATTTTAGTTAAAGTACTCACTGAACGAGTTACATTTGACCACTTTAGTGTATATCTACCGATTCACTTGCTCCTACGGGGAGAGATTTACTTATTTACTTATTAGAGGTATCAAACAATGAAACAGTATTATATACTAGATGACACAGTTTCGAACAAAATTTATTGTTCACAATCATTTCATCAATTATAATCACACAACTTCGAAACTTGACGTTTATTGTTTTCTTTGTTCTCTCCTATTCGTCGTCGTAGGGGGTATTAGAGTTTTCCAGATATCTGGGTGGACAGGTGTTGAATCATTCCTGTTACACGTGTTTGCAGTTGATTCGATGAACAAAGCTTCGGTTACTAATCTCTCCGTACACCCTGTGACATTAGATTTTAAAACTGTCATCCTATCCCATCCTATCGTATGGTTGTGTGTAACTGCGCGTGGTGAGTCCTATAGCTGAACTATTCTCTAGATTTATTATCTTAGTGTCCGGTCAACCAGTCTAAATTTAGCTGGGTCTTTATGTTCCACCAGTCTGACTGATTCTACAAACTTAGGATCTTAGGAACACTGATTATTTCGGAACTGTAGGGACCCTGGAACTTTTACTTCCTAAATTCACGTGTCTGATCAAAAATGTCATCGGATAACTGTTTATACTAATTAGATCATGAATACTGTTGAGGTCTTCTTTATAGGTATCGCTTGAATTGTGGATTTCTTCTCAAATGTGTGAAATATATGCGGGAAAAATATTTCTTCATACATTTGGTTGCATCGATGAATTTCCATGAAGAAATGAAGCCGAAATGTTCAGTACAAAATGATATCGTTATTCTATTTCACAGGTTGTCATCAGCTGCCACAGACTACCTGAAATTTCACAATGGTTACATATATAAATGGATAATAACATACTTTAGGGCTTAAGTGGTAGTAGACAAGAAATACTAAAAGACCGACGCATCCAAAATGCAAGCAGTAGATTGGATAATGCGACAGACAACGGGCAATGAGGAAACAGGCATACAATGGACTCACACAAAAAACTTGGAGGATCTGGACTTCGCCGATGACATATATATGTCTGATTTCCCACAAACTGGAAGAAATGCAAGTGAAAAGCAACAAGTTGGCAGAAGAAGCATCAAAAATAGGACTACAGGTAAACATAGAGAAAACAGAGGTGATGAAGATTCCTGGCCAACACCAACAGCAACAACAACAACAGACAACAATCAGCCTGCATAAATGGGAGGAACCTGAAAGAAACAACCTTATTCACCTACCTACCTGAGAGGCATCGTTTCAACTACAAGCGGAACGAAATGACGAGGATATCAAAGCCAGAATTGGAAAAGCAAGACAAGCTTTCATTACTCACATCAAGTCTGTGTGGAGGTCAACAGCACTCAGCATGAAAACGAATATAAGATCCGGATTTTCAAGTACAATGTGAAGTCAGTGCTACTCACTACACGGATAAAGAGCATCTCAAACAAACTTCAAACTTTCATTAACAGTTGTCTTCCCTCAATACTCAAGATCAGGTGGTCAGGCAGAAAAGATCAGCAACAGGGATCTCCGTGGGTGAACCAACCAGGAACCGATTGTGCAACAAATATGCAGCAAGGAATGGAGGTGGCTAGGTGGCCATATTGTGAGAAATCAAACCATCAAGTGACATCACTAGACAAGCCATCGCTCGAGTGGAACCCGAACGGGAAGCAGCAGGTTGGTCTTTCACAAGGGTGACTTGGAGGAGGTCATGTGAAGAGGAGATGGAAGCATGTGGGCAGATTTGGAGCGGGTTGGAAAAGTTGGCAGAAAACCGAACGCAATGGAGACGTGCAGCTGAAGCCCTATGTTCCTCTAGGAATTAAAGGATAAAATGATAAATAATAATAAATAATTACAATGTTCAGTTTAAGTTTTCATCATCAATGTATGCGCTTTCAAAGTAGAAAAGAGGGCGGGGAGGGGTAAGACAGAAAACACGAAAAATTAACAAACAGTATTAGAATGGATGGAGGGTTTCACCATGAGCTGACATTAGTCATTAGTGATAACCAGTATCATTTAGTAGAAAGGGATGTTTAGAAAAGTAAAGTACCACAAGCCGCAGTACTGTATCAATCAAGTGTTTGATTGTAGTTTAGAGGCTGGGAGTGTTGACATTCACGGACAGTACGATTTATACTGACGCAAGATTTTATACTCACAACTTCTATAGTATTCGTTCCGTGTAGACCAAAGGCAAAGCAAAACACTAGAATCGGTCGTGCAATTTACGACGTATGTTTCAAGACGGAATCGGACTGCGTAGTGATTGCTTAATTAGCTGGGGATCTTGCACGAACAAACGTGCGAACGTAACACGATGGCGTGACAAATGGCGTGGATGTCTGACAGTAAGCCTTCATCTAAACCATTCGACTCAAACAGTGAGGGGGGAATTACCTACCGCTACGGTAGATTATATTTAACCGATAGGTTTCGGTCAATGCAATCAGGACTAGGTCTATCTAACATCCTTACGTCAGAGATGATGTAAGTCGGCTAATCGCACGTGGGACTATATTTGTGTACACTGACCATTTGCATAGCAGAGAGAGTGTGTGTCAACACTGACTTGAATATTTTCGCATCAACGTCACCAGGTTGGCAGAAGGCAACTATAAAGGTTGTACGCTCATCTTATTGTGAAGGGTGCCAACAGATGAGAAATATGAGTTTTTACATCCAAGTTCTTATAACACATACACACGAACTGCAGATTTCAAGAGAATATCCAGTGACATTTTGTATTATTTTCAGTATTCTTGATTCATGTCTTTATATGGCATCTTCAGCTAGATTTCTCTTCTAGGCGATATTAAAGCATCATGGTGTAGTTCTTGTACACAAAATCTATGAAGAATATTCTTGTAAATTTCAAGTTATTTCACTTTAGAGACGTTTGCGTCAGTAGTTCAATGGTAGTTCTCGTCAACCATGCATGTGATCCGAGTTCGATTCCTGGCCAACACACATAAACACTGTTTAGTCGGTTCGACTGACTGATTAAAGCATAGAACTTCGTACGGTCTGTCGCATCCCACTTCGGACACAAAAGAAAACGTGTATTCAGAATATACACATTGGATAATAGGAGTTATTAAAATGACGGTTGCAGCGAAGAAAATTTTCTTTTCAACGAAGTCACCGTCAACTAGGCTTTACATTCGTGTATTTATAACAAATGGGTTGGAAAGTTTCAGAATAATTTCAGGTCAAGGGTCAAGCATTCAAACATCCTGTCTATTTTGTTATTTCTACATTTCTAACGCGTAATGGCACAACATGTCAATCTTCACAGTCTGTCTGGATTCAACATAGAACTTGGCACCGAAGTGCAGCAGTTCGAGTTGCCACGTTCCAAATAGCACACAGAGGTAGACAAGAAGATGAGTGAAGAGAATCAATAGAGTTTGACAAATATAAGAGTGAAACAGAATGGGTAATGGTAGAAAGGAATATGAAAGATTACAGAGACTGAATACATCTGCGCCATTGACAACGATTTTGAGCCATGTCACCTATTGTCTCCAGCCATTGATTCCTAGAGTCCCGAGGGCCCCAACCCGGGAGTCTGCATCTCCCTACCTGACTCAGTTTAACTGTCAAGGATTTCATGGATTGATGCCATGTTTTTGTTTGGCCACCACTGGCTCTTTTCCAACCTGAACCTATATCAGCTAGCAATGCCCGTCGGGGGAGGCGGTGGTTAGGCATGCGCAGCACGTGACCTAGCCATCTTAGTCTATGTAACTTTATAGCCTCGTCGATTGATTTTCCCTCTTTGCCCAACACTCTACGCCTAACGTCAACATTACTTACCTTGTTAAACCACCTAACGTGAGACAGAGATCGCAGACATCTATGATCGAAAGCAGTCAACCTTTTCATGTCTTCAACGCGTATTGGCCATGTTTCAGAGCCATAGAGAAGGACGGAGCGAACTGATGAGCAGTACACACGTCCCTTGGTTGATAACCGGATGTCACGCCTACGCCAGAGATGGTGTAAGTCAGCGAAAGCAGCTCGAGCTTTTCGGATCCGTGCTGAGATTTCATCGCCAATCAGTCCGTTGGTGCTAATACAACTTCCCAAATAGGTGAAGTGGTCAACATGTTCTATCACTTCACTCCCTATCACTAAGTTAGGGTTGACGTGGTCCAGTCCTGTAGCAGCATCTTACATTTTGCAGGGGCGAATCGCATGCCAAACATACGAAGATTGCTGCTCAAGGTGTTCAGAAGACTCTGCATTTTGTCAGCATCCTCCCCTAACAGGACTATGTCATCTGCATATTCTAAGTCCATAAGATTATTCCCTGGTAACAAGTCGATTCCTAAGTCACTACGTTCAGTTAAGGATACTTCCATTAGCATATCTATGATGAAGTTAAACAGAAATGGGGAAAGTGGACATCCCTGTCGGACACCACTGGTTGTTACCAATTCAGATGACAATTCCCCATAAGCCCTTACACGACTACGTGAGTTTGAATAGAGTGCCTTGATTAGTGCAATGTACTTTCTTGGCACTCCCTTCACAGTCAGACATTGCCATAGTACCTTTCGATCCACGGAGTCGAAGGCCGCCTTCAAGTCAAGAAATATGACAATTGTTGGACGCCGAAAAGTGTGTCTATGTTCTAGAATCTGTCGAAGAGTGAAGATATGATCTATGCACCCTCTACCTGGTCTAAAGCCTGCTTGATTTTCCCTTGTCTGTTCCTCCCGAGTTCTGCTTAGTCTATGCATGATTACTGAGCCTAGGATTTTAGAGACTATGTTCGTTAGGCTGATCCCCCTATGATTATCACACGAGGACTTGTTTCCCTTCTTGAATATCGGTATAATAAGTGACTTACCCCAGTCTGATGGTACTGTCTCTGATTCCCAGACTTTGCCTAGTACCTCAGTTAATCTACAAACTAGTATGTCACCCCCATATTTAAACACCTCCGGAATAATTCCGTCGGGTCCTGCCGCTTTGCCTCGTTTCAAATTACTGATAGCTTTTGTAACCTCACCTACAGACGGCGGACCAGTGTCTATATCCCATTCGGGTGTGTGGTGGATGGCGGGGAGGTTCAGTGTGGCTGTAGGCAAGTTAAATTGTTCCTCAAAGTGTTCTTTCCAGCGTTCAAGGCGTCTATCCTGAGAGCTAATTAAGGAGCCATTTTTCTCAGAAATAGTCTCACTTATGAATTGCCTTCTCCCACCCGATTCTGTGATGAGTCTAAAGAGTTGCCTAGTGTTGCCTATCGCCAATGCTTTTTCCATCTCTTTCGCCTTTGTCACCCACCACTGTTCACGGTCCTTGCGGAGACTTTTAGTAAGTTTCCTTTTGTGCAGCTTTCGCTCCTCATTGAATTCGGAGCTCGCCGGAATAAGTCTTCTAGCATCTATCAGTTCGGATGAGGCAGTCGAAATCCAGTGGTTTTTACTCACCTTTGGATTTGCCTTATTCACAGCTTTTACAGCTGTATCTATAGCTGACTGAATATTCTTCCAGGCTTCTCCAGGGTGAGCACAGCTGTCGAATTCAGATATGCGTTTAGCTAGTTCTTCCTCAAATAGGGATTTAGTTTCCTGATCGAGCTGGGGACGTGATGGTTTTACCGCCAGCTGTTTCCTACGTCCGTTCAGTCGTAAGCACACACGAGCCCGGACCAGTGCGTGATCGGTATCTACACACGTGTTCCAGAAGGAGCGACAATCTCCTACCGACCCACGCCAACGATAGCTTATTGCTATGTGGTCTATTTGTGTCCAGCGTTGGTTTGATGATGGGGGTCGCCAGGTTAAACAGTGTCTCTCCTTGTGTTTAAAGTTAGTGCTTACAAGAAACAAATGATTATCTGAACAGAACTGTAGGAGACGGTCACCGTTGTCGGTTCGCTGGCACGGAACTCCATAGGTGCCACCGACATCCTTCTCAGATTGACACAATTTCCCTACTTGAGCGTTAAAGTCACCAGCTAGAACGACTATATCTGAGCGTTTAGCCTTTCTCACCAAACTAGACAGCTTTTGGTAGAACTCATCCTTCGTTTCATCCGAACTGCAGTCAGTGGGGGCGTAGGCGGAGATTACGAAAAGGCATCGGCGAGTAGTGCAGTCCTTTCTCCTTCTTACTGATCCGTTCAGACGGACAGCACACATTCGGCTATCTACCGGGATCCAGTCAAGCAATGTCTTTTCTGCCCTAGTACTCAGAGCTATCCCTACGCCAGCTAATCCTCGTGAACTAGCTGTGGCATCTCCTGACACCCTCAAGGTGAATTTTGAAGATTCATCCTGTTGGCCAGGTGGGGTTAGGTGAATAACCACACTTGGGTCTTGTATGCGTGTTTCTGAAACACAACATACATCAATGGCTCGAGATGCCAGGGTCTTAGCTAGTGATGCTTGTTGTCCTATTTGGCAAAGTGTCCTAACATTAAATGCTCCTATATGAAATTGGTGGCGTGGCTTTAGGAGACTATCCGTGGTGGTTTTTTGGCTTTCGTCGTTTTTAGTGGACACAGAGTGAAGAGGGAGTGAGGAGCCATCAAGTAGAGGAGTTGCATCACTGGGGGGAAGGCAAGGTAATAGAGATGAAGATGAAGACAAAGATAAGTGAGGATTAGAGAGGTTTTGTGTGCATTTCGGATTGTGAGGGCGATTGTTACTTCCCGGCTGCCCACACCGTGGAAGTTGGTTGCGTGACCGCAGAGCCCAGGGGACAACTGCTTGAGGCCGGTCACACGCGGCCTGTTTTTGTTTGTTCTTTTTTGTTTGGTGTGCCTCAGTAGCATACTTATCACTCCCGCCCTGTGACACGGCAGCAGGAAGCGCGGTCGTTGTTAATCCGGGCCACGGCCGATCCGGCATGAAATTTTGTGAATTTGTTTGGATCATGGTATTGGATGGGTAGCTGCTTTTTGTTTAACCGCTATCCAAACAACCTGCCTGGCATGGTAGAACCTCAAGAGACATAAGTCTCAGCCAGTATAGCTTGATTAGGTCATTGCGGTGTTCAAGCCCGACCACCACGTCAAGGTAGCAGCTTTCGGTCGGGCGATCTTCACAGTAACTATGATGCTACTTTGTTTGAGTTTCATCCGTCCCCCCCTGTTTATTATAACATTCTAATTCCTATTTGTATTTTTATTAATTTGATCCTTTACCGGAAATTATTCTGGAACTTTCTGACCCATTTGTTGTAAATACACGAATGTACAGCCTAGTTAATGACTTCGTTTAAAAGAAAATTTTCTTCACTGCAGCCATCTTTTTAATAATGGAGATCATAAAAGGTGAATGTATGTGTCACCAGTGACAGTGAATTTGAGCCGCATCACCTGCACTTCCCACCCACTGGTTGTTAGTACCGTAACCTGGAAGCATACACCTTTCTACTTGACGCAAACTAACCGTCGAAAATTTCATGGAATAACTCCAGAATTTGGTTTGTAAACTATTCGTTCTTTTTGGACATCATTCTATATCAGCTTACGTTGCTCGTTGTGGGAGGTGGTCTTTCGGGATGCTGGAGATAGGTCCTAACAATCTCAAGCGACGTAGCTGTACAACTTCATTAACTGACCCGGCCAGCTTGGCTAACACTTTATGCCTAGCCTCAATATTACTCATCATATAATAATAATAATAATTTACTTTATTCCAAAAGCAGTATTTATAATACAGAATGGAATTCTCAGCATTTGTCACAATATTCCATCTGATTTACTTAAAATATAAATAAAATTAGAAATTAAAACAAAAGTAACCAGAGAAATTTGTCCACGTTTACGATATAAAGTCAAAAATATTCGAAGCACGAATTGCAAGTATTAAAAATAATAATAATAACAGTGAGTTTGTTTCAAACAGTATTGTCGATTCAGTTCGGAAATTTTAGCATGTTACTACAGAGTATTGAATCTAATGTTCTGTTGATATGGTATAGTGAGGGGAAATACAAGAATAACAGTGGTAACACAGCTTAAACGATGTTCACACTTATGAAAAATAAATAAATAAAAACAAAAAATTGAGAGGATTATAAATATAAGAAATACAATAACAATTCAGTTTAATGCTGTAAGGGTGGAAGAAATGGTTTATTTAGTAGTGCAAAGAAAGAGAGAGAGGATTCGCGTGCGTTTCAGATTGTGAGGGCGATTGTTACTTCCCGGCTGCCCACACCGTGGAAGTTGGTTGCGTGACCGCAGAGCCCAGGGGAAAACTGCTTGAGGCCGGTCACACGCGGCCTGTTTTTGTTTGTTCTTTTTTGTTTGGTGTGCCTCAGTAGCATACTTATCACTCCCGCCCTGTGACACGGCAGCAGGAAGCGCGGTCGTTGTTAATCCGGGCCACGGTCGATCCGGCATGAAATTTTGTGATTTTGTATTGGTCATGATGTTGGATTGGGTAGCTGCTTTTTGTTTAACCGCTATCCAAACAACCTGCCTGGCATGGTAGGACCTCAAGAGACATAAGTCTCAGCCAGTATAGCTTGAATAGATCATTGCGGTGTTCAAGCCCGACCACCACGTCAAGGTAGCAGCTTTCGGTCGGGCAAAGAAAGAATACAGATACCTGTGATCAAAGACAACTAACCAGGCTTTTCATGTCTTCCATTATCAATGGATATGTCTTACACCCACAAGGAAGGACAGATAAAACTGTTGAGCAGTACTTACCTCCCTTGATCGATAGCCAGTCGGATATCACGTCTACTAATCCAGAGGTGACGTAAGTTGCCAAATCTCACATAAGCCTTTCGTAGTATCTGAGGTGAGATTTCGTCAATAATCAGCTTGTTTGGATTGAAACAACTTCATGAATAAGCAAAGTGATCAGCACTTTCTATCTGTTTAGACGGTAGTAACCATGGTTTCCAGGGTGGGTCGGGTGTGTGACTAGCAATCTCAATTTGGAAAAAAATACATAAGCGCTACTGAAATGTCAGAGCATGAGGCTTGAAGCCCTATATTCCACTCGGAATGTGGTAGAATTAAGAAAAATTGAGCGTTTTGTTTAGCTAATACTTTCATCTAACAGAAATACCTTGTTTCTACATTCCAGGCTAATATTAGATGGTTGGAGGCAATCTAAAGGAAACCTTGGTCATATGTTTCGTGGCCGCTGGCACTCATCAGTCAGTCAGGCGTATCCACCCAAGCTTATTATAATTCTGAATTAAATCTCACTAATTCTGAAATAATTCTAACATTCTATTGTGAGTAAATTCTGAATTTGTTCTGAAATGGATTCTTTAATAGCACAGACTAGAACTCAGTGTAAGTTTTCAGCATGACTGGCACTAATTCATCACCCTGTTTTTTTTCTAGACATTTTCAGGAGTAGATTAGAACCTACTGGGTTTGCTTATCAGCGTTGTTCCAGCCGTCAGAGAACATATTAAGCACGGACTAGCGTTACTTCAGAACGGAAAGACATTATTCGGCACCCAGCTCTCTTTTTAAGCACGACCAGTGTTATTTCAGAAGGTAGTGGGTAGATAAAATTCTTCATTTATTATAAAAAGGCATTATCGAAGAATAGGTTAGAATAAGTTTTAAATTGTTGTAAGGCTGTGCATAGCCTTGAAGGAACTCATGTCCTTTCTGAGATTCGAACCAGCATCACCCAGTGCTGCAGTCAGCGACGATGGTGCCACTGAGCTATTTGGGCTCGTGATTGACTTCCTGTAGGACTTTATTGGATACTTTGTTTGGGCACTAGTCACTAACGAGTGTAATGTGTCTATTCCCCAGCGTTAGTGCGGACTGAATTCTATCAGTCAGTCAAGTTTGCAATGTGGCCATCATTCTAGGTAGCTCGCCATCATGGTGTACATTGATTTGATGATATTAGATGGTTGGAGGCAATCGATAGGAAGCCTTGCCTCACCTAGGTTTCGCTGTAGTTGACACTGTATTCTATACTTGACTTGACTTGTCTGCACCAAAGAATGGACTAGGCACATCGCACTAGTTACTAGTGTCCAACTAAAGTATCCACTACAGTCCTACAAGAGGTCAATTGCCAGCCCAAATATCTCAGTGTTAACGCCTCTGACTGCAGCAATCACTAGGTGAAGTGGGTTAGAATCTCGGAAGGAACATGGAGATACGCCTTTCTGACAGACTAGTGAGTGTCAACTAGCACGAAACCTACGTGAGGCAAGGCTTCCTGTGGCCGATTGCCTCCAACCATCTAGTATCATCAAATTAATGTGTGCACCATGATGGCGAGCTACCTATTGGCATGGTGGCCACATTGCAAACTTCACTGACTGACAGAATTCAGTCTATGCCAACAACGCTGAGGGCTAGACGCATCACACTAGTTACTGACTAGTGTCCAATCGAAGCATTCCAGGCAAATGTTGATTTGAGATCTCGTTCCATACTAACTGACTGTTACGAGAAGTAAACTGTATAAGATCTAAGAGCTTAATAAGTTAATTTATCATAAATTAACTATTCTGCTGAATATTACTATTATTGTTATTTAATTTCTTTTATGAATTAGTTTTATGCGTTGCTTAGCAACCTTTTAAAAGTAGTCAATTTATTTAGTAGATCATGTCAGCTTACACACTCACACACACACAACACACACACACAAAATAATTTCAGATTATACAAAAAAAAGATTTGCATTGAAATACTATTTTGTTTTGATTACCCTCATAATATTTTACTGATTATAATTTTAAAGGTTATACCGTTAACTGCATTCTATAAGTAAAGCAAATTCCAAATAATAAAATATCCGGTGCTTAAATTATCATTTATTCGTTAACTGAGATAAATTTCTCATTGACCAGGCTAAATTGCCATATAATTGTTCCATGAAAGCTGAGGATAATACCTAGATGACCAAGGATGAATTAACTAGCGTTTTGGGTTTTGAACATAGAAATCACAGTTTGAAAGCTCATTCCTTAAGCCGAAGCTAGTACATCGCTACTGAATTCGTCCTCGAACGAGAGGAACGTCCATTCAATGTTCAGACCATTAGAATTCGATTGGTTTGTAGGGATTTGATTGATTGGTTAGAGGATTTCATTATGAGCTGACAGTGGTTAGAGAACCACTGGAAAATCAGCCACAGGGAGTACTGGACTGCTGTCCAGTCCAATCAATCATATCCCTACAAACCGATACTTGAATATCAATGAGATGCTCACTAGCAACTGGCGGTCCTATTCAAATTGGGTAGTTACCTGGGGTTCTAGTCGGAAGTCGTGATAATGGGGTGCTGCAGGTTGGGTTCTGACACCGGCTAGTGGTCGCGTTACATTGTGAATTGCTAGAAGTTGGAATTCATCGGGCTGAAGTCAGTGGCTTAATAGTGTACGAACTCGCTGGCATTGTAACCTGAAGTTCCTGGGTTCTAACCTCGGTGAACGCATAATGCTGAAGAGTCCAAAACTAGGCTGGCGAAACAGCATGTACTCCGTGTGTCTGGTTTTCCAATGGTTCTGTAACAGATGTGAGGTCATGATGAAATCGTTTAACTACTGTTTGGTGTGAGTAGTATCCAACTACTCATATTAATCAAATAAAAAGTAGTTTATAGCAGCTGCATCTCCCCAGTTATTGATTGAGCCAGCTTAAAAGTACTAAAGTAACGTAACAGCTCTAGGCAACTGACATTCAATTATAAATCATGTTTTTCAACTGTTATATCTGAGCATGATATGTACGTATGGGTCAGAAACTTGGCGCGTCACGAAAAAGATTTCCAATAGGTTAGAGACTTTTGTCAATAGCTGCCACCTTCGCTGACTCCATACTGTCTGTCTGTCTGTTTTCGACATAGAACTTTGCACAAATGTGCGGAAGTTCAAGTCGCCACACTCCGTGTAGCACGCGAAGCAAGAGAAGAAAGTACAAGAAAAGTATAATAGAGACAGTGAGCAGAGGTGTGAGACAAAGGAGTAACAAAGAAAAACAAAACAGTTTCATTGGAGATCATAAGTCACAAGGAGTGGATGCATCTGCGCCACTGAGAACGATTTTGAGACATGTCACCAATTGTTTCCAACCATTGATTTTTACCGTCTCGAGGACCCCAGCCTGGAAGTCTACACCTTCCTACGTGGCTTAGACCAACTGTTGTGGATTTCATTGACTGGTGAGGCCAAGTTTTTGTTTGACCACCGCTAGCTTTTTTCCAGTCTGACCCTATATCCGCTAACATTGCTCGTCGAGGGAGACGATGACAAGACATATGTACGTAACACATGTCCTAACCATCTCAGTCTTTGTAGCTTCACGACTTCGTCGATTGATTTCCCCTGTTTACCTAGAACTCGACGCCTAACTTCAGTGTTGCTCACCTTATTATGCCACTTTACACGGGAAATAGACCGCAGGCACCTGTGATCAAAGACAGCTAGTCTTTTCATGTCTTCCACTCTCAGTGGCCAGGTCTCGCTCACAGCCATAAAGGAGGACGGAGCGGACTGATGAGCAGTACACCCGCCCTTTGGTCGATAGTCGAACATCTCTTCTACTAAGCCAGAGTCGGCGTAAACTGGCAAATGCGAAACGAGCCTTCTGTATCCGTACTCAGCTGAGATTTCGTCAGATGGTAAAATGGCCAGTGGGCCAGAAAGAATTAGCAACAAGAAACTCTGGTAGGAAGCAAACTAACCAAGGGCCGACTACTCAACAGATATGTGGGAGAAAAAGGGAAATGGATCGGGGGATACGCTAAAGAAGCCATAGAATGATATTCTGCGCCAGTCTCGCGAGTGGAATCCCAATGGCAGGCGACTAGTGAGTTGTCGGTGAGAGGCTGACATGGAGGAAATCGTGTGAGTTGGAGGAGATGAGAGATTACACAGGCAGTTGTGGAGCTAGCCAGCTGAAAAGGACAGCAGAAAGTAGAACTAAGTAGAGATGTGCTTAGGTTGAGGCCGTGTATTCCACTCGGAACCCAAGGGAATAAGAATAATAATATTTACCCTTAGGTCCTGTTATCCGCAGTTAGTATGAATAAGTTTTATTTCAGAATTTTTCACAGAAGTGCACCAATGGCACTTACCACATTCCGCATACCACACACACAAAAGTAGAGATAAAATAGAACGGTTAAGAACAGAGATGTTCGGGAGAAAGAAGAGTAACGTGAAGAAACACGAGGGCTTAGTGAATATGGATGGATGATCCTAAGCCACATTACCTATAGTAAGTCTTTGGTTCTTAGTACCTCGAGTACCCCAGCTAGGTAGTCCACATCTACTTACGTAGCTTAAGCAAACTGTCAAATACTTCACAGATGGATTTCAGGTTTATGATTTGAACAGGCCTAATTTTATGTGAGAATTAGGTTGAACAGCTAGGTTAAAATTAAAGCGACTGGATGAAGTTGTCTGCAGTTCCAGCGGAAGTCGTGAATAACTAGTGGGGTCCATCCGGTTGAGACTGAGGATGGATACTCCTCAGCGATTACACTGACAGGAGCCAGTCGCGTTGAAATTACGAATCAGTAGAGGTTAGAATTCATAAGGTGGCCACTGTGTCGGTCAGAGTGACTGAATGATCAAAAGCTTGTCTTGAAACAGGAAGGTTCTGAGTCTGAACCCTTGCGGTGAGTGAGTACTTTCGATGACTCCTAAGCTGGGATAAAATGTCTGGCTGTTCAGTACTCCCTACTGGTTTTTAACGATTCTTTAACGAACAGAGTACACCGTTTAATGGCTTTATGAACTGAATACAATCATTTAACATTAAAATGAAATTAACTCTGAAGTGTTAGTTTCCCATGAAGTGTTATTTATCGTTGTATGTTATCTTTATATTTTTAATGGTATAATGCTATAATGACAAAAGCAACATTGATACCAAAGGAGTTGATTCATTGTTATCCATACTTATGATTTCAGAACTGATCTGTGACAAAATGTTGAGAAAAGAAGTCCCACTTTTGACTGTACCATCCTTATTTGCCATGATAAATCTGAAAAATAATGAATTCTACAGACCTACTTTGTATTCCATAGGAGTTGAGTGATATAAATACTAAAGAAATAAACACGACCACACGTGAACTCAAAACTAGTATTTATTACATCACCGTAACTAGAAAACATGAACAGAGTAAACATATAAAGCTTCGAGGATTTCATCACAAACTGACATCGGCTAGAGAACCATTGGAAGACCAGCCACATAGAGTACTAGACAGCCAGGTGTTTCGCCATAGTTTGCGACTATTCAGCAGAATGCACCCACCACAAGGGTTTGAACCCAGGACCTTCTGGTTACTACGCTAGCGAGCTCATAGTCTGTCTGTCTGTCTGTCTGTCTGTTTTCAACATAGAACTTTGCACATATGCGCGGCAGTTTAAGTCGCCGCACTCCCTCCTCGTAGCACACAAACCAAGAGAAGAAAGTGCAAGAAATGCACCATAGAGACAGTAAACAGAGGTGTGAGACAAAAGTAGTAGTAGTAACGAAGTACAAAACAATTTCATTGGAAATCAAAGTCACAAGGAGTGGATGCATCTTTGTGCTGGCCATTGAGAACGATCACTTTGAGCCATATCACCCATTGTTTCCAACCATTAGATTTTACCGTCCCGATGACCCCAACCAATCAAGAAGTCTACACCTTCCTACGTGGCTTAGACTAGCTAGAGAGCTAATACTAGTGAGCTCGTAGACCATTAAGTCGCTGGGATCCAATCCAACGGCCCAATAATTTCAACTTCTGCCAATTCACGACATAGCATGACCACTAGCCAGTGTCATGGCTGGCAAGCATTTGTCCTCACAGCCGACCTACTGTACCCTACTGGTGACGACTTCCCACTTATGAGCATCTCATTGACATTCACATATTGGTTTGTAGGGATTGGATTGATCAATCAAAGCAGGATTTAATGATTTCATCAAGTTTCTGCAAAACTCTTCAGATGATGAATACTCTACATACAGGGATATATATATACTTATTTTTTAAATTTTATTAAAGCTTGATACCACACAGTATTTTGGTACAAGTATGAAATTTTCTGCATAGATATCGGTAGCCCAAATTGTACAGGGCGACCATAGATATCAGGTGTGCGTCGGAAGAGGATCGAACCTTGGACCATGTGCATGATCGGCGAGAGTCCTAACCACTGTGCCACCGACGCAAAGGGTTGATCCGAAGACCTCCCCACTGGCAAAAGCTACGCGTTCCAGCCAGCCCGATTAGGGATCGTTGCAGGCTTCAACACGCCGAAGTGCAAAGGCGAGCCTCCACCTGGGGCCAGGGCATTCGTGATCACTCTGGTCCCGGCGCCAAATAGGGATATGAGAGAATAAAATTCATACAATGATTGCCTTTTATAAATTTGGACAAAGAAAGAAGAAACATTGGCGCGCAGAATAATCAGGATCCATTTTACTTCGTTGGTTCTTATCAGAAGCTGCGTACAACCTGAGTTCTTTAATAAAATAAAAACACAATTTTTAACAAACGTTTGTCCATCAGCAAGCATAATGTCAGAGCGTCAAAGTAAAATAAGGCGTTGAGATTTACAGGGTGTCTAAAGTGTTACGACATACATATATATAATTTTCTAATTTTGTTAGCTTATCTTTTCATTCCACCCCTCCTTTTAATTTTCGCTTGACTCTCTTAAGAGATAATTTTCTTCTTGATCTTCTGAGTTCTGCTTACTGTATTACGTCGTCTACTTCTCATCTGATCTCATGTACACCGAAATTTCAAAACTTTCATCTTCTCTTATCTAATTACGTAATTATTGCTAAATTTATTTTGTTACCACCCTAACAACACAACAGTTAGTAAAACTCAAATTAATTCAACGACACCATCTACAGACAAAAGGATGGCATTGCAATGGGATCTCCGTTGGGTCCACTACTATCAGATTACTTCGTGGCAAGCCTCTAGAGAGGTTCATTAAAGCCGAGCATTGACAATTTGCGACTGTATAAAAGATACGCGGGCGATATTTTCATTATTTGTGACAACAACAATGACTCCAATTTACTGCTGAAGACATTTAACTGTTGCCATCCAACAATAAAATTCACGAGTCAAAAATTCCGTTTCTTGATGTGGAACTAACAAGAAGAGCTGATGGGAGCCTAAGAAGATCAATCCATAGAAAACCTACGCGGAATGGTCAACTAAGAAGCTTCTATAGCTGGGTACCCACTCAACAAAAGAGAAATTTAAACAAATCACCTGCCACTCGCATCCAACGCATCTGTAGTCCCGATGTTAAAGAAAAAAATTAGATATTCCAAGAGAAATCTTCATCCAAAATGGATACCCAATAAGATTCATCGACAAAAATATGAAACCAATAATTCGGAGAAACGAAACTTTAATTGCGCCTAAAAAGAAACTCTACATGAACTTGGATTTCAAGGGAGATTTAGCAAGAGATATTCTCAACAGAAGAATGACATCATTTCTGAGAAGATCATTCCTTACAGCAACACTAAGAATAGTGTTCTCCAGTCGCCCACTGATCTGCAGAAGCCTCAAGGACAAGATCCCGCATCTGACCACTTCTGTGTGCATATATCAGTTCACCTGCTACTGTGGAGCCGGCCAGGTACATCGGTCATTCGACGCGCATCCTATCCAAGAGGATTCACGAACACTATCCAGCATGGTTGCGGAAAGTCAGTAGTGGTGCAATAAGGAGTGAGATAATTGAACACTTAGTCAACACTGATTATTCCATTTCAGCAAACGCCTGCTCCTTCAAAGTAATCTACAGAGTCAAGAATAGCCTATCGAAGGCAATACGGTTTCGTCTTCTTCTTGTATCGCTGAAGCTCTGGCCATTCACATAGAAAAACCGGAGCTGTGCATACAAAAGAGGATTACTCAACCACTTCTACTGTCATGGTAACAACTTTGTTGATTTTTCATGACAATTTCGTTTGTTTCTTTGCCTGTTCTTCAATTGCTTATAATTCTTGTATTCATTCAGAACTCTTACGTAATTTCGTATTATCTACTTTGTTCCTATGTGCATCCTGAGTAAAACTCACTCATCAAACTATCCATATATTATTACATAACTTCTTTTAACAACTGTTTGTGACAACTCATCACCTTTGTTACTACCCTAATTTCATTAACACCTAATTTTCTTGACTTGTATTACCAATCTTCACCTGTTTAGTTAAAAGTAACCTTAACCAATTGTAATTTTGTTTGACAAACTTAACGTACGCAAACATACAAAATAACTGATATGTATATATTTGCGATTGTACAGCTAAGAAAATGAATTCGCCGGCGAAAAGAGACTCTTCGCTGATCTGCGTGTTTTGTTTTGAGTAAAATTTTTTTCAAGAAACTTCTCTCTACCAAGATATATATATATATATCGTAACACTTTAGACACCCTGTAAATCTCAACGCCTTATTTCACTATGACGCTCTGACAGTATGCTTGCTAATGGACAAAGGTTGTACACAGTTGTTGACGGAATAAAATGGATCCAGGTTATTCTGCGCGCCAATGTTTCTTCTTTCTTTGTTCAGATTAAAATTCGTATAATAATGGAATGTGGTTCAGTTACATCATCGTGATATGTAATCAGCTATTAGAGTAGAGAATAAACTTTACAATGTCAGGAATCGCAAAATGAATAATAGTAATAATAATAAGGAGCGGAATAAAATATTAATAATTATTATTATTGTATCCTTTAGTTCCTAGAGGAACATAGGGCTTCAGCCGCGCGTCTCCATTGCCTTCTGTTTTCTGACAACTTTTTCACCCGCTCCAAGTCTGCCCACATGCTTTCATCTCCCCTCGCATGACCTCCTCCAAGTCACCATTGCACAGACGACCAACTCGCCGCTTCCCGGTCGGATTCCACTCGAGGGCTTGTCTAGTGATGTCACTTGATGGCTTCCTCAGAGTATGGCCAAGCCACCTCCATTCCTTGCTGCTTATTTGTTGCGCAATCGGTTCCTGGTTGGCTCGCTCCCAGAGATCTCTGTTGCTGATCTTTTCTGGCCATCTGATCTTGAGTATTGAGCGAAGACAGCTGTTAACGAAGGTCTGAAGTTTGTTTGAGTTGATCTTCATGACGCGCCAGGTCTCTGATCCGTATGGTAGCACTGACTTTACATTGGAGTTGAAAATCCGGATCTTATTTTTCATGCTGAGTGCTGTTGACCTCCACACAGATTTGAGAGCAATGAAAGCTTGTCTTGCATTTCCGATTCTGGCTTTGATATCCTCGTCAGTTCCGCCAAATATTAATAATAACAATAAAAAATAGCAGTGTTAGTAAGTGAGACAAGTTACCATGGTGGATTCATAGTGACTACCACATTTTCTGGGTTTATGAATTCTTACTACTCAAACCTCCTCAGTAGCGAGCATCTTTCTGTTTGCTTGTCTACTGCCAACAGTGAATGACACGACCAAGATAAAGCTCCAGTAATACCGCAAAGATTAGCCACTAATCTTTAATATTTTCATGTGTATATATCAATTAGAGTATTTGGGAAAGCAAAAACGTAGGTCACATGGTAAAGCGATTGTCCCAACTTTTGTTTAATTTCATCATAGATGCGCTAATGGACTTAATCGTAACTGACTTAGGCGACTCAGGGATTGACTTGATTCTTACGACGGAACAATCTCGTTGACTTACAATATGCAGATGATATTAGTCCTGTCTCCTAGATGAAGACCTTAATAAAATAGAGGAGTCTTCTGAATACCTTCAAGAGGAGCAATCTTCCAATATTTGGCATGCTATTCACTCCCGTCAAATGTAAGATGATTCTACAGGACTGGATTACATTGACTCCTAGCATAAAGATAGGCAGGAGTGAAGGTGTAGAGAGTGCTGACCTATTCACTTATTTGGGAAGTTGCATCAGGCAGCCCCCCCAGAAGGTCAATCGCTGATGAAATATCATCATGAATACGGAAAGTTTGTTTGACACATGCCAGCTTATGCCATCTCTAACTTCGTAGATGTAATATCCGGTTGGCTGTCGACTAATGGGCGGGTGTACTGCTCAGAAGTTAGCTCCATCCTCCCTAATACCCGTGAGATTTGGCTATTGAAAGGGGAAGAAATGAAGCGCCTATCTAGCTACCTTTGATCATATGTGCCTGCGTTTTACATACCGTATTAAGTGGTATAGTAGCGTGAGCCATATTGAGGTTAAGGGTTGAGTGCTATGTAAGGAGAAGTTACATCGATTGAGATGGTTATGATATGTACTACGTATGCCTAGGCATCATCTAACTTGACGACAGGCAATGTTAGCTGATTATGGCTGTGAGATCTGGCCATTGAGAGTGGAAGAAATGAAAAGATTAGCTGTCTTCCATCATAGGTGCCTGAGTTCTATCTCCCGTGAGAGGTGGCATAATAAGGTGAGCAATATTGAGGTGAGGCTTCGGTCGAGTGCTAGGTAAGGATGGGAAGCCAATCAACGATACTGTGAAATTAGACTGACTGAAATGGTTAGGACATGTGTTACATATACATGTTTAGCCATCACCTGCCTCGACGGGTATATTAGCTGACATAGGGTCAGGCTGAAAACGAGCTGGCGGTGGTCAAACCAAAACATGGCACCAGTCAATGAAATCTATAACAGTTAATTTAAGCCAGCCACGTAGGAAGGTGTAGACTTCCTGAGTGGTTGTGGTCCTCGGGGCGGTAAAATCCAATGGTTGGAAACAGCTGGTGATATGGCTCAAAATCGTTCTCAGTGGCCCTCACAAAGATGCATCCACTCCTTGTGACTTATAATACAGAACGAAACTATGTTGTTCTTCGTTATTACCATTACTTCGTCTCATACCTCTGTTTACTGCTGCTATTTTGCATTTCTTCTCTTGGTTTGTGTGCTACAAGGAGGGAGTGTGGTAACTCGAACTGCTGCACATCTGTGCAAAGTTCTATGTCAAAAGCAGACAGACAGAATGTTAGCTGTCACAGGATAAATCAGGTTGGAAAAGAGCTAGGGTTGGTTAAAACAAAACATGGCTCCATCAATCAATGAAATCCACAACAGTTAGTTTAAGCCACATAGGGAGGAGTAGACTGTGTGGCTGGTTGGGAGCCTCAGATGCTAATAACCAATCACGGTTGAAGACAACTGGTGATATGGCTCAAGAGTCTCGTTCTTAATGGATGGCTCAGATGTATTCACTCTGTGATTATTATTATTGTTATTATTATTATATCCTTTAATTCCTAGAGGAACATAGGGTTTCAGCTGCCCATCTCTATTGCCTTCTGTTTTCTGCCAACTTTTTCAACCCGCTGCAAGTCTGCCCACATGCTTTCATCTCCTCTTCACATGACCTCCTCCAAGTCACCCTTCCACTGACGACCAACTCACCGCTTCCTATTCGGTCGGATTCCACTCGAGCAGTGGCTTGTCTAGTGATGTCAGTCACTTGATGGCTTCCTCAGCGTATAGCCAATCCACCTCCATTCCTTGCTGCTTATTTGTTGCGCAATCGGTTCCTGCTGTGTTGGCTCGCTCCCAGAGATCTCTGTTGCTGATCTTTTCAGGCCGGCCATCTGATCTTGAGTATTGAGCGAAGACAACTTTTAATGAAGGTCTGAAGTTTGTTTGAGTTGATCTTCATGACGCGCCAGGTCTCTGATCCGTATAGTAGCACTGACTTCACATTGGAGTTGAAAATCCGGATCTTATTTTCATTTCATGCTGAGTGCTGTTGACCTCCACACAGACTTGATGTGAGTAATGAAAGCTTGTCTTGCTTTTCCAATTCTGGCTTTGATATCCTCGTCATTTCGTTCCGCTTGTAGTTGAAACGATGCCTCCCAGGTAGGTAGGTGAAGGAGGTTGTTTCTTTCAGGTTCCTCCAATTTATGCTGGCTGATTGTTGTCTGTTGTTGTTGCTGTTGGTGTTGGCCAGGAATCTTCATCACCTCTGTTTTCTCTTTGTTCACCTGAAGTCCTATCTTCTCTGGATGCTTCTTCTGCCAACTTGTTGCCTTTCACTTGCATGAATATCTTCCAGTTTGTGGGAAATTAGACATATATCATCGGCGAAGTCCATATCCTCCAAGTTTTTTGTGTGAGTCCATTGTATGCCTGTTCCCTCGTTGGCTGCCGTTGTCTGTCGCATTATCCAATCTACTGCAATCAGAAAAATCATTGGCGATCAACACTCTGTGATTTGTTGTATCCAATAAAACTCTATTGTTCTTCCATATTACTATTTTGTTGCCTCAGTCACCCTTTTTTTTATTATTTCTCTTTCAAATTTCCCTCCTATCTCTTTTCTTGATCTGTGTGATACATGGAGGGAGGGCGTCAACTTGAAGTGTTGCACATCTGTGCAAAGTTTTACGTTGAAATCAGCCAGTCAGTCAGTCAGTCTACTCACATGACTGGAGCATTTGCTTAGGTGGTTGAAACAAGCTAAAATCAAGGTTAATAAAGAGCATCTGATAGACTACGGATATGACAATAAAACTGTTAAGTCACTCATTGTTTTCGCTAGACAAACAAGCAAAGAGATGCGTGAGTTTGCAGAGATTTGTGCAACTGGAATTTATAAACCCAATCTCTGTGTATAGAAGGAAATGTTGGTCACTTTGATTCCAGCGTTGTCATATCTTTTGCTTATTCATTGCTATTGTTATTATTATTATTCCATTTGCAATTCTTGATATCTCCAAGTTTTTTCTCTGATAGCTGATTGTTTATTTAGGTTATGTAGATAAACCATAGTGCATTATTAACGTATTATTAATCTCTCATAACCCCGTTTCCCCTTATCTCTCAGAATATGACCTGAAAAACATTCACACCTGTTGTTTTACCTGATTGCTTCAATGTAGGTTACTTCCTTATCAATATATGTTTGTTTATTAGATGTGTCACACAGTGAGTGAAACAGTAATTATTGTTTACTGGATGACGTTTCGAACAAAAGATTGTTCATAATCATATCATCAATGATAATCACACGACTTTGAAACTTCAGTTTTATAGTTTTCTTTGTTCTCTCCTACTCGTTGTCGTAGGGGGTAGTAGAATTTTCCAGATATCTGGCTGAACAGGCGTTGAATCATTCCTATTACTCGTGTTTGCAGTTGATTCGATGAACAAAGCTTCGGTTACTAATCTCTCCGTACACCCTGTGACATTAGATTTTAAAACTGTCATCCTATCCCATCCTATCGTATGGTTGTGTGTAATTGCAGGTAGTGGGTGCTATAGCTGAACTATTTTCTAGATTTCTTATCTTGTTCGGGTCAGCTAATCTAGATTTTCCTAGGGTTTTATGCTCCTCTAGTCTGACTGACTCCACCTGTTCGACTACTTAAACCTATGTGTTATTTGACCTGACAATCATCGCAGGCAGGGGATTAGATAAACTAAATTGTTTTGTTTAATTTACTCGACAGGATTGATCCTTTAACCGACAAAGCTTGTTTCTAATTGAGTTTGTGGTTGGTTTGAATGCCAGTCACTTTTATTCCTGCCTTGTTAAGAATTTTGCGGAAGGTGGTTTCCGAGGTTCTTCCTTGTATGGAATTATTACTGATGATTTAGATTCCTTATTGTTGATGTTGTCTTGCGCATGTTTAACATGAATGTCGTCATTAATATTACTATATTATCACTATTATTATTATCACTATCCCTGCTCCTATTATTATTTTATTTTTACATTTTCCTACATACTTTCTGATTCATTTTTCTGGGTAATTATTAAGTTTCAAAGCTTCCCTCATATATGCCTCACTTCGTGTCTTAGATTTTCATTGGTACTACTTAGCTTTTGTGCTCTATCGTTTAAATGTTTCACCAGTCCTATTTTTACTGACATAGGATGGGATGATTGGAAATCCAAATATCTGTTTGAATGTGTGGCTTTCCTATAAACACACTAGTGTTTAACTTTGCATCTTCTTTCGTTTTTACTCTACAATCTAACATTGGAAGTTCCCCCTCCTTACTTTCCAATTCATAAGTGAATTGAATTGCCTCCATCTTTGAGTTAATGTGTTCGAAATATCTGTCTATATCCTGTGTCCTAAGTATAGTGAATATGTCATCTACATACTCTCGCCGTACTTATGGGTTGGGGCTGAACGTTTCAATCGCTGTCTTTTCCCACCTATCCATGAATATATCTGCCACGATCGGGGATACTGGTGACCCCATGGCAACTCTCTCAGTTTGTTTGTATGTGTATCCGTATACATGGAGGTATTATGACGTGAGTTACCAGAATAAATGCAGTTCCACGCAGGAATCCTTTTGAACACGTAGGTCAGGTTTCAGTCATCTTCTTGAGACCTTCTAAACAAACTGAAGAAGACTTGAACTGTTTTGTTTGTTAAGTACGTTGTAACACTCTCCCAATTTCCGACGGAGGTTGCATGTAAGAAATTCCTAAATAAACACGTCATAGTCTGCCCAAAATCAAGTACAAATATCTGAAATACGGATTTTAATAGGTTGAAGATCCGGCTTTTCAACTCCAATGTGAAGTCAGTGCTACTATACGGATCAGAGACCTGGCGCGTCATGAAGATCAACTCAAACAAACTTCAGACCTTCATTAACAGTTTTCTTCGCTCAATACTCAAGATCAGATGACTGGCCAGAAAAGATCAGCAACAGGGATCTCTGGGAGCGAGCCAACACAGCAGGAACCGATTGCGCAACAAATAAGCAGGAAGAAATGGAGATGGATTGTCCATACTCTGAGGAAACCATCAAGTGACTGACATCACTAGACAAGCCACTGCTCGAGTGGAATCCGACCGAATAGGAAGCGGCGAGTTGGTCGTCTGTGCAATGGTGACTTGGAGGAGGTCATGCGAGGGGGAGATGAAAGCATGTGGGCAGACTTGGAGCGGGGTGAAAAAGTTTGTGGCAAACCGAACGCAATGGAGACGCGCGGCTGAAGCCCTATGTTCCTCTAGGAACTAAAGGATACAATAATAATAATAATAGGTTGAAGTACAACGCACTAATCAATTGCTCATCTTGCTTAGGCATAGTACCTCTTTCTCCATCTCATTTTATTTGCGTTTTTTTTCACCCTTTGCATCCTGAGTAGGATATAGAGTTTAAAGCCTTGAAATTTCACTAGCGGTGATTTTTTCACTCCATAGGGTTGTTAACCTCATGCCTAACCTTAATTCTTCCAGGTTCACTGTCAGTTAATGAACTAGTCGAGGTTCTGCACTGTTTCGGGTGGGATTTGAATTTGAACCTTTCTTCTACCTGGAGAGCATCCTACCCTTGAACCATCGACACTTACCGTTATCGTTTAGTATCTGTGTACAGGCATATAAACATACATATTTTTATAAAATTTCGTTTGTTCTTTCTCTTTTTTTGTATTTACAGAAGATCCCTACATTCCTAGTTATATGGATCCAGCTAATGGTCCTGAACCATGTGTTGTCTGTGGGGATAATGCTACCGGATTTCATTATCGTGCTATGACATGTGAAGGTTGTAAAGGATTTTTCCGACGTTCAGTACAAAAGAAACTTGTCTACACGTGTAAATTTAATGGAAGGTGTTCAGTTTCAGATAAACAGAATAGAAACAGCTGTCAAAAGTGTCGTTTCGATCGATGCATTAAAGGTGGTATGGCTAAAGATTGTAAGTTTACAGGGCTGATTGTTTTATACGCTATGAGGCATAATAATTTTATGAGGGTTGATGATGGTACTGAATTGCCTGTGTTGAAGTAGACATTACTATTATTATTGTTCCCTTGGGTTCCTAGTGGAACACAGGGCTTCAACTGCACGTCTCCACTTACCACTTCTGTCTTCTGCTGTACTTTTCACCGGCATCCATGTTAGTCCATACTTTCCATACCCCTCTTCACAAGATCTCCTCCATGTCACCCTTGCACTGACGTCCCACTCGCCGCTTACCTTTCGGCTTGATTGCACTCGAGGAATGGCCTGACGCGCGCGCGATGTCACCCAGCGGTCTCCTCAGCGAGTGTCCGATCCATTCAATCCACTTTCTCCCGCATATTTGTTGGTTGGCGATCGGTTCTTGTTATGTTTGTTCCTTCCCGTAGTTTCTTGTTGGTGATTCTTTCCAGCCTGGCCATCTGATCTTCAGTATAGAACGAAGACAGCTGTTGTTTGATGAAGGTGTGCAACAGGCTGTTGGAAATATTCTTTGTTACCCGCCCGCCAAGTTTCTGATCAGTATAGAAGAAGAACTGACTGACTTGACGTTGTTTGTATTAAAAACCCGAATTTTGTTGTCGATGCTGAGTGACGAAGATTTCCAGATTGATTTCAGGTTGATGAATGTGTTTCTTGTCTTCCCAATTGTCGATTTGACATCCTCGTCCGTTCCTCCTGTAGTTGACACAATGCTCCCTACATAAGTGAATGAATGAGGTTACCTCTTTCACATCCCTCCCGTTGATGGTGATTGGCCATGGATGTTGCTGCTGTTGTTGTTGTTGGTTTGTTGGTTATTTTCATCACCTCCGTCTTGTCTGTGTTCACCTGGAGTCCTGTCTTCGCCAGCTGCTTCTTCGACCAGTTTGTCGGTTTTCGCTTGTAAGTCTTCGACTTTGTATGACATCAAATATAAATCATCCACACGCGAAATCCAGGTCTCTTTGGGTTCTTCACGTCTGTCTGTCCAGGATATCCCTGCCTGCTCGTTTCCCGCTCACTGTCTGACGCATAATCCAGTCCACCACAATCAGGAATATCATTCACTGGTGATAATAAGCAAGCAGCCTTGTCTGACTCCTGTGTCTACTCCAAACGCCTCGCTGAATTTTCTGTTGTGGATCACTTGACATGTGCCGTTGTTGTACAGCACATAGTAGAGAAATAAATGAGTCAGGATTTCTGTTGTCGTTGGAGGGTTGGTGTTCAGTAGTAGTTCTGTTTCCGCTGTTGGTATTATTGGGCGCATTGTATGTGGCGGTCAATTTAGAAGCCTTTTGAAGTGTTCAGTCCAGTGTTTCCCTTACTCTACCTCTTTGGTGATTGGATTTCCATTGTCATCCTTCACTGGCTTAATTCGTGTTGACCTATTCTTCGATAGGAACCTAGTTGTTTCGTAGAGTGCTGCGAGGTCGCCTTTGCCTGCAGCTTGTTCTGCTTCACTTGCCATAGCTCCATAACATTTTCTTTTGTCTTCCTTGGCACTCTTCTTTGCTCTTTTGTTCAGTGTATTGTACCTCGCATTCAACTCCTGTTTTTGTTCCTCGTCGGTGCACTGGATAATCTTTTGTTTCAACGTCCTTCTCTCTTCTATTAGTTTCCAAGTGTCCGCAGTGAGCCACTGTTTGTCCTGCCTCTTCTTTCTGCCTAGAACTTCCATGCAGGTTTGACTTCACACCGCTTTCAGGCTGCTCCAGTGTTTTTCAACGCTGGTGACTTCGCCTTTTTCCTTATGTTTGCAGTAAAGATGTCCTTTGTAGCCTGATCCTTCAGTTTATGAGTATTGAACTTGACTTGTGGTTAGTCTGCAGCTCCTGTTTCTGTGAATCAAAGTTACTACTAAGTTTAAAACCTATCTAAAATTTAGCATTTCATTTCAAATTCTAATCAATAAATTCACTTTTGTATAAAATTTATTTCAGTGGTATTGGATGAAGAGAAACGCTTAGCAAAACGTCGTCTTATTGAAGCTAATCGTGCACGTAAACGTGCTGAATCCGACAGTGCAATGCAACAAGGCCACTTGACTTCAGGTCCAAGTCCACCGAAACAAACCAGCTTCTCACAACAACAACAACAACAACAACCATCACTACAACCACCATCTGTTCAACAGATTCCTGTTACTCCATCACCTCTTCTATCGTCTCCATTAGTCAGTCAACAAAATCCACTGAATCATCAAATCAGACAACAACCACAATCACAACAAATTAGATCACCATTAGTTTCAACAACAAATCAACAACGTCCTCCTGTGCTACACACCAGTTATCCAACAACAATAACTACACAAACAGGAATGATGAATTTCACTAATATATCATCAAATGATGGGAATTCAACTCACCAACTGCATATGTGTACAAATCTTAGTCCAAAACCAACAGGTTCATCGACAACCTGTGTGACTAGTTTCGCTCGACATGATTCTACATCGGCACTTCAAGGAATATACGATCCAAATTGTGCTATGCTTCCATTGTTACAAACTTCACCGACAAGAAATCAATTTATCTATTCAGATGGCAGTTCTCCAGTACATCATCACCAGCAAGGTCATCATTATCTAAGTCCTAATCATCATCAACCTTCACCGGCTTCATTTCATCAGCATCCAGAGCCACCGATAGTACATTCTCTACCAGCTCCAACTACTGATATGCTGTTGAATAACGCATCGCATTCAAATTCTTTGATAAACATCACATCAAATCTTCAAATGGACCCTAATACTAATATTTATTGGCCAAATAATTCATGTGTAAGTGATGGAGTAATGGAGAGTACATTTCATCAACCTTTAACCACGTTACATAACAATAATAATAATAATAGTAATGACAGTGTTGGTCAAATGCATCAACAGGTTCCAGCATCAAACACTTCCGGACAACATCATCAAAACAGTATGATTCATACAAATGTTGTAACTAATTCCACATGGGATAGTGAACAGTTTACATCATCGATTATATCTACTGGAAGTCATATTTCACAATGTTGTCCTGGAAATATAGTCAGTGAAACTCTATCGTATACGTCAAATCCACAACAACACTTTCAACATGTTGAACAGCAATCGCCTCACGATCACCAACACCATCAACAGCACCAACAACAAGAGCCATCTCCACCTCAATCAGTTACACCGTTGAAACATCATCCAGAAGTTACACTAGTTATGCAAAATACAAATTCTTTGAATATTTTTCAAACAGATCCACCAATTCTAGGGAGTAGTTCAACACTTAACAGCACCAACAACGACAGTAACAGTACTACTACTACTACTAATAATAATAATGAAATGAATAATATGAAATTGATTCAATTAGGGGATGAAAATTTTACCACATCGATGACTTCAATGGTGAATACACCGTCTGATATTAATTCATTATATCCAACATCTTATTCCTCCTGCTCCTTGTCATCATCAGCATCGGCATCATCATCATCGGCTTCTTCTTCATGTTCCAGTTCTTCATCAATCGCCTCGTCTTCATCATCATCATCTAATTATTCAATACCACCAATAGGTAAAGAAGGAGAGGAAAAATTTCCTATAATTTTCAAGTCAGATAACTCATTCAGTGGGACAGATGAACTATTTCTTTGGACAATTGATGATCAAAATTTAACTGATTCAATTCGTAATGCTTATGAATCGACATATTTTGATTCGGTAAGTTTATGTATATCTATTGTATGGTTAATATTTCTCTATTTGTAGGTATGTAAATTGTCGGCTTGAGCATTCGATTTCCCGCCAGCGGAGTCCAGACCCAAGTCCCCGCCCTGCAACTGGGCAGTGTTATCAGACCTCACACGATGATGCTTATTAATGATCTTATTCCATTTTGTTCCCAGTGGAAGCATAGGGTTTCAAACCCTGAGCTTTGGAGTTTCAATAGCAGTGGTATTTTATACAGCATGGGGTTGCTAGTCTCACAGCCAACCTACCAGGGTTACTACCTGCTAGGCGAAGAAAAGGTGTGCATCAGCTAGGGATCCCAAGCCGCAAGAAAACTTGTTTGGCTGGCCAGTGTTCCACCACTGAAGTACCAAGAAGTATTGAGGTCAGGCGTCGAGGGCTAGATAAGGAGGGGAAATCAATAGGTGAGGCTATGAAGTTATACCAATTGAGGTGGTTAGGACACGTATAACGTATACCTAGCCATCGTCTTCTTCTATCGACGGGCAATGTTAGCTGACGAAGAATGGATCAGGTTGGAAAAGAGCGAATGATGATCAAACCAAAACATGACTTCATCAGTCAATAAAATTCATAACGGTTAGTTTGAGCTACGTAGGTGGTGTAGACTTCCTGACTGGCTGAGGTCCTCGGGATGGTACAAACTAATAAAGGTTGGAGATAATTGGTGGTATTAATGAAAACAAAACACATAGATCAACGAAGAGTCTCTCTTCGCCTGCGAATTCATTTTCTTAGCTGTACAACAGCAAATATATGTGTTATTTTTTATATATGTATGTGTACATTAAGTTCGTTAAACAAAATTACAATTGGTTATGGTTACTTCAACTAAACAGGTGAAGATTGGTAATACAAGTCAAGAAAATTAGGTGTTAATGAAATTAGTGTAGTAAGAAAGGTGATGAGTTGTCACAAATAGTTGTTAAAAGAAGTTATGTAATAATAGTATGGATAGTTTGATGAGTGAGTTTTACTCAGGATGCACATAGGAACAAAGTAGGTAATACGAAATTACGTCAGAGTTCTGAATGAATACAAGAATTATAAGCAATTAAAGAACAGGCAAACAAACAAAATTATGTCATCAAAATAAAAAAACTCAAATAAAATCAAAACAAAAAAATTGTTGCCATGACAGTAGAATTGGTTGAGTAATCTTCTTTTGTATGCACAGCTTCGGTTTTTCTATGCGAATGGCCAGAGCTGTATTACCAATCTTCACCTGTTTAGTTAAAATAACCATAACCAATTGTAATTTTGTTTGACAAACTTAATATACACATACATAAAAAATAACTCATATATTTGCTATTGTACAGCTAAGTAAATGAATTCGCAGGCGAAAAGAGACTCTTCGCTGATCTACGTGTTTTGTTTTCATTAATACCTGAATGGGGATTATTCATCAATTGGTGGTATGGCTCAAAATCGTTCTTAGTGATGGCGCAGATGCATTCACTGCTTGTGACTTATAATAATGGCTCCTTAATTAGCTCTCAGGATAGACGCCTTGAACGCTGGAAAGAACACTTTGAGGAACAATTTAACTTGCCTACAGCCACACTGAACCTCCCCGACATCCAACACACCCGAATGGGATATAGACACTGGTCCGCCGTCTGTAAGTGAGGTCACAAAAGCTATCAGTAATTTGAAACGAGGCAAAGCGGCAGGACCCGACGGAATTATTCCGGAGGTGTTTAAATATGGGGGTGACATACTAGTTTGTAGATTAACTGAGGTACTAGGCAAAGTCTGGGAATCAGAGACAGTGCCATCAGACTGGGGTAAGTCACTTATTATACCGATATTCAAGAAGGGAAACAAGTCCTCGTGTGATAATCATAGGGGGATCAGCCTAACGAACATAGTCTCTAAAATCCTAGGCTCAGTAATCATGCATAGACTAAGCAGAACTCGGGAGGAACAGACAAGGGAAAATCAAGCAGGCTTTAGACCAGGTAGAGGGTGCATAGATCATATCTTCACTCTTCGACAGATTCTAGAACATAGACACACTTTTCGGCGTCCAACAATTGTCATATTTCTTGACTTGAAGGCGGCCTTCGACTCCGTGGATCGAAAGGTACTATGGCAATGTCTGACTGTGAAGGGAGTGCCAAGAAAGTACATTGCACTAATCAAGGCACTCTATTCAAACTCACGTAGTCGTGTAAGGGCTTATGGGGAATTGTCATCTGAATTGGTAACAACCAGTGGTGTCCGACAGGGATGTCCACTTTCCCCATTTCTGTTTAACTTCATCATAGATATGCTAATGGAAGTATCCTTAACTGAACGTAGTGACTTAGGAATCGACTTGTTACCAGGGAATAATCTTATGGACTTAGAATATGCAGATGACATAGTCCTGTTAGGGGAGGATGCTGACAAAATGCAGAGTCTTCTGAACACCTTGAGCAGCAATCTTCGTATGTTTGGCATGCGATTCGCCCCTACAAAATGTAAGATGCTGCTACAGGACTGGACCACGTCAACTCCTAACTTAGTGATAGGGAGTGAAGTGATAGAACATGTTGACCACTTCACCTATTTGGGAAGTTGTATTAGCACCAACGGACTGATTGGCGATGAAATCTCAGCACGGATCCGAAAAGCTCGAGCTGCTTTCGCTGACTTACACCATCTCTGGCGTAGGCGTGACATCCGGTTATCAACCAAGGGACGTGTGTACTGCTCATCAGTTCGCTCCGTCCTTCTCTATGGCTCTGAAACATGGCCAATACGCGTTGAAGACATGAAAAGGTTGACTGCTTTCGATCATAGATGTCTGCGATCTCTGTCTCACGTTAGGTGGTTTAATAAGGTAAGTAATGTTGACGTTAGGCGTAGAGTGTTGGGCAAAGAGGGAAAATCAATCGACGAGGCTATAAAGTTACATAGACTAAGATGGCTAGGTCACGTGGTGCGCATGCCTAACCACCGCCTCCCCCGACGGGCATTGCTAGCTGATATAGGTGCAGGTTGGAAAAGAGCCAGTGGTGGCCAAACAAAAACATGGCATCAATCCATGAAATCCTTGACAGTTAAACTGAGTCAGGTAGGGAGATGCAGACTCCCGGGTTGGGGCCCTCGGGACTCTAGGAATCAATGGCTGGAGACAATAGGTGACATGGCTCAAAATCGTTGTCAATGGCGCAGATGTATTCAGTCTCTGTAATCTTTCATATTCCTTTCTACCATTACCCATTCTGTTTCACTCTTATACTTGTCAAACTCTATTGATTCTCTTCACTCATCTTCTTGTCTACCTCTGTGTGCTATTTGGAACGTGGCAACTCGAACTGCTGCACTTCGGTGCCAAGTTCTATGTTGAATCCAGACAGACAGACAGACAGACATTGAAAACCGAGGGGTACTGAACATCTGTTTCATCCTAGTTTGGGAATCATTGGCAGTACACACCCTCTGGGGCTCGAACCCAGGACCTTCCTGTTACAAGGCAATCTCCTATACCATTTAGCCATTGGGACTCGATTCAGTGGCCAGACCATGTATTTTAACTGAGTGTTATACGAGTTTGCTTTGTAACCGGAAGGTTCGGGGTTCGAACCCTGGCAGTGGGTGCGTATTGCCTATGATTCCCCAAACTAGGATGAAACAGCTTTGTAGTACTCCATGTAACTGGTTTCCACTGGTTCTCTAACTAATATTCCCCATAAATCAACTCTTGAAAATTAACGCAAACTAACTGTCTCAGATCACGTAGACTGATCCCAAGTTTTGATTTGACCACCACTCACTCTTTTCTAACCTGATGCTGCGTTAGTTAACACTACCCTTTGTCCAGGAAGGCGACACGTGTATAACACGTCTCTTAGCCATGTCAATCGATGTAGCCGTGTACAATAGTGTTGGAAAATGAGTTTATAAAGTGTGCACTTTATGCGATCAATATGATTATTAACTATACAGGAGTATTTATGTATGATGGAATCACTGGCAAAATACTTAAAAGAAGAATTTACTTTTCAAAGTACAGTTTGCTTAGATCTTCAAATTTTTCTTTTAGAATTTAAACAATAAGAAGCAATTCTCACATTGTGTCACTAGAAAGTAGTTCTGCTGCAATTATAAGCCATCTATCTCGTTTCATCATGTACGTGTTTATGTATATACGTTTATTGTCACCTTGCATACTTATTTTTTTTTGGTCAATGAAACGTGTCAGTTAAGTGTTACTCAGTAATAGCTGAGCTAAATCATTTTTCAAGTATTGATTTGTATGGATTTCATTGAGTGGTTACAGGATTTCATCGAATCCCTACTAACCAATACTTGAATATCCGTGAGATGCTCGCTAGCGACTGGTACCCTATTCAGAGGGGCTAGCTTCGCATATCCCAGTTTACGCCGACTCTGGAGTAGACGAGATGTTCAACTATCGACCAAAGGGCGGGTGTACTGCTCATCAGTCCGCTCCGTCCTCCTTTATGGATGGCTGTGAGAGCTAGCCACTGAGAGTGGAAGACATGAAAAGACTAGCTGTCTTTGATCATAGATGCCTGCGCTCTATTTCCCGTGTAAAGTGGCATAATAAGGTGAGCAACATTGAAGTTAGGCGTCGAGTTCTAGGTAAACAGGGGAAATCAATCGACGAAGTCGTGAAGTTACAAAGACTGAGATGGTTAGGACATGTGTTACGTACGTATGTCTAGTCATCGCCTCCCTCGACGAGCAATGTTAGCGGATATAGGGTCAGGCTGGAAAAGAGCTAGCGGCGGTCAAACAAAAACTTGGCCTCACCAGTCAATGAAATCCACAACAGTTGGTCTAAGCCACGTAGGAAGGTGTAGACTTCCAGGCTAGGGTCGTCGGGACGGTAAAAATGTATGGTTGGAAACAATTGGTGACATGGCTCAAAATCGTTCTCAGTGGCTAGCTCAGATGCATCCACTCCTTGTAACTTACGATCTCCAATGAACCTGTTTGGTTCTTCGTTATTACTCCTTTGTCTCACACCTCTGCTCACTGTCTCTATTATGCTTTTCTTGTACTTTCTTCTCTTGCTTCGCGTGCTACACGGAGTGTGGCGACTTGAAGTGCCGCACATTTGTGCAAAGTTCTATGTCGATAACAGGCAGACAGACAGGTGGCCCTATTCAGGCAAGACAAATGCTCGCCAGTCATGACAGTGGATAGTGGTTGCACTATGTCATGAATTGTCAGAATTTGGAATTCGTGGACTGGCCATCGGAACGGGTGGGATCCAGTGGCCTAATGGTCCACGAGCTCGCTGGTCTTGTAACTCTGGCCGATAACTGCTACCTTGTCGTGGTGGTCGGGCTTGAATACCGTAATGACCAAACATGCTAAACTGACTGGGACTCTGTCCCTGCAGGTTCTACCATGTCAGGAAGGTTGCTTGGATAACGGTTAAACTAAAAGCAGTTACCATGGGGTACATAGGCTCCAGAATCCAATCGGATCAAATGGCATATGAACCCTTATGGGTCCCCGGAAACCATGGGGATGCAGCTCCTGACGCTGTTTCGCTGCCTTGCGGATTCGACTCCAAGTCAAAGGCTCGGCTTAATATAAAACCACCTGCTTCGGTTTGGGCTCCCGGGTAGTATCTCAGCCCTCACACAATGAATTGAATAAACCAACAAACAATCAATGAAACTTATCGCGTGCTATTACACGTGTTGCAATTTCCTTCTTTCTTCCCTTCCCGATGATAGTTAACGAATACTATTTGAACTTGTTAAGCATGACTGTTTTCCTTCCAGATGAAGTTCTTTATCCGTTCTCTACTTATATATATTTTTTCTTTTCCTTCCTTCCTTTTTTTTGATCTATGTTGTTTTATTATTATTGTGTGGCGCATCCTTCTTGGTGGCATATTGTACCAAGTTTTTATGTGTTCAAATAAATAAATAATGGCCTTGTAACCAGTAAGTCCTGCGTTTGAACCCCGGTGGGTGCGTACCGCTGGACAGTCCCAAACTAGGACGACACAGTACTACCTATGGCTGGTTTTCCAATGGTTCTCTAACCAATGTCAGCTCATGATGATATCCTGTAATAAATCACTTTGTGTAAGAGATTGTAAGAGCGAATCCTTGACGAAGTCGCTGAATGTTGATTACTTAGGCCGATAGACCATATGTACGGTATTATTACCTATGTGCATTTGAACTGTCATTAATAATATCAACATTTATATACTTTACAGTTAAACGAACGTGTTTTCAGTGAAAAAGACTGCTCAAACACTGGTTGATAAACGTAGAATTGAAAGTTGTGACCTATTGAATACAATTCAAGGTTATATAAGTAGTACTTTATTATTTCTTTAAAAAAATGGAGTAAAGTTCATTAGAATATATATATATATTTGATTCTTCCTGACCTTGAACTCTTGAATAAGTAATCTAATCATCTAATCGTTCATTTAACTTATTCATATTTATATTTCAAAAATAAAACACGTTAACATAAAATGAAATGAAATTGCAATATTCTAGAATGTATATTTTTTCTAAAGTATAAATAAATACATAAATCTTATCAAAGATAATAAACGTTTCTCAAGGTTGTTCGATCAATTTTTTTGTTTTAAATGAACTAATCTGTGGTTAAATATTTCAAATTGATTACCTATCAACCACATGAATGATGATGATGGCGTTCATCACAGTGAGTCATGTCTATGGTGTAAGGGCTGATGATACTAGACACTGGATGAGAAGATATTTAACCTTTAAGTAAAGGGCCAATAAAAAAGCAATGCCTTCCTCGATAGGCAATGCTAGCTGACATAGTGTCAGTCTGGAAAAGAGCTAGGTAGTGGTGGTCAAACCAAAACATGGCATCAGTCAATGAAATCCACAACAGCTAGTTCAAGTTAGCCATGTAGGAAGGTGTAGACTTCCTGACTGGTTGGGATCCTCGGGACAGTAAACACCAAGAGAGCCTGGAGACAATTATTATTATTATTGCTCCCTTGGGTTCCTAGTGGAACACAGGGCTTCAACTGTATGTCTCCACTTGCTTCTGTCTTCTGCTGTACTTTTCACCGGCATCCATGTTAGTCCATACTGTCCATACTCCTCTTCACAAGATCTCCTCCATGTCACCCTTGCACTGACGTCCCACTCGCCGCTTACCCTTCGGCTTGATTGCACTCGAGCAATGGCCTGACGCGCGCGCGATGTCACCCAGCGGTCTCCTTAGCGAGTGTCCGATCCATTCAATCCACTTTCTCCCGCATATTTGTTGGTTGACGATTGGTTCTTGTTTTGTTTGTTCCTTCCCATAGTTCCTTTATGGTGATTCTTTCCGGCCCGGCCATCTGATCTTCAGTATAAATCCAGCGAAGACAATCGTTAATAAAGATGTGCAACAGGCTGTTGGAAATATTCTTTGCGACCCGCCCGCCAAGTTTCTGATCAGTATAGAAGAACTGACTTTACGTTTGTATTGAAAATCCGAATTTTGTTGTTGATCCTGGTTGAGTGACGAAGATTTCCAGATTGGTTGTTTCAGGTTGATGAATGTGTTTCTCGCCTTCCCGATTCTCTCTCGATTTGACATCCTCGTCCGTCCCTCCTCCTGTAGTTGACACAATTCTCCCTAGATAAGTGATTGAATGAAGTGACCTCTTTCAAATCCCTCCCGTTGACGGTGATTGGCGCTGGATTTTGCTGCTGTTGTTGTTGTTGGTTGGTTGATTATTTTCATACTCTCCGTCTTGTCTATGTTCACCTGGAGTCCTGTCTTCGCCGGCTGCTTCTTCGACCAGTTTGTCGGTTTTCGCTGGTAAGTCTTCGATTTTGTGACAGTGACATCAAATATAAATCATCCACACGCGAAATGCAGGTCTTTTTGGGTTCTTCACGTCTGTCTGTCCAGGGTGTCCCTGTTTTCTCGTTTCCCACTCACTGTCTGACGCATAATCCAGTCCACCACAATTAGGAATATCACTGGTGATAATAAGCAAGCAGCCTTGTCTGACTCCTGCATTTACTCCAAACGCCTCGCTGAGTTTTCCGTTGTGGATCACTTGACATGTGCCGTTATTGTACAGCTATTGAATAAGGTTGTTGAATATTTGGGGCACTGTACGCCGTAGTACTCGAACAGTTTCAAAATTACTTCTCGGTCAATGCTGTTGAAGGCCTTCTCAAAGTCTATAAAGTTGAGGTAGAGGTTTGATTGCCATTCCATGCTTTGTTCTGTGATGATGATGCGTAGAGTTGCACTTTGCACTCAGCTGTTTTCAACCGTTCCGGCAAATGCTGTATCATGCGAGTAGACAATCGCCTATATGTATTTGCTTCCACAAATTGAAGCGTAATTGAAGCGTAATGCAATTTATCTTAATTTTAATCTCTCATATTCCCTCTCCACTTATCTATTTGAATATGACCTAGAAAACATTCACACACACACTTGTCTTTCTGCATGACTAATTCAATGTAGTTTGTTTGTGCTTATCAGTCTTATATCTCCCAAAGTAATTTCAATGGCATATATATATATATATATATATACCGTGTATGTAGAGTAGTGAGCAGCTGACGAGTCCTACCGAAATTTGTTGAATTCATTAAATCATCCTGCCTCTATTAACCTTTATTGCTTGTTTTAATTGTTGATATGGCTGAAAATTGTCCTCAGCGATGGCTGGAGCAGATGCATCCACTTCTTGTGATTTATCATACCCAATAAAATTATACCTTTCTTCAATATTACCATTCTTTTCGACTCATACCTCTGTTTTCTCTCTCTATTTTGGGTTCCTTTTTTACTTTCTTCTCTTGCTTTGTATGTTACACGGAGTGTGGCGACTCTAACTACTGGACATCGTTGCAAAGTTCTATGTTGAAACCAGACAGTCAGTCAGTCAGATTGGTTTCGTTGTGATTTACAGTTGCCTGTAATGGACACCTACAAACTGCTTTGTGTCTCTTTTAATGGTTAAAAGTAACATTCTTTGGAAACAACACACTAAAAAGCTGATTGAGTGAGTACAATTCACTACAGAACTTTACAAGGAAGTGCAGCATTCCAAGTTCCTACACTCCAGGTAGCACACACAGGTAGACAAAAGAGCAGAAAAGGGATATTCAAAAGAAAGATATTAAACAGAAATGTGCAGAACAACAGATTTCCATGGATATCGAAGGTCACAGAGATTGAATCAGAGAACCACATCACCAATAGCTTTAAGCAACTCGTTCCTAGAATCTCGAGAACCCCATTCAAGCAATCTTTACGTACCTATATTGGCTCCAATCTACATTCAAAGAAGGGTAAGCAGTTTGCCACTTAGCCAGCTTGTTAACATTCTGGTGGACAGGCACATGGAATTATGTGAAAAATGGGCGAAATCCATTTTATCTGACTCACAACACCCTCTACATTCACAACTCTCCCCGTGTATCTATCTCATCAGACAAAGCCAGAAGCCTATATAGGAAACTATATGCCCGCACTAGCAAGTACAAAAACTCATCCATACCCTACTTAGCTCGTGTTCTGTGCGACAGAGAAGAAAGCATTAGGCGTGAAACCTTTAACTTATTAAATAGTCAGCAGAACCAATGGATCTCGTCTTTCCAACTCACATCATTTATAGGTACAACGTTTTCTCGCTCTTCATTCTGTATTTATTTTTGTTATGTGCTGTTTTGTTTCTCTCTTCCTTGCAAACTCTACTTAAAACATTCTTGTTCGTTCTTTTACACTCTGTATATCTCGAACATTTTGCTATCGCTTACGCCAGTAAATATGCTAGTAGTATCTACTTTTCTAACACCTTCAAACACTCTGTTTAAATTTTGGCTTTGCTACCGACATACTAATATGTTGTTGTCAAAACTGACTGAGATAACCTTAATCTATGTAGAACTATATTTATTGTTAATGTTCTAACTGGATGCAATATTGTAGTAAAAATGCTGAGAATTCCATTCTGTATCACAAGTATTGATTTGGAATAAAGCTTATCTTATCTTAAAAAAGACTTCATGAACTGATGCCAGACTTCGATTTAAACACCCTATACTTATTTCTGACCTATTCCTATATTAACTCGTCAAGTGCAACACGTATCTTATCTGCCCAAATTGGTTCATCTTCACAACTTTCCATCGATTGACTTACTCGGTTTACGTAACACTTTACGCTCAACCTCAATATTATCCAACCTTATTATACCATTTAACAGTGGAGGAGTATGTCTATGTTATATTTTATGTCGCCATATCATTCTTCTTCCCATTCTTCCATTATGGGTAAATTTTTGTTTTGAAAAAGTCTCACAGTGTTATACAGTAATGTTTACTGATGACCACGTTTCGAGCACACTTTGTTGCTCATAATCATATCATACATAACCATATCATATCATATCATAACCATACCATAATCATATCGCCTTGATATGATTATGAGCAATAAATTGTGCTCGAAACGTGGTCATCAGTAAACATTACTGTATAACACTGTGAGACTTTATCAAAACAAAAATTTACCCATAATGGAATTACACTCTACCACAGTGCACAAGTTTTATTCTTATATCAACTTCTTCCTATTCTCTCTGTCTGTACAGAGGATTTCATCATGAGCTGACATCAGTTAGAGAACCACTAGAAAACCTGGGAGTACTGGACAGCTGTTTCGTCCTAGTTTGGGACTCTTCCGCAGTAGGCACCCTCCACCGACAGGGGTGGAACCTAGGACCTTTTGGTTACTAGGTTAGCGAGCTCGTAGACCATTGAGCCACTTGGACCTGATCCAATGGCTAGCACATGAATTCTAACTTCTGCTAATTCATGACATAGCGCGAGCATTTCATAATGTCTTCTTTGATGAGTAACTGTATCACCTTCAACCTGTCTGTCTTTCTATTTTCGACACAGAACTTTGCACAAATGTGCGGCAGTTCAAGTCGACACACTCCTCCCTTGTAGCACACAAAGAAAGAGAAGAAATTAGAAGAAATGCATAATATAGACAGTAGACAGAGGTGTGAGACAAAGGAATAGTAATAACGGTTTCACTGGAGATCATAAGTCACAAGGAATGGATGTATCTTTGTGCTGGCCATTGAGAACGATTTGAACGACTTTCAACATGCTTTACCCTACTGGTCACGGCTTCCTACTAGAACCTCAGATAACTGCCTGAATAGAGCCAGTCGCTAGTGAGCATCAGATTAATTTTCAAGTACTGGTTGTTTTGTAGGGATTTATTTTGATTGGATGGAGGCTTTCATCATGAGCTGACATCAGTTAGAGAACCATATATGAATGCAATGTTTGTATGTATATGTATATATGTACATATTTTCTCTAATTTTGCTCCAGCCTACTAAAAAATTTCCTCAAGAGAAGTCATTGACGGATAACACCAGTGATGATGTTCAAATGAATTCAGGTGAATTTGTTATTAAAAGCATCGTAGATTCACATGTGACGGGGTTTCTTACAAAGGTGAGTTTAAAAATAAAAAGAATTAATGTTATTGTTTTCTACAAACTCCAACTGCTGATTTGTGGGTCTAAACTCTGCCTCATTCCTGGAGGTTTGAGCATAAAGATAGTGGCATCAGTCCGCATATAAGTGGTGTAATTTTTCATTCCTTTGAGTTCTGAATGGGACATAGGACTACAAGTTTTGAATTTTGAAGTTTCAGTAGATCTTGTGTCCTTTTTCAAGGAGTGGGGCTGCTATTCTTACGTTCAGCACTCCTTTTTAACCGAGCTACCTAACGGCTAGGTGAAGTTCCTGAATGTGCGATGGCTGGGAATCGAACTTACAGCAAATGCATATGGTTATTTATGGTCTTGCATTATCCTTAAAACTGTCACCGTACATAATGAATGAATAATAGAACTTCTAAGTTAAACATTGTCCGATCTACTAAATTTTAGGTCTTTAGAGGTGGTGGTTCGGAGCCATTAGGATGCCTCATAAACCTTCTAATAAGCTGCCACTAGGACGTTTCAAGTTCTAAACCACAAATTTCATTTTTAAGCAGTAAGAGATTAGAAAACTGACTGGTTTTCTAACTAACTACTCAGTGATCCACTGTGTGGAGATGAAATGCCACCACACAAATGAATACCTCTTTCGGGAACATTTTGCACAAATTTTCTTAGATAATAAATGTGAACTCCACAACCACCATTCTAGGTAACTCACCATCATGGTGCACATTGATTTTGATGATATTAGATGGATGGAGGCCATCGGACACAGGAAGCCTTGCCTCACCAGGGTTTCGTGCTAGTTGGCACTCACCAGTCAGTAAGGGGTATCTGCATTGTAAACCTGACTGATAGAATTCAGTTTGCAGTAAAGAAACCACTAGACACCCCACACTAGTTACTGACTAATGTTCAGTCAAAGTATCCATTACAGTCCTACAGGAGGTCAATCGGAAGCCTGAATAGATCAGTGGTAACGTCCTGACTGACTTTAGCACCGGGTGACGTGAGTTCGAATTTCAGAAATGACATGAATTCCTTCAAGATCACAGATACGCCTTGCTAACTGACTGGTGAGTGTCAACTAGCACGAAACCTAGGTCAGTCAGTCAAGGCTTCCTTCTGGCTGCCTCCAACCATCTAAGAACTCCAGTGTAGATAGTGGCATGAATCGAAATTAATTACAGAATTACAGGAAATCAAGTAGTAGCATATGACCGCTTCGTCCTAGTTTGTAATTCTTCTTGGATTTCAGTGATTCCCTTTCTCAGATTAGTTTGCACCAAAGTCTACAGTGGGATTAATCAAAATCCACACAAATTTGATACAATACAGCAGCGAATCGATGCCTTCAGTTTACTTGTCCATTTTAGAGTGACAGCTACATGTAATCATGGATTCTAGAAAGACAGTTTGCCAACCTTTTAATATAAATTATGCGTTTATCTTTAAATATGAACTCATCTCTCTTGAAAACAACTACATGTTATGATGTAACTTGTTGAACATGAATCATTTAGTAAAGGTGCGATACTTGGAGAACTATTATAATTCAAACAAAGTTACGTGGTAGTAAAACATAGGCTAGAATAAAATCTCAATCATACTTTTGACGTGGGTGTGTTCTTATGTATTAGGTGCTGCTTAGTATTTAAATCCTGAAAGTATGCTCGACTCAAACTGGCGTTCATGAAAGGGATGTACCTGTGTTCGTGATGATCCCTCACCCACCCACCGCATAGGATACGAATCCAGCATCCAACGTTTCAAATCCCAGAAAACCATCGAAATAGAACGAAATTCACCTCCTAGATTCCAGTGTGATAGATACCATCATTTATCGAAAGACATCCAACTAGGATAAAAGAAATTTTGAGGCGAAAATACCAAAAGGGATCGGCAGTATCGGTGAAGTTAGACAAACAATTGGAGGTTTTAAGTCGCCATAAGTAACAAATGGTGTTACTCAACAGATTAGTGGATAGCGCTTTGACGCATGCTTAGTTAGAAGACCGTCATAAATGTACTATCACTCCCCTCCAGCTGAAAGATCTTGAGTAGGATGAAACGCGCCTTGAGGGCATTCTTCTATCTAATTGCTCCGCAACAGTAATTATGGATAATTTTGTATAATATAGTTGCTTAAATCGCTTTTTTCAGTAGTATGTAGCCTAAATATTTACTTTATTTTTTAAAATTCCAGTTGGATGAAATAGAACAAGAAGATATAAACCAGGCAAGAGCATTTTATATGACAACATTTCATGATTTAGCTTATCTCATTGAACCAGCAATAACACGTTTAGTAACATTTGCTAAACAAGTGTCAGGATTCGATTTGGTAAGTGAATGCTCAACTACATAAGATTCATTTATTCCTAATTAATTATTTTGTCTAAGTTTATGAGTTTAAAGATGCCATAACAGTTATGAAGTCAAGCTAGTTTGAATTCACACTTATACGTATATTACTTAAGTCGAATTCTCAGCTTTCAGTTTGCACAATTCGAGGAGGTGACATTTCACTACAGTTCTCGATGAAAATCCAAATTATTCAGAATCCAGCGTGTCATCATCTTTATGCCGTAAATAGAAATCAAGAAAGCAAGCATAGATGCATGATGCCATATACTACTGATTGGCTGAGATGAGTAGTTTTGTACCAGTTACATCAATCAGTAGTGCTTGCTAGCCAGGTTGAAACGATCTAAACCCTGGAGGACCGTTTCTTTCGTTTGGGAGTGAGATCACCAGTGGTGAACCCAGTTCGACTCAGTTCCCTCTTTCTCTCTAGCTGATGTTAGTCCATGACGAGAGTTTAACACTTGAAATTAATCCAAACCCCCCACCACTCCACCCCAAATTCTATAATCTGAATATTAGTCGACAGCTCATTGATAACCAGTGTATGAATTTCTTGAGACTTCAATGAGGAGGTCCAATGACCAGTAAAATCCACTATGTCAAGGTGGAGTAGATGCTTGTCGAAGGCATTGGAGAGTGTGGCTCTATCTCATGAGTTGACCAAGTTAGGATTCGTGGGTCACTGGATTCACCAGTTCACTCCTTCCTCCTTTATGGCTGTAAGACATAGCCATTGAAAGTGGTAGACATGAAAGGACTACCTAGGCGTCTTTGATCATAGGTGTCTGCATTCTATCTCCTGTGTGCGCTAAGTGTTATAATAAGGTGAGTAATATTGAGGCTAGGCATCAATCGAGTACTAGATAAGAGGTTATGAAATTATATCGATGGAGATGACTAGGAGTTGTGTTACTCATCCATCCCTAGCCAAAGCCTTTATCGAAAACGGGCAGTGTTAACTAACATAGGATGGATCATGTCGGAAAAGAGCTATCATGTGGTGGTCAAACCAAAATATCGCCTCATCAGTCAATGAAATCCATAACAGTTAGTTTTTAAGCCAGTCACGTAAGGACGTTTAGACTGTGTGGCTGGCTGGTTAGGGTCATCGGGATGGTAAGAACCAGTGATAGCTAAAGACAATTATAGGTGATATGGCTTAAAATCGTTCTCAGTCGGTGATGGCGCAGATACATTCACTCTTTGTGATATGTCATATCCTGTGAAACTATATTATTCTTCGATGTTCCTATTCTTCCCCCCCCCCACCTAACACACCTGCATTTAATCTGTTCTTGGAATATATCTTTACTCTCTTCTCTTTCTGTGTGCTACACGGATGGAGTGTGGCAAAGTCCTTTGTTGAAACCAATCAATCAGTCATTGGATTCCATCCCCGCGGGGCTGAATGGTCAATATGCTTGGTCTCTTAATCTGAATGTCCAAAGTTTGATTCCTAGTTCGGTTGTTGGTGCACACTGATGAAGACTTCAAAAATAGGACTAGACAGGCTGTCCGATTTCCCCTGATTTACAATAATCTCTCTAACTAATGTTGGTTCGTGACAAAAATCCCAAATACCCCCCCCACCCATGAAATCCTTTACTATGAATATCAGAGAGCCAAATCAGTTCAAATATCCTGAATTCTAGCTGGTTACTCATGAATTGGTAATACATTAAATAAAACTGATAATTTTCAAATTAATTCAAAATTTACACAATTGACACAGTTTGAGGAGGTGGAATCTTGCCCTGAAATTTTACAAATAACGATATTAAGCCCAATCACTCCCACTTTATATGAGTGGTGTTCAATTACTCTTTCGATAACCACTTAGATTATATCTTAATTTTATATATGTGTAAAACTTGGGCACTGTAATAATAAGTAATTCCATATTAGTTTGTTTATTAGACGTATCACACAGTGAGTGAAACAGTATTATTATTTACTGGATGACACAGTTTCGAACAAAATTTATCCATTGTTCATAATCATTGCATCAATTATAATCACACAGCTTCGAAACCTGAGTTTTGTAGTTTTCTTTGTCCTCTCCTATTTGTCATCATTGGGGTAGTAGAGTTTTCCAGATATCCGCGTGGATAGGTGTTGAATCATTCCTATTACATGTGCTCCCCCAATTGATTCGATATATAAACCTTCCGTTAACAATCTCTTCCCCCACCCTATTAAGTTATATTTTAAAGGTTTTGATGCTCGGTTAGTCTGACTCACTGCCCTTGTTCTACTACTTTGACCTATGTATTTGATCTGAAAATCATTCCAGCAGAATATTAGACAATCTGAATTGTTTTGTTTAATTGGCTCCACAAGATGATCATTTAACCGACAAAACTTATTACTAATTGAGTTTGTGGCTGATTTGAATGCCAGCCCCTTTTATTTCTGCATTGTTAAGAATTCTCCGTAAGGTTTCCGAGGTTTCTTCTTTGTATGGAATTATTACTGGTGATTTAGCTTCCTTATTGTTGGTGTTGTCTTGAGCTTCGACAGATTCTAGAACATAGACACACTTTTCGGCGTCCAACAATTGTCATATTCCTTGACTTGAAGGCGGCCTTCGACTCCGTGGATTGAAAGGTACTATGGCAATGTCTGACTGTGAAGGGAGTGCCAAGAAAGTACATTGCACTAATCAAGGCACTCTATTCAAACTCACGTAGTCGTGTAAGGGCTTATGGGGAATTGTCATCTGAATTGGTAACAACCAGTGGTGTCCGACAGGGATGTCTACTTTCCCCATTTCTGTTTAACTTCATCATAGAAATGTTGATGGAAGTATCCTTAATTGAACGTAATGACTTAGGAATCGACTTGTTACCAGGGAATAGTCTTATGGACTTAGAATATTCAGATGACATAGTCCTGTTAGGAGAGGATGCTGACAAAATGCAGAATCTTCTGAACACCTTAAGCAGCAATCTTCGTATGTTTGGCATGCGATTCGCCCCTACAAAATGTAAGATGCTGCTACAGGACTGGACTACGTCAACTCCTAGTTTAGTGATAGGGAGTGAAGTGATAGAACATGTTGACCACTTCACCTATTTGGGAAGTTGTATTAGCATCAACGGACTGATTGGTACCGAAATCTCAGCACGGATCCAAAAGGCTCGAGCTGCTTTCGCTGACTTACACCATCTCTGGAGTACGCGTGACATCCGGCTATCAACCAAGGGACGTGTGTACTGCTCAGCAGTTCGCTTCGTCCTTCTCTATGGCTCTGAAACATGCTCAATACGAGTTAAAGACATGAAAAGGTTGACTGCTTTCGATCATAGATGTCTGCGATTTCTGTCTCATGTTAGGTGGTTTAATAAGGTAAGTAATTTTATTTTTTTTATTTTTGATTACAGCTTGATTCCACACCGTATTTTTGGTACATGTGTGGAATTTTCAGCGTGGATATCGGTAGCCCAAAATTCGCAGGCCGACCATAGATATTAGGTGTGCGTCGGCGAGGGCTCGAACCCCTGACCATGTGGATGGTCGGCAAGAGTCCTAACCACTGTGCCTGTATTCTATGTATAGTGAATGTGTCAACTACATACATCCACCACACTTTTGGGCGTAGGGGTGAACATTTCAGCCACTATGTTTTCCCACCTATCCATGAATATATCTCCTATAACATATGCTACATCTTAATTTGGCATGACTTTAACGGTGATCATACCATCTGGGATAGCCTGCGACTGGCAGGCTTACTATAATCGTCATCTGAAGATATATGTCACAGGAATCTTGGATAAAATAATTTGTAGCTTCACCTGACTAACTAGTCTTCATTTTAACTGATATGTCTAAGGTAGAAGACGAAATTTTCAACATTTATCTTTCTGTAAATGATCACATCAGTTAAGTAACATTTCTATAACGTGTCAATTCATTTTCAAAAAAAAACCAATTCAGGCTTTCTAATGTTCAATTCTTTCCTCTATCTATAATTCATGCATAAATCCTCTCAAGATCCATATTTTTAATCTTCTTTTCACATTTTTCCCATGTTTATCCACTAATCCTTGAATAACCTTGAAAAATCTCTAATTCTATTCTCTTCCTCACATGATCAAGTAATTGCAACAAGGTCAAGGTCACTGCAGGGGGAGAGGGAGGGAATTCACTGGGAAGTAGGCTGCTTTGTGTTGAATAAAGCTTGAATAAATGCTGTAATTGGTCAGAACTAGAAAGCCTTTTCATAAATTCAGAAGTAAAAGAAGAAAGAAGAGACAAAAACACATCCAGATCGAACAAAGAAGACGAAGAAGAAGATTACCGAAAGGCATAAGTATGTGTTATTAGGCCTAAACTTTGAAGAGCAGATTTGAAAATTTTGATTTAAAAATTCTATGGCTTGATTACATAAGATAGCTAGTAAAAAAGAGGGGTTTAGTAATGGATTGGATTAGGGCTATGCTCTATATGCCGATAATACTACTTACTAGCTAATGACTGGAATAGAAATACGATTTATAAGTTAAGAATTATTTCATTGGGGGGGGGGTGAATATCTTTTCCAATGATTTTCAAAGTAATACAGTTTGAAAGTAAGGTTGAAAACTGAGGATTAGTCATGATTATATTGTCATTTTTGTGAGGATGTGATTGGTATCCAGTTTGATCACGAATTCACGTCAGTTTGAGGATCACCATTGAAGAACCAGTGGAGAGTACTGGATAGTCAACTGTTTCGTCCTGGTGTGGAACTCTTCGTCAGTACGCAAACCTGATTCTACCGCCAGAGATCGAACCCAGGAAATTTAACCATTAGGACGGAAACTTTTAATAATAATAATAATAGTGATCGGCTCTCTTTGGACAGTGTTTATGTAATGTACAGAATTTTAGGCGTGGGTTTATAGTGTGATATTTTCTTTTCAGATAAGATGTTGATTGACATAATGCTATCTGACTTTAAGCACAAACAAATCCGTTATGTCATATTTCTTCTTTGCCTCCTTCGAATAATGAGCGACATTTATTTGATAGCCAATTTTATAACGTTCAGGAGTACATTTCGAGACCCAAGGAAATAGCACCGGAACGGTTGTAAACGGTTTGAATATTTGCCATAATAAATAGTACCATCCGAGGTAATATTTCAGTCGATGGAGACGAAGCGAATGAAAGAAATTATATGAAAATACTTATGGAGGTTTCGGTAGTCCAAGCTTTTAGCTGTCCGCCAATATCTAATCCACAGTTCCAATAGTCCTCAAATACATGGTAATCCTTGATCAAACTTAAAACCAGTCAAATCCTTAAATATAAACGTTTGAAAATAAATCTGGAGCTCTTTAGTGATTAACTGTAGGATGAAGTTTCCTGCATTTCTAGTAATGTGTCGTGACCAGTAGGGTTTACCAGGTCGTGTATGACGACGAATACTCACCCATGATATTAACTCGCAGTAACACTAAAACTCGTGAATTTACAGAAGTTAGAATTCAAGGGCTGGTCATTGGATTCCATCCCAGTAGCTGGATGGACAAGGAAGCCTTTTTTGCCGTTTGAAGGTCTTTGATCTTATCTTTGGTCGTCACCAGCCGCGGATGATTAGGAAGAAAACGGTGACATCCATCTGCTTTATTTGTATTCCTTACCTGTTATGAAGGAATGCATTTGACTTTAAGATTATCCTACGTTGTTAAAAAATACCTTAGAAAAATATTTCTAGGTGGAATCTTTAGTCTTCTGGAAGATGATGTAATCACAAACTGCAGGAAGCGAATAAAATTTCTTTCTTGGTTGTGGTAACCAGTAGGACATTACAGCCCCCCTAAAAGACCTAGTACGACCGAAGTTGAGTAGATTTCATCCTTCTTGTCTAGATGCTGTCATATGGACACAACTTCATAGCCTCTGCTTTAATATACTGAGATGATTTCGTTAGATATTTGTTCATTGTTCACAAATGTACCACTAGTAGACACTCTGCTATCTATGCGAGTATATTGATTCAAATAGCATGAACATTGGCTTACCAACTGATTATCTTAAACAACTACTATTGAGATGCACACTGAATGTGCAATTTAGATTTAATGATGTCATCTACAACCAAAGGGATGGAGTCGCCATGGGGTCTCCTTTAGGACCGCTCTTAGCGGACGTTTTCATGGCAAGCTTAGAGAATGGCCCACTAAAGGAAACCATCGATAGTCTGTTTATGTATAAAAGATATGTTGATGATACCTTCATTGTATGTGATGAAAACACTTCAACTGCCGAACTTCTTAGAATATTTAATGGTTCTCACCCATCTTTGCTTTTCACGATCGAAGAAGAGTCGGATTCTTCGTTTCACTTTCTTGATGTTAAGCTAGATAGAAGAGAGAATGGAACGCTTCTAAGGTCGATTTACCGAAAGCCAACATTCACTGGGCAGTACACTAACTTCAACAGTTGGGTACCTTTAGGGAGAAAGAGAAATCTTATTCACTCCTTATGCTCCAGAATTCGTAAAATCTGCTCTCCAGAGACAATCGATAGGGAACTAGACAACCTTCGATCAAATCTCCTTAATAATGGTTATCCCACAAGGTTCATTGAACGTAACATCAAGAAAGAATCCACCCCGAGACAAGTCACAGTACCAAAGAAAAAGCTGTTTATGAGTCTTGCATTCAAAGGTGACACCATTTCAGAATTGATTAAAAATCGTTTATCTAAATGTATTAAACGCACTTTTCCTGCAGCTGACCTGCAACTAGTTTTTACCAGCCGAAATATGATCAGACAATGCGTCAAGGATAGATTACCGCTTTTGTCCACATCTATGTGCATTTACTCTTTTACTTGCTCTTGTGGAGCTGTTTATATTGGACGTTGTAAGCGTAATCTCCGAAAACGTGTAGCTGAACACTATCCGGTTTGGTTAATGAAAGGCGAACGTAGAACTGCAAAGTCGTCTATTTGTGATCACCTGTTAGAGTCTGGTCATTTAGCCCCACGTGATTCATCTTTCAAAGTTATATACATGGCAAAATCGAATCGATCCAAAAGTTTACGTTTTCTTCACTTATGCATAGCCGAAGCTTTAGCTATACATGAACAGAAACCTAAATTATGTGTTCAAAAGCGTTTTGTCAAACCCCTTTCTTTACCTTGGTCATAATAATGTTCTTTCTAGTTTTTATTTTATTTTACCACTTGAATTCTTTCCACTTCACTTCACATCTTCATTCTTATCGTAATCGTACTCCTAATTTTCATAATTTTTAGACAACACTTGACATTTTTGTTATAGAACAATCTTTCATATTTTTGTAATTTATCCACTTCAACTCTACCCCTTATAACTTTTATCACATATATACGTACATTGACTGAGCAATTATTTAGTGCCACTTAATAACCTTTTTCTGTAATATAAATACGACTGTACAGCTTGAAAATGAAGTCGTTGAAAAGAAATTTCTTCGCTGAACAAAAACTGTGTTTTTACTTATGAATAAATGGGTATTTTTCGAGATACTGAGAATATCCTTTGCAGGAGTGAAAGGAGGGTGAGTACGAACTCGTATAAATAATGAGGACATTAGAGATGGAGAGAAACCAAGAAGTTCAGAAAAGGATATCTCATTATCAATTTCATTATCAATAGTTTTACAGCGGCAGTTTTCACACATTTTCTTTTTAAAAGTTGGGTTATAGTTACATCATATTATTATTTTATTATTATTCCTTTGAGTTCAGAGTGGAACACGGAACTTCACCAACACATCTCCACTTTGTTCTATTTTCTGTCGTTCTCTTCAGCAACGTCCACGATTCACCATAATCTCTCATCTCCTCCCGCCCAGACAATCTCTCCCATGCACCCTAAAAATGACGACCTATTCGTCGCTGCCGGTTCGGATTCTACTCGAATGATGACCTGCATTAGCGACCTAATCAATTTATGCGCGATCCATTTCCATTTCTTCCTACATATTTGTTGAGCAGTTGGCTCTTTGGAGTTTGTTCCCAACCAGATTTTATTATTGCTCATTCTTACTTGCCAATCATTTGATCTTCATTATGGAGCGAAGGCAACTGTTGGGGCTTTGACTGCCAGTGGGGTGACAACATCATAGCCACTCCCTCAATGTGTTCATGGTTGTTGTCTGAGTGACCGGAGTAGACAACTAATTCACCAGTTGACAATTTTGACAGTCCAAATCCATCCCATCTGCTCTTACAGATACCCAACACTTCTATGCCATATCTTCTCATTTCCTTGGCTACCTGGGCAGCCTTCCCAGTCTCGTATATATTGTACGGACATTCCACGTCCCCATTCTTATTCTTGCTTTCATATAGAGAAGACATACTAGCTGGCTGACTGGCTTCACGAAAGCTTTCACCAGCCCGATGTGTTATTTCGCCACTCTGATTCGAGTGATGAATAAGTTTTTTGTCTATATTTTTGTGCGTTGAACTTTCTGTAGCAGTTTGATTGGTTTTGTGGTATAGAGTCACTAGCTCCACACCCAACTGTCTCTTTTTACCCAATGCTTGGGACCAGCTAGAAAACTATCAGGCTAGTTAACTAAGCTAGGTTGTTATAGCCTACAAATGTGATCTAATTAGATACAGCAACACAAGAGGTAAACTTTTTCTTTTCAACACGGTATCGTAAAAGGCAGATTTTAATCACAGAAAGCATGTCTGTCTGTCTCTGTCTGTTTTCGACATAGAACTTTGCACAAATGTGCGGAAGTTCAAGTCGCCACACTCCGTGTAGCATGCGAAGCAAGAGAAGAAAGTACAAGAAAAGCATAATAGAAACAGTGAGCAGAGGTGTGAGACAAAGGAGTAATAAAGAAATACAAAACAGTTTCATTGGAGATCATAAGTCACAAGGAGTGGATGCATCTGCGCCATTGGGAACGATTTTGAGCCATATCACCAATTGTTTCCAACCATAAATTTCTACTGTCTCGAGGACCCCAGCCTGAAAGTCTACACCTTCCTACGCTGGCTTAGACCAACTGTTGTGGATTTCATTGACTGGTGAGGCCAAGTTTTTGTTTGACCGCCGCTAGCTTTTTTCCAGCCTGACCCTATATCCGCTAACATAGCTCGTCGAGGGAGGCGATGACTTGGCATACGTACGTAACACATGTCCTAACCATCTCAGTCTTTGTAACTTCACGACCTCGTCGATTGATTTCCCCTGTTTACCTAGAACTCGACGCCTAACTTCAATGTTGCTCACCTTATTATGCCACTTTACACGGGAAATAGAGCGCAAGCACCTATGATCAAAGACAGCTAGTCTTTTCACGTCTTCCACTCTCAGTGGCCAGGTCTCACAACCATAAAGGAGGACGGAGCGGACTGATGAGCATTACACCCGCCCTTTGGTCGATAGTCGAACATCTCGTCTACACCAGAGTCGGCGTAAACTGGCAAATGCGAAACGAGCCCCTTGTATTCGTGCTGAGATTTCGTCAGAGATCAGCCCGTTGGGGCTGATGGTACTTCCCAAATAAGTGAAGCGGTCAACGTGCTCTACCACTTCACTTCCTATTTTTAAACTAGGCGTCGATGTAGTCCAGTCCTGTAACATCATCTTGCATTTGGTGGGAGCGAATCGTATGCCAAACATTCGTAGACTGCGGCTCAAGGTGTTTAGAAGACTCTGCATTTTGTCAGCGTCTTCGCCTAGAAGGACTATATCGTCTGTATATTCCAAGTCAACGAGATTATTCCCCGGTAGCAAGTCAATCCCTGAGTCGCTGAAGTCACTTAGGGTTAATTCCATTAACACATCTATGATGACAGAAAGCATAGGAACCATGATTGTTGAGGCTTATAAGTATTGTTGCGTAATATTCAGTTTGACTGCATAGCAATATGGTGTGACTATAGGAGTCAAAGGAACGAAATAAAAAACTTGCCATTGTACAGCTATTGTTGTCTTCAACCTAGATGCAAAACAAGTTCTTTTGATTTTACTGGGGATTCTAATTAAATATTACCCTAAAGTGACAGTAATTAGAATTTGTAGGTAGTTGTATACCAACACAGTATGCCAATGATCAATACGTTCGACTAGTAACCCCAAAAGTCCCCAACTCAACGCTAAATATGGTAATTTTTATTTTTAATTTTATTTTACAGCTTGATTCCACACTGTATTTTTGGTACAAGTATGGAATTTTCAGCATGGATATCGGTAGCCCAAATTCTGCGGGCCGACCATAGATATCAGGTGTGCGTCGGCAGGGGATCGAACCTCGGACCATGTGCATAGTCGGCGAGCGTCCTAACCACTGTGCCATCGGCGCACTTATGAAGAGTCGTTCGCTGGGGCAAAATATCTGCTTCCTGGTTTTCAGTAATTATCCCAGGGAGAATTCAAACTGGAATAGAATGATTTTAGAGGTTAACTAGCTGGTACAACATGTCGCAGTCATTGCAGATATTTTAATTAGTGTTATTCTTCAAAATCTACGACGATTTGGAAATATTTTGTGTATGATCATGTCAACAACAAAAACGAAAAAGGAAAAGCTATCAAACGTTATCAGTGATAATTTATTGACCTTAATAATTCCTAACTTTTCTGTCGCATTACGCTAAAAATGAGTTTGACAACTTTTTCTTAAACCTATGGATTATAATAGGAATTAGCCGTTGCTCACTACTCATAAAGTGATAATGTGGCTCACTGGCTAGAATTTCAACCAATGACAGCCGCGTTAGACTCTGGTTCCACGTATTTGATATTGATCTGCACCTTAGTATCATCAGACCTTACACAACAACTTGGATATAATATATGGTGCATTAGAGATGTATTCTTGGTAGGCAAATATAGAAACATGTAAAATGGGATGAATTACAAAGAATTAATTTTTTAAGCTAACCAAACAAAATGAATATATCAGTTAGAGTACCACTGAAAACCAGCACCGGGGTACTGGAAAGCTGCTGTTTCATCCTAGTATGGGACTCATCGGCAGTACGCGCCCACTGGAGTTCGTGCTAAATCACGAATTGGTAGAAGGACTGGCCGTTGAATCGCGTCCCAGTGGCTGAATGGCATACGAGCCTGCCTTGTAACTGGAAGGTCATGGGTTCGAACCCTGGTGTTGGGTGCTTACTGTCGATGTACTCCAGTGCCGGTTTTCCAGTCATTCTCTAACTAATACCAATCCGTTGTCAAACTCGTAAAAACAAATTTAATCCTTAAAAACCAACTCTTGGAAAATGAATATATATTCAAGCTTAATTAACCGTTCATATTGTTTAAACTGAAATTTTTCATAAGGTTTATCGACACTACTGATTGACTGAGATAAGTAGCTATATGCTACTTATATTAACCACTGATGTTTTTGCTTGCTAACCAGATCGAAGTGATTTAAACAGTAGACGGCCATTTCGCTCTTTTTAGCCAAGCTCATCAGTAGTGTGCCCGGTTTGACTTAGTTCAGACAGACGTATCACAGTTCAAACCACCCGACATCTAGCTATCTACTGCATTCAGTAGTGTGTGGTTTTATGCGAATTTGCTTGCTTGCCAGCTTACCTGCTTGATTACAGTACAAGGTATCATTCAGATCACACACTGTGATCTGACCACATATGGTCACTGTGAGACAGCGTCAGGTAGATATGATTGCAAATGCAAACAAAGAGAAGCAAGTGATTGTCAGCGAGCTCCAGAATTCCAGAAATCAAGAAAAACGAATGAAACCACCAGAGCCAAGAAGATTGAATCAACAACTTCAGTCGAAAGTCTGACGAGGGGACGAGTGTGGTGACAGCTGTCTACTAGCCAAAATCGGTAGACAGCAATTCACGTCAATGTTTACGTTCCAAATCTTGGTCATGAGGAAAAAACAAGAACGAAGCTTCCTAACCTTGAGGAACTCAACAACCAATCACAGAAGACTTAGCGTGGGCGGATAGGATTCCCAGGTATATCACCGGACTGTCAAAGAAAAAACCACGGAGTGATCGCAGTATAACCTTCAGCAGGAAGATAACCAATCAGAAGAAGTTGTTTCTCTGCTAACAATAACGCCAATAATAATGTACACAAAAAATCTATAAATATCTGTTGATTTTCTCAATAAGCGGTCTGTTACCTGACCCTTGTCTTCTGTTGTTACAATATCAAACTGTGTATGTACAAAGCACTTGGTCACTTGTTATTAACTAGTTTCTGACGGAAATCTGAATAAAGATTTGAAGGGAACATACTTTCATCCACTATGAAATTCATAATTACAAAAGTTATTGAAAACAAACCAATAACCTTATTACATAACCTCATTAATCTGAATAGGGCGAAGTTAAACTTTCGGCACCACTAACTACCAATCAGCGAATTATCCAATGAGATTCACGACGATGTCGAATTATCCAATGAGGCTCACGAACGTAGTTCAATGTTGTATAGCGCTTGATTCATTTCAAATGCGTGCCCTTACAAGTTTACGGTTGCAATTCGAGGAGGATAGTATTTTCCAGTATTGCCCGGATTAAGGGTTGCTCCGGAAGGAGCAAACGTGTTCGTGTGGTGGTATCAAGACTTTAAAAATCTATGGCAGATCAACTGATGGATTTGTTCATCGTTGTGCTATATGTTTGAAGCCCACTAACACTAGAGAGGGTATGCTGATAATTTTATTATTTCGTAGGAACTTTTTTCGCTAGGTCGCTTCTCTCCCTAAGGATAGCAGATAGAAAAGCAACTACTCTTATACCTATTGTTACCAGAATTGTTAAGCGGGGGTCAATTATACACACGGAAAGGCTACAATTCGCTGTCATCTCTGGGATATATTCATCGTAGAAACAACCATTCAAGTGATTTTGTGGATCCCGTTACGAGGACACATACAAATTCTAATGAAGGATTTTGGGGCAGGTTGAAAAATAGGATAAGGGCTATAAATGGATCTCAAAAGGATCTCATTTATGGTCATTTGGATGAATATATATACAGGATATGGTGTAACTTCTCCATTGACAGTCCCATGCTAAATTGGGAGATGTTTCTCTCACATGTTCGAGAAAGATATCCTGTGTAACTTTTTTATTATGTATTTTATGCCTCTTTTTCTATAAATATACATTTCCATTCATCATATATGCCTCTTTAATGTGATTGGTCCATTCGAGGTCGTTTGCTGATTGGTTGTTAGTGGTGTCTAAAGTTTAACTTTGCCCTGAATAGAATATTCTATTGAAAGTACATTATGTCGGTTGTTGTTAATACAATCAAAAAATGTGAGAATACTTTTTAATGATACATACACCAATGACTAGAATTATCTGATTAACTGATTGACCGGTTTTTAAGATAGACACTGGCACATATATGCAGCACTTTGAATTACCACTCTCCCTTCATATAGTACACAAAGCAAGGGAAGAGAGTATTAGGCGTGAAACCTATAACTTATTAAATAGTCAGTAGAACAATTGGATCCCGTCTTTCCAACTCATATCATTTATAGGTACAACGTTTTTCTTTCTTTCTTTTCCTTTTCTCTCCCTCTTTTTTCTGTTATATGCTGCTTTGTTTCTTTCTTCCTTACTCACTTGATTAAAACATTCTTCTTCGTTCTTTCACACTCTGTATATCTCGACCTTTTTGTCAACGCTTACATTAGTAAATATGCTAGCATCTACTTTTCTAACACCTTCAAACACTCTGTTCAATTTTAGCTTTGCTACCGATATTCCAATATGTTATTTTCAAAACGAACTGAGATCACCTTTAATCTATGTAGAATTTTATTTATCGTTAATGTACAAGGTGGATGCAATACTGTAGTGAAATACTGAGAATTCCATTCTGTATCACAAGTACTGTTTTGGAATAAAGCAAATTATTATTATTATCAAAGAGAAATTCAAAAGAGAGGCAAAAGGAATAGTAATACGGGAGAAAAAAGAGCGAAGGCGCCAACTGAGAACGATTTTCAGCGATATCAACGATAAACGTCTCCCACCGTCACTGGTTCTTACCATCCCGGTGACCCCAACCAGCCAGTCACACAGTTTACACCTCGCTAAGTGATTGGCTGGTTGGCTTAAACTAACTGTTATTATTTTCATTGACCTATGAAGACATGTTTTGATTTGACCATCACTAGCTCTTTCCCAACCTGATCGTATGTCAGCTAACATTACCTGTCGTGGAGGAAGGCGATGGCTCGGTATGCGTAAAGCATGTCCTAACCATCTCAGTCGGTGTAACTTCGTGACCTCATAGATTAATTTCCCCTACCACCTACGTAGCACTCGACGTTTAACCACAAAATCGGTCACCTTAATAGGCCATTTAACACGGGAGATAGAACGCAGACACCTACGATCAAAGACGGCTAGCTAGCCTTTTCATGTCTCCCACTTTCAATGATTACATCTCACAGTAATAAAGAAGGACGGAGTGAACTGCTGAGTACTAGACACTTCCTTTGTTTGATAGTCGGGCATCATACCTACACTAGAGATGATGCAGATTGGCAAATGCCAAACGAGCCTTTTGTATCAGTGCTGCGATTCTGTCAGCAATCAACCCGTTGGGCTAATGCAACTAAAATTATCACTGACTTAAAAAAAGACACCGACAAGTAGTGGTATAGAATTCTGATTATCAGTATTCGGTGAATCACTTCTGGAAATGATTAATTCAAAAACCTTTAAAACTAACTGACTGAGTGAGATTTAACGTGGAACTTTATACTACTAAGTTGAGGCAGTTCAAGTTACCACACACCATGTAGTACACAAGTTAGAAAAAACAAGAGATTAAAAATAACTAAAATAAGCAGAAGTGTGCAAGAGAAAGAATAGTCACTTAGGGTTTAGTTGATATTGCGGATTATAGTAAGGGAGTGAATCTGCGTAACTGGAAACGATTCTGAGTAACATCAGTTAGCATCCCAAGGACCCAAGCCATGCAGTATTCACTTCCTTACGCTGCTGAAACTAATATCTGAAGGCTTTATAGATTGATACTAGGTTTGGTTTTGACTACTTCTATCTATTTACTAACCTTATACTATATCAGCTATGATTGGTTGTCTTGGAATACGATAACTCGATATGTATATAAAGTGTCCTAACCACCTGTTTCGATGTAGCTTCAATACCTTATCGACTGATTTACCCTCGTCATTTAACACTCGGCGCCTAACCTCAACATTACACACAGAATTATACCATTTGACACGTGAGACAGAAAGGAAACATCAGTAGTCAAAGACAACCAGTCTTTTCACACCTTCTTGTCCACTGTTGTTCCGTACACGCGCCCATTTAATAGACAGCCAGATGTTACATCTACGTCAAAGATGATACAAGTTGGAGGATTCCAACCCTTAAAGAAGTAGAAATGTATGTTATCACTTAACTATGAACCTGCTAACCAACTGACATGAAAAATCGCAAAGTGAAGGGCAAGAACTGCCTCATTCACTCTATCATTCGATAACCATCAAAACGTAGGTGTGGCTGATATATATCCATATAATAGGTGTGTTTGTTTGACAGTCTGTTATATTTTGCTATGTATATATGGATCGATATTCCATTATAATTAGCCAAGCATGTTAAGACTGTCTATTGATTTGTTCATTTTGAATATTCGCTCACACACTTGTGTTCACACACTTGTTCGGATATTCTTATATTTTGCTCTCACACTCTTGTGTGACACTTTGATTCCCCTTGTGTTTGGAAAATAGAAGTATCATCGCAAACCTAGTGGTCTTCTGATTTCCGTCTTTCTTGCGTCAGGACTATTAAATTCTCGACCAGTACATAACAGTGGCTTATTGACTTAACAGGGCCCACAAACAGGCTCAGGGGCAGGATCGCCCCCGTCTTAACCTGAGTGATTAGTGAGAACCACTTCGTGTGTGGCTTACACTTTGTTATACTAAAAATCTATTCTCCCAATTAAAAGAATTTACATTTCTTGCGAGTAAAATAACTACAAATTTTTATACTACCAATAAGCTATTCAGTAGTATCTTAAAGTTGTATGGAGTTTTTTTGTATTCAACATTAAATTTGTTCTTTAAATATTTCGTCTATACGCATATAGCTCGAAGCTGATGATCAAATTCGTCTATTGTGTGGATGTTGCCTTGATCTAATCACACTAAGAGCTGCTTACTGTTTGAGTAGATCAGTGAAAGCTCAAAGCTTAACTGAAAATACTTTATCAACCCAAACATCAACACCATCACAAGTCAGCACAAATAATCAAATCAACAACAACAACAACAAAGATTCATATCATCAAAACAATTACAACAGTAATAATAATAATAATAATAGTTGCAATAATTACAACACCCTTACACCCCCACATATACCAAATACTAATTATCCAAAACTTGGTACATCTGATGAAAAGTGTGCTCAACTAATTCGTGGTATAGCTATTAAAATGGCTAAATTGAATATTGATCAAACTGATGTTGCAATGATGGCGGCTATTTTATTAATGTCCCCAGGTTAGTTTGAATCGGTTTATGGGTGTGTTTATGTTTAATGTATGTTGTGTGTTTGTGTGTGTGTATGTATGCTGCATATATGAGGGTTAAAATAATTCAACTTGTGAACTTGTGTGAATATTATCTAAAATCATATTGAGGTCAATTTAAGGACAATTGAACAGTTGTCATTGGATTGAGTTTTCCATTCATCATGATTTTATATATGACAGACTAATAAACTCTTAACAAAATGATCTGATCTGATCAATAACTTCTGATACCCACATATGTCAACATTGAACTGATGAATAGAGTTTTAAGCTTTTATAAGCGTTTCATTTGTAGGCTAAGCATTATTTGAGTAAGGCTTTATAATGTAGAAAGATTTATTAACTTTAAACTTTTAGGCACATATTCTAATTTCAAATATCCAGTTACATGGAATATAGGTCAGTGTTTGAGCCAGCATGATTAATCTAACACACAAATCGTCCTATTTTGAAACTTATCATCTGGATGTCCCTGAATTCCCCAGTGGTGAGTAAGTGAGTGAGTGACGGTGTTCCCACCGAGGTGACTGTCGTGGCCCGAGTGGTCTAGTGCATAAATCCTTAGCATTTGAGACTATGGGCACTGGGTTCCAGCCTCGGTAGGAAAAGTATCACCCACTCACTGGGGAATGCAGTTACATCCAGATGATTAGTCCCAAAGTGAACAAAATGCACATCACTCATTCCGCTACTAGTCACCATGAACCAATTGGTTTCAAGTTACATGACCAGACATCGTCGGAGCACCTAACCCTACGTCAGCTAACATTGCTGCATGAGGAAAGAGAGATGTTTCAGAGTGCGCAACATTTAATTTAGCCATCTCAATCGATGTAGCCTCATAACCTCATCACTTGATTTACCTTAATTATATCTAACACTCTACACTTAGCCTCAATGCTACTCATCACACTGTACCAATTAAGACTTCTAGCTTGCAGACTGGTATGGAGATGTGTAGACATTTTTTGAATAGTATAGAAGAATACTTGTAAAAAAAAAGTTTTGACATTTATTAGCAGCCAGAGATTTAAAGTTGATTATTTTAAATTATGATTGATCGATAATTATAAGGTAATTAATTCGTGATATCAGCTAATCATTGATTTCAAAAGCATCAAATATCTTCAAGTATTGGTTTGTAGGCATTCGGTTGATTGGTTACAGGATTTCATCATGAGCTGACATTGGTTAGAGAACCATTGGAAAATCTTGGAGTACTGGAAAGCTGTTTCGTCCAAAAACAGCACATCTTCACTTTTTTTATTTTCTGCCATCCCTTCATCTGGGTCCACGATTGACCATAATCTATCATTTCTTCCTCACAAGGTCTCTTCCATGTCAACCTAGGACAACCCACTCATCAATTCCGGATAGAATTCCACTCAAGGGCCTGGTGCGTGATGTCATTCGACGGTTTCCTCAATGTATGCCTGATCCATCTCTATTTTCCAGCAGGCATACATTGAAGGAACCATCGAATGACATCGCACACCAGGCCCTTGAGTGTAATCCGATCGGGAAGTGACGAGTTGGTCTTCCTAGGTTGACATGGAAGAGATCTAGCGAAGAAGAAATGACTGGCATCAACACCCAAACACTAGAATATGGGCATGCATCTTCAAGGGTTTGTGTTCTCCTTACCGTTCTAAACTGCAGCTTAATGCATTTATCTCTAAGGGTGTAACAGCCTTGGTACACGATTAACTTGCTATTCCAGTTCAAAGTCATTTGTTTATATCGATGAATTACAAATGTATCTAGCTGAGCTAGATGACCAAACTACGAGTTTAACTGATAGAACTCAAATAGCACCTATAATAAGCATTGGACATATGACCAATGGATGTTTCCATAGCAGACTTACAAGAGGTTATTTATGAGACCAAATAACTGTAACACTGGGTGACAAGTGTTTAAATCTCCGAGGAAGGTATAAAAGCCTTTGAGGTTACAGAGAGACGTTTTTCTAACAAGTTTTATTTAGAACAAAACCTACATTAAGGCTTTCCTGCTGATAATCTCAAACCGCCTAACGTCAAATTCATATTCAAAATGGCGGTTCAGTTAAAAATCTACATAAAAGTTGGCACATCCACTTCAAAAACTACATAAACCACTGGGGAAACTATCAAAAATAGATAAGGTAATCAGATTTTCGTTGGTACATTTATCATTCGATGTAAGAGGTAGGGATTATGTAAATATACTTGCAATATTCACTGAACCGAGTTCTTCGAGACGTAGTCCTATCATTAAAAACTTGAATTTAGAGAGTTATACGGCCACATGACTACAAATTTCTTTTACTCCGTCACACTCTGATGAGCCCTTTCTCTGGTCCACTTAATATACGATTTACTTTTTGGAATTAATTTAGATTTTCCGTCGACTGAGTTTATTGTATCAGATGATCGCTGTTCGCTGACATGTCTTCTCAATAGCCTAGTGGATTGCACTTACGCGTTTGAAACCGTGGGTCATTCACCACTCCTTAGCGATACAGGTACAGTTAGGCAACAAGTACCAAATAGGATGAAACTCCCGTCCTTTATTCCACTCCTACTCTAACTACCATCCAAGTAGCAGGATAATCTCCAATATATTAGATGGATGGAGGATAGCAGGAACCCTAGGACCTAGGTTTTGTGTTTGTAGACGCTCACCAGTCAGCAAGGCATATCTGAAACTTTGAGGGGACTCGTATGCTTTGTGAGATTCGAACCTATGTCACCCAGCACTGCATCCAGAGAAGGCGCTACCACTAAGCTATTCGAACTCGTGATTCTCCTCCTGTAAGGTTGTATTGGATACTGTAATCGGACACTAGGTGGGTAAGTGACTAGTGCCATGCGCTTGGTCCTTTGTTTCTTGCAGACTGAATTCTGTCAGTCAAGTTTACAATGTGGCCACCATACCAGATGGCTTCAAGTCTTTCTGCTGAGTGCCTCCAATCATCTAATAACAACAAGTCCGAATGCACCATGATGGTCACATTGCAAAATCAAGTGATAACATGATAAAACGGAATAAGGTTAACTGGACACTGGCGTTTATAAAAAGACAAAGCATTCTGCTAATAGATATTTAGACTTAAATTCATCTCATCCGTTGGTTATCTGTCTGTAAAGGCTGGCTTAGTTGTGAAGTGTCTAACAAACCGAGCAGTAGCACTAAGTAACACAAAGAAAGACCTAAATAACGAAATAAAACAGATAGAAGAATAGCTGGTTGGTGTTAAATAACCAATGCGTCGGTGGTGTGGTGAGAGCAGGCTGCTAGCCAATTGGTAGACATTAATCTAGGCTGATTCAACAACCAATCACAGCAGACTTAAACGTGGGCAAATATGATTCGCAGATAAATGGCTCTACTTTCCGAGAAATATCGAAAACAACCAATCAGAAGACTGTGTTTGTCTACTTAACTTCCGAGAAACAACCAATTAGAAGACTGCATTTTTCTGCATGAATAAACTATAATAATGTACATAAAATATATATAAATATGTGCTGATTTTCGTAATAAAATGATCTGTTGCCTGGCCCTTGTCTTCTGTTGTTACAGTGGTATAGCGGCTAGGACGTTTGCCGACCGTGCATATGGTCCGAGGTTCGACCCCCGGCCGGCGCACTCCTTTACCTCACTGGGCCAGAAATAATCCTGGTAAAGAGGAAAAGTTGGGCATGAGGCTAGCAACCCCATCCTGTAAAAATTAAACACTGCTACAGAAACTTCAAGCCACTAGCTTGGAGCCCTATGTTCCACTGGGAACGTGAAGGAAAAATTATTATTATTTTTATTGTTAAATAACCAACTATCCTATAGAATTCATTAGGAATACCAAAAAAGGTCAAAATAAAAATAATGGTGAAACTAATAATGATAACATAAATAAGAAAGAATATAAGGCATCTACAGTTTTAGAACAAGACATATAAGCGAATAATATTGTTGTTTTCAATTAGATCTTCTTCAGGCTTTACTCTAATTTACGTAGATTTATACATAAAGATGTAACCAATGACGGTGATTTTATGGATCAAATAATAATGATAATAATAGTAACGTGGTAAATCGTTTGAATGTAGTTAATAACGATGATTATAATGATAACAAAATATTGATAATAAGGTTTATGCAGGTGGCGATAAGAATAACAAGGATGGTATATGTATATATGGTGTATATGTAGACAATTCAACAAATAAATAAACTCGGTCAAATCTTAAAAGTTACATAATATTAAAGGTAGGTGAAGTGGACAGATAATCAGAGCTTAAATAAATATCATAAAAGGACGAAGGAAAATAAGGCGGAAAATAAGAAAGGTTGGGAGGGTTTTGATTATAACTAACCTAGGTCGGGCTAGGTAGAGACAAAGGTAGAACGAACTTCTGTTGTATGCAAAGACTAGGATTTTTCTCTAGGCTATGTCTAAAAGACCGGTTCAAAAGGCTCGATGGAATGCGATAGATAGATAACTTTGAAGGCACTATTTTTTTTCCACTTGGTAACCGCTATCATCAATCAAATGAGCCAAAAATCTACAGTTTTACCATATAAGGAGGGGACATCTGAGGCCTCTATATTAAAGAATTAGAGTGGCATTTAAACCTTCTACAAACTCACTTAGGTAAGACAAATTCTGTAGACTGAAATACCCGGTGGACCCAATTAAACAAAATAATATAATTTACAAAGTACTTTGTAGTGACTGTGCGGTAAGCTACATCGGTCATACTAGTAGGTCGAGGGTAGTCAAATTGCCGAAACATAAGAGTTTAGCTAAGAGAAGAATGGTTGACCCCGAGAAGATAAGTAATTTAGAAAAACAAACTAAGGACTTTCACTGCATGCATTAACACACAGCCACACAATAGCATGGTGGGAGAGGGTTATTCTTATTCTTAGAAGTAATACAGGTAGGTGGAGAGAGAGAGAGAGAGGTGATTGATTCTTGAATCCTAGTTCGTAGAGTCTACACTCAACACAAGCAACAGAAGTGACTCAACGCAAATACCAGAGATACCATGGAAGATATTATTACCACCAGTCAGGATAATAAATAATGCTAAAGTTTATTCATTTCAATTCACATTCTAATAAGCTACTTATTTTGACTACAAAAACACTCGTCTTATTTCCCGATCAATGGCACTCATAGTATTATTTTTGAATGTACATTATTCCATATTGATTTTTATTCAAATGTCTAATCAGCTTTCACTCATGTATATAAATGAAGTGAAAAAAGTTGTGTCAGTGACTTGTGATATGATTGATTATCAGCAATGATAGATTGTGCTCGAAACATGGTCATCAGTTAATATTACTGTATAACACCACTGTGTGTGACTTTATCAAAATAAAATCTTATCTATAATGAAGTTAAAATTCACTCTGTACTAAAGAAAGAACCAAACTCATGACACTAGTTACCACCCAGTATCTAGTCAATATGATTTCGAATTTATTACGTCATCTGAAGGTGATCATCATTTTTCATTACTTCTGAACATTGCTCAGTTTTTGTAACATAATAAAATTTTACTCTTCTTGTATATATATATATCAACAGATCGAAGTGACCTTCTAAATACAGACATAATAGAGAATAATCAAAGTACTCTACTGGAAACATTTAATCGTTATGTCAATCGTTCCCGTGGACAAATTAAACAATCCGGTAATTATTCAATTCCCAGCTCACAATGTTGGCCACGTATTATAATGACACTGACTGAACTACGTTCGGTAACAATGTGTGCACAAGATTTCTTCACGCATACTCAGGAGGAACACAATGATGATACAAATCAGTTACCATGGTATTTTCATGAATTATTTTTAGTTGAAAATGAAGAGATGGTCAAGGTTAAAGACTGAAATTCAGCGGTGGTAGATCTACGCGCATTTGAAGTTTAAACTATGCTACTTTTTTTTTCTAATATACACCAAAATAGAAGTAAAACAATCTTAGTTGAATATTGGACATTGAATTATATTTCAGTTGTCAATATCACCTTTAATCTGTATGAGTCACCTTGTTCATTTTCAACTTTCAGTCCTTTAAACAACATTATAGTCCAGTGAAGAGAGACGAGCTTATATTTCTGCCTTCTCAACTTAGTATTGGTATAATTTTAAGACAGTTATCTTAGTGACAAAAACAATCGCAGCAACATTAAAAGCTTTCGACTACCTCTCTTTGTTTTGAACATTTGCACAACGTTTCTATACCCTACATCTCTTCTTCTTCTTATCATTATTATCCCATTTTATCCTTTTTTTTCTAAACATAATAATACTTCTTCAAGTTCTCGAATGAACACATGTGTGATATGCCGAATCAAAAAAGAAATTTTGATTAAGGCGCCGTGTCTTTTCTCATTTTTTGCAATGATTTATTCAAAGTATCTGCTGCTTAGAAAAAAATATTCATACCAGCCACTATTCAATGGTGTTATACGCCACTGTGTTATGCACAAGTAAACTGTGACACACACACACACACAACAACACATCAAAATCTCAGGGATTCAAAATAAAATTCAAATTTGCCTCATTTACAAGTGATAGAGATAGGCAAATTTTTTTTCTCTGTCGTTTAACCCTCCTTTTCTTTTTATCATAATATAGAAAGTTCATAGAAAGTTCAAGGGTCTCGAATGTGCACAGCTACATTGTACCACTACATTTTCTGTCTTTGGTGAATGAAAGGAAGAACGGATATTCTTTTAGGCTTAACAGAATATACCTGTGATTATTATTATTATTATTATATCTCTTTCTATTAATTATCTCTATTTCTATTATACATTTGTTTGTACCTTAGTGTGTTAGATATCAGCCTGTGAAAACTCTATTGTCCCTTTAATTTTTTCGTAATAATAATGTTCAATAATATTGTTTTTATTTAAACAACATATCTAGTGTCTTTTCCCTCGCCTCTGTCTGTCTGTCTGGATTCAACATAGAACTTGGCACCGAAGTGCAGCACTTCGAGTTGCCACGTTCCAATTGGCACACAAGGTAGACAAGAAGATGAGTGAAGAGAATCAATAGAGTTTAACAAATATAAGAGTGAAACAGAATGAGTAATTGTAGAAAGGAATATGAAAGATTACAGAGACTGAATACATCTGCGCTGGCCATTGACAACGATTTCGAGCCATGTCACCTATTGTCTCCAGCCATTGATTCCTAGAGTCCCGAGGGCCCCAACCCGGGAGTCTGCATCTCCCTACCTGACCGACTCAGTTTAACTGTCAAGGATTTCATGGATTGATGAGGCCATGTTTTTGTTTGGCCACCACTGGCTCTTTTCCAACCTGCACCTATATCAGCTAGCAAAGCCCGTCGGGGGAGGCGATGGTTAAGCATGCGCAGCGTGTGACCTAGCCATCTCACTCTATGTAACTTTATAGCCTCGTCGATTGATTTTCCCTCTTTGCCCAACACTCTACGCCTAACGTCAACATTACTTACCTTATTAAACCACCTAACGTGAGACAGAGATCGCAGACATCTATGATCGAAAGCAGTCAACCTTTTCATGTCTTCAACGCGTATTGGCCATGTTTCAGAGCCATAGAGAAGGACGGAACGAACTACTGAGCAGTACACACGTCCATTGGTTGATAGCCGGATGTCACGCCTACGCCAGAGGTGGTGTAAGTCAGCGAAAGCAGCTCGAGCTTTTCGGATCCGTGCTGAGATTTCATCGCCCATCAGTCCGTTGGTGCTGATACAACTTCCCAAATAGGTGAAGTGGTCAACATATTCTATCACTTCACTCCCTATCACTAAGTTAGGAGTTGACGTAGTCCAGTCCTGTAGCAGCATCTTACATTTTACAGGGGCGAATCACATGCCAAACATACGAAGATTGCTGCTCAAGGTGTTCAGAAGACTCTGCATTTTGTCAGAATCCTCCCCTAACAGGACTATGTCATCTGCATATTCTAAGTCCATTAGATTATTCCCTGGTAACAAGTCGATTCCTAAGTCACTACGTTCAGTTAAGGATACTTCCATTAGCATTTCTATGATGAAGTTAAACAGAAATGGGGAAAGTGGACATCCCTGTCGGACACCACTGGTTGTTTCCCTCGCGGCGTTCCCTCGCCTCCCTTTATTCAAGCAATTACCTGGGGTTCTAGTGGGAAGCCGTTACCAGTAAGGTACAGCAGGTCGAAGGTGAGGACAGTTGCTTGTCGAAGACATTGATAAGTGATCGCAGAAGTTGAAATTGATAGACTGCGCCTGGTTATTAGATCGGGTGGTACCCGATGGCTGAATGGTCTACGAACTTGCTAGTCTTTTAACGGGGAGGTCCTGGTTTCGAACCCTGGTGGTGGGTGCGTGTTGATGAAGAGTCCCAAACTAGGACGAAACAGCTGGTGGTTTTCTAATTTTCCTATAAGCAATGTCAGCTCATGATGAAATACTTCAATCAATCAAGCGAAATCCCTACATAGCAATACTAGAAAATTAGAAAATAATATTAAATTTTTTAATTATTTTAATCTTACTAATTATCCATATAGATCCTATTGGGATCTACTAATAATGAACTATGCTGTCGATAACGGGTGGATTAATATGAGCGGGAGGATGTTTGTAAGATTCTACTCTTTTAGATGTAAGGCTGAACGCAAACAGTCCGATATTTCAGTTCCTAGCTGATGAATTATTAAACCTGCAGTAGAATGTACGAACGGTTTTGAACTTTAAGCTGTGAAGTTTCAGTGTAGCATTGGTGTTGTTTGTTTACCGGGTGGGTTATCCAGCCGCCTCTTTTTACCTGGCTTAATGTCGGTTAGGTGAGGTTAACGAGTGTATCGGTAGGAGGTCGAACCCTGGAACACGTGTGGCTTGGTTGGCGGGTATAATTATGATTTATATGGATGAATCTTCAAGTACATGGAATTTGATGAATTGCTGGAAATTGTATATACAAGGCAGTCGAGATCTGTGTGATGTTAACAGGTCAGTGGTCTATGTCCCGTTTCATCTAATCACTAGCCTTCGCAGGATAAGTGTGACACTTATTATAATCATCATTATCAATCCCTTAGGTTGCGAGTGGAAGATAAGCGTCAACAGCACGCCCCCATTTTATCCTGTTCTCTGTAATCCTCATCAACTGGTCTTACGATTATTCATAAGCTCTCACTTCCTTCTGACACGATTTTCCCCATGTTACCTTCGGGTGTCCTACTCTTCGTTTTCTCCTCAGGTGCCACTCGAGCGATGACCTGGCGTGCAATGTCACCTGACGGCCTCTTCAGCGTATTTCCAATCCATTCCCATTTTCTTCGGAAAGTTTGTTGGTCATTAGGTTCTTCATTGGTTTCGTTCCTCCCCAGAGTTCCTTGCTGCTAATCCTTTCTGGCCATTTTTGATCTTCAGTTTGGGGCGAAGTGGTTAACTACTGATGGAAGTCTGCAGCTGTCTGTTAGAAACGCTTTCGATGACATATCCTGCAAGCTGAACCATATAGAAGAAGTGGCTTAACATTGATGTTGAAGGTTCAAATTGTGTTCTTTGTGATTAGGGCAGTAAATTTCAAAACTGATTTCAAGTGATGTAAGTCTGCCTTTCCGTTTCGATTCCGGCTTTGACATCCTCATCTGTGCCAACTTCCCTCAGTTGAAATGATGCTTCCTAGATAAATGAACGAAGTGATCTTTTTCAAATTTTTTCCTATTAATGGTGACTGGCGCTTTTGGCTAGTTGGCTATCTTCATCATCTACGTATTCCCTATGTTCACCTGAAGTACTGTCTCTGCTGCTTCTTTGCCTGTAAGTCTTCGACTTTGTGTGACATTAAACCTAAATCAGCCACGCGCGAAACCTTCTAGATCTTCTAGAGTCTTCTTATTGGTTGTCCAGATTAGTCCTGTCTTCTCACTCCCTACGCACATTTGGACGCATAATCCGGTCCACCAAAATTAAGAATGTTATCGGTAATAATCTGTCTGTCTGTCTGTCTGTTTTCGACATAGAACTTTGCACAAATGTGCGGAAGTTCAAGTCACCACACTTCCCTATGTAGCACGCGAAGCAAGAGAAGAAAGTACAAGAAAAGCATAATAGAAACAGTGAGCAGAGGTGTGAGACAAAGGAGTTATAAAGAAAAACAAAACAGTTTCATTGGAGATCACAAGTCACAAGGAGTGGATGCATCTTTGTGCTGGCCACTGAGAACGATTTTGAGCCATGTCACCAATTGTTTCCAACCATAGATTTTTACCGTCCCGAGGACCCCAGCCTGGAAGTCTACACCTTCCTACGTGGCTTAGACCAACTGTTGTGGTTTCATTGACTGGTGGGCCAAGTTTTTGTTTGACCGCCGCTAGCTTTTTTCCAGCCTGACCCTATATCCGCTAACATAGCTCGTCGAGGGAGGCGATGACTAGACATACGTACGTGACACATGTCCTAACCATCTCAGTCTTTGTAACTTCATGACTTTGTCGATTGATTTCCCCTGTTTACCTGGAACTCTACGCCTAACTCAATGTTGCTCACCTTATTATGCCACTTTACACGGGAAATAGAGCGGAGGCACCTATGATCAAAGACAGCTAGTCTTTTCATGTCTTCCGCTCTCAGTGGCCAGGTCTCGCTCACAACCATAAAGGAGGACGGAGCGGACTGATGAGCAGTACACCCGCCCTTTGGTCGATAGTCGAACATCTCGTCTACTCCAGAGTCGGCGTAAACTAACAAATGTGAAACTAGCCTTGTGTATCCGTGCTGAGATTTCGTCAGACATCAGCCCGTTGGCACTGGCTGATGGTACTTCCCAAATAAGTGAAGCGGTCAACGTGCTCTACCACTTCACTTCCTATTTTTAAACTAGGCGTCGATGTAGTCGGTAATAATAGAGAACCTTTTCTTACCCCTGTATCCACTTCAAAGCCTTCACTGTCTTTCTCGTTGTGGATTGCTTAACATGTGGCACTATCATATAGCTGTTGAAATATGCTGACAAAGATTTGAATCACTTCACTCCAAAGTATTGAAGTAGTTTCCAAATTACTTCTCGGTCAGTGCAGTTTATCGAAGTCCATTTCAAAGTCTATAAAGCTGTGGTACAGATTTGATTGCCATTCTATGCTTTGTTCGATGGTGATATATATATATATAGTTTTTAACACAATACAAACAAATTTACCAATCTAGTAGAGATATGTTTGTCAACAATAATTGGTCAACATCGGCAAGTTAAACGGCAGGGTGATAATTCGCAAAAATTAGCGCCAAGAGTCTAAATTGTAGGCCAGAAGATTTAAACAACGAAATCAAACAAATAAAGAAAGTATTACTAGTGAATTACTAATTGGCCAACAGAATTTATTCAGAAACATATATGAAGAACTATAGAAAAACTAAGATTAGCAATGGAAATGACGAAAATAATAAATAATTCATAGCCTCTGTAGTACTGCCGTATAAAGTAGGAACGTCAGATGCCCTAAGTAGGATTCACAATCAGGCTGGAATTAGAGTGGCATTTAAACCAACCAAGCAACTCTCTCATAGAAAAACTTTGTCGGTTTAAGGACTCACCCAATAGATTCAGTTAAGGGAACTAATATAATTTACCGAATACCATGTAATGCTGACTGTGAGGTCAGTTACATAGGTTAAACTAGTGAATGGGTGTGTCAGTGTCCAGCTCTTACTACGCTGGACCTCACGCTGTCCCTCGAAAAATTTCAGAAATAATTTGTAATAACCAACTCTAAAAAAACCAGAACACAAATTAGCAACTCGAGAATCCTTTATTCTTACGCCAATATGTTGCCAACAATAAGGTTATTACACACAAGGTCTAAGAATAAATGTTATAACAATAAATCACAATAATACTTCTGATAATTTTCTGTCTTCCACCGAACGGCGAACGATGAGACGATGACCGCCGTATTGATGACTCCCGTGACAAATATGGAGTTGGTTTGAGCAAGCAATCATGAACTGATCGTTCAATCTTCAACTACATTGACAGGGTGTATGTAGTGCTTTTGAAACAAAACATTTTAAATGAAATCCTGAAAAGCTATTCGAGGCCCTCCTGAAGGTTAGTGTACTCAACTTGTATCTAATATCGTAACGCCCATGAGGCAAACACACGAACACTTGACTTCTGAGTAGAACTGATCGCAATATAATTACATTACAGCCAAATAATAAACAGAGATATTGATAACAACACTATATGTCACTGGAATCTGACATGATTACATATCAACTTGATATCTGTCCTGATTTGAAAATAACGCACCGAATTTAGACTTATTAACCCGTAACGATCAGTCGTATCTCAAGGTTATCTACTTATGAAAGTTTCTTTTAAGGTGAACAGGAATTCAAGTTGTTATTTAACAAATTATTCAACTAATTATCCGTCTTCTTTCATTTCAAAGGTAAAATTCTTTTTGATGACTACGCCCAATGCAAGTCTAACCCTTATTGAATAAATCTATTTTCTCTGCACAATTCAGGCTTTAAAATAACACAATTGCCATTGATTCTCTGATACAGACACTATTTAAGATCATTGTCTTGCTAATATAATGAATTCCCTTGAAAAAGATAAACTTTTATTTCGCTAAAATTTCGTTTATTATTGTTGATGAACTAGTCATTCATATGTTCTGTAATTAACAGTTTGATTACAATTACGAGTGATGTACCGTGCACTGTTGCTACAACTACTTTAGGGTCTCTACAGCACAGAACATACGACAAATGCTACAGTCTCTGAGAGGCAGTTAATGATTAAGGAATAGAGAAGGAAGAGACGGGTAACCAAATAGTAAACTATACCCCCCCCTCATGGTTTGTTGGATTCTTTTCCTCAAGTGAAGGGCACTGAACTGTGAAAGTTCTTCCGTGTGATTGATAAGGCTTCTCTGCCTCACTTGTCCACCACAGTGCTTACGAAAGACACCTTCAAAACGAAGTCCTGCTCTACATACAAGAGTTGATTACCAAATAGTTTATTCCATGTGAAGCATATAAGCTTAGACGCTTTCTCCAGCTACCTATATTTCTTTCAGGATTTCATCATGAACTGACACCAGTTAGAGAACCATTAGAAGACCATGGAGTACAAGACAGCTGTTTCGTCCTAGTTCGGAACTCTTCACCAGTACGCATTCACTGAAATTCCCAACCAGGACCTTCTGGGTACAAGGCTAGCCTGTTCGTAGACAATTAGGCCACTAGGTCCCACCCTATCCAATGGACAGTCCATGAATTCAAACTTCTGCCATATCACGATATAGCGTGACCACTAGTGGATGTCATTCCTGGCGAGTATTTAACCTCACACCCAACCTGCTCTACGCCATTGGTCACGACTCAGCACAAGAAACCAGGTAACTGCCTACCTGGAAAGAGCAAGTGTGTTGTAATTATTTTTAATCGTAGTATTAGTATTTCAAGATGACCGAATTACAAGAATCCAAACAAAACACAGAGAGGGCGGAATTCAGGAATTTGTATTTAGCGGAATTATAATGCTATTCATATAAGAAATATATTAACAATCAACAGTAAGTATTTAGACAATACAGAGATAGAAATAGTCAATCACCACATCCGCCACACGTCGAATATCTCCTTGCGTATTTATAACGATGTCTCGGTTTGCTTGCAAGTAGCTGCGACCTTTTAACTGATTCTGTGATATCATTTTCATCAGTATTATCTGGAATTATTTCTGAATTATCTACAAAATCAGGATTAGTAGCGGAATCATTAAAATTATAATTGGAACGACCTACTTCATTTATTGTCACTTTGTCCAGGTGTCTGTTATGAACTGAGTGATCTTTGATGTCTAATATCTTCACCACTCGATTTCCCATTTTTTGTAGTATAATTCCAGCAGAAGGTCTATAGTCATTCCCTTTGTAATAATGTACATTAGAAGTCGCGGACATCAGATGCTTTTTGAGAATTCGAGATTTGAATAGTATTGCAGAACTTTCACGGGTACTTGTATGTTCTGCATTCAACAGACGCAGTCTGTGCATATGCAGCAATTCCTCGATTTTATTCAGTTGCTCTCTCATCTCATTCAGTTTTTTTCGTGTTTTCGACAGTTCGCATTGTAACTCGGCTACCACATTTTTGAAAACAGTTGACGCTTGAGTTGCTGGACTTGTAGTGGAGGTTTTCATTGGATGAGATTGAGTATTTTGAAAAGTTGAAAGACACATTGACTCCATTTTACTAGACAGCTTGGGAGAATTATAAGAATTCTGAATAACATAAATATTCTAACTTCTGCAAACAGTCTTGATGTGATAGATAAGAAAAGGTGTTCAGCAAAGAGTTACTCTTTTCGGCGATATCATTCTCAAGCTGTACAAATCGCAAATTTATAGTAATTTGTCTTGGCAGCAAAAGGAATATTTCCAAAGATGTGTTAATGCAATTGTTAATTTTTGACAAACAAATTGCGTAATTTAGAAGGCGTTAATCGGTTAGAAACTAAAATAAAGTTACAAAAGTAGGTAGGGTGACGTAATCTAATTGATAGGGTTCAATGAAAAAATGAATGAGAGTCAAGTTAATAATCTGAGTAGAATTCACTTAAAAATAAACGAAAATCGAGTTAGCAACAGTCGTCATGAGCGTAGAGATTTAATAGAGGGTGGGGGTAGAAAATAATGCAATTAAGAAATAGACAAACAAAGAAGAAAGAGGTAAGACAAAATTACGTATTTGGTGTTAAGATAGATCAGGACCATTGTAGATTTAGTGACTGAACAAACTTCTTTTGTATGCAGAGTTCAGGATTCAATATGTGAATTGCCATTGCTTCTGCAGTTTGAAGAAGTTTAATTCGTACTCTTTTGGCAAGATTCCCACGTATTGTGTAGATAACTGAGAAGTTGTTTTGTGGGTTTGCTTGGTGTCCGGATTCGATCAAGTGTTCTAGGATAGAGCTGTGGCGGGGGGATCTTCTTTCTCCTTTATAAAACCATGAAAGTAAGTGTTCGCTGATTCGTTTGGATAGCAAACGCTGGGTACGGCCGACATACCTAGCTCCACATGAGCAGGTGAATTGGTAGATGCACATTGATGAGGCCCCCAGTGGAAGCTTATCCTTCACGTTCGTGCGAATCATTGGTTTCGTAGAGAAAGTTAGTCTGAGTTCCGCTGCGAAGAAGGTTTTCTTCAGTGAACGGCACAGGCGGTTTCTCAGTATTTCTGCTGAAGAATCTCTGTTGAATTGTAGATTCAAATAGAGAAGTTTCTTGGGAGCAGTAAGCGTGGATGGTTTTTGTGTTTTGGGCTTCATAGCTTTTGTGATGAAATGTTCCGGGTAACCGTTTTCAAGGAGGATTCTTTTCAGGGCCTTCAGCTCTTCTTCTATAGTTTCCGGACTGCAAATGTTGTGGATTCTGTGAGTCAGTGAGCGGATCAGATTTCGTTTTGTATATATAGGCACCCAACTGTGAAAGCTGATGAGTTGTCCATTCCATGTCGGTTTTCTGTGAATGTGTCTTGATGTGTCCAACTTTACCACATTTATGACACTTGGCACCCCGGAAACGGCAAGTGCTTCGTACATGTAACTTTCCACAGGATAAACACGGTTTAATGTGTTTGATCTCTGGCTGCATTCTATTACTTGTGGACGACAGTTTGGATTTCCTTCCATGAACACTTATATTTTCGACTTTGGACAGCATGACATCAGATACTGACGGAGAACCATTTATAGAAATTTTCCAAGTTTATTTAGTTCCATCGCGACGCCAATTTGTTGTAATTTTTTGTAATCGTAGTATTAGTATTTCAAGATGACCGAATTACAAGAATCTAACCAAAACACAGAGACGGCAGAATTCAGGAATTTGTATTTAGCGGAATTATAGTGCCATTCATATAAGAAATATATTAACGATCAACAGTAAGTATTTAAACAATACCGAGATAGAAATTGTCAATCACCACACAGTGGCTCAATGGTCTCTGACCTTGCATTGTAACCAGAAGGTGCGAACCTCAGTTGGTGAATACTGATGAGGAGTTCCAAACTAGTACCAAACTGATATCCAGTACTTCCAGCTGATTTTCAATAGTCCTGCAGCCGATGTCAATTCATGATGAAATCCTGAAACCAAGCAAATCCATGCAAATCATCACTTGAATACCTACATTTCTGTTGTCAAGGTGTACTTAACTTCACTCATTTTCTTTACTGCTAATTCATTTTGAGTCATTTTAATTTACACTTCCTTATTGAAATAGTAGACAGCTACTGATTAAATTCACTGTTTGTCTATGCATTCGTAACTAAGTAAACACATTTATGTTTGCCACTCTTGAAGTGAGTACCTCGGAACCTCATTAGGCTGCTTAGTTTAAATTATCCGTCATTTTTAATGAGGAATTTCATTCATTATATCTGTCCCACAGTAATAAGGTATGTGAAGTCTGGAAAAATATGATTGTACTGTTTTTTGTGTTAGCATTCAAAAATGGAAACACAGTTTTTGTTTAAAACGATTCATTGTAAACCACACATAACTTCGGAGTACAAGCTGAAATACAGTGTGCTACTCTACACTTCGTCTTCTCATACTGGTTCATACTGTCTACTTGCCTGATTAATAAGCATGTTGTATCCTTTGAATTTTGCAGGAACATCACATCTTCATTCGAAGACTATTCTACTGGTAGACACAACTCCAGAAGTGAAGGCTTCTTTGGATTATACTAATAATTTGTAGCCGCGAGCGGACTTTAACTGTACCACCAAATAACCACTAATTTCAATAACTCACTAACTGTATTTTTACAACACAGTGTTACAATATTATTTAATTAAAGTGGATATTTACTTAAATAGCTGGTCCATTACAGAGCTCGCTACTATTTCTACTACATTTACCATCTACTAAAGTAAACGAATAAATACACATGTTACTCTTGGTTTTATAGACGTAAACGTAGTACTTAAGATTGCCTCAGTTTACATTCTTCAGAAAACTATGCCATTATTATCAATAGTGTGATAGAAATATTCAGAATTCCGTAGCCATGATAAATAGGTATTCACATGTACAATTTCTTACTGTTTATTTCATTGGATCTCATAGTTAGGCCAATTTTAACACACAGATTATACTTTGGTATTCTACTGCTTGGTGCTGGGTGATAGTGTAACAAAGATGACTTTCGTCTCGTTCAGTATGTATATTTAAAGTATGCACATAAATCTTCACGAGTGAATGAGTTCGAGTTCCACTCCTTGTTTATGTTCTCTACCGAAATAATAATTTTTTGGTGCATTACAGTTTTATGCTAGGATACTATAACAAATATAATTACGGAGTACATTTCGTGGAAATAAAATCTCCCTAGATTATGTCAATTCATTCAAAAGACTGTAAGAAATTTTGGGATTTACGAAAATGTCCCAGTCATGATAACAGATACTTAACAGACTTCATACTCCCGATGAAAATGTCAGCAGCCAGTTGGCAATTAAAGCGTAATTAAGGTTATTAGTGCACCTCGCCATTTAGGCTAGAAGACATTACTGCCCTGCTTTTCTGATCCCGAAATATATTTCGTATTTCGGACTATTATCTGGTTCTTATGGTTGGGCTTTCTATCAAATCTCTGACCTACACAGAGCAAGTACATTAGGATCGAAGGGTATCTGCGTTAATTTCTTTCCTCTTCCTCGCTCTTGTCATTGCTTCTTTTGTGTCAAACATTTATACTACTGATCTGTAGTAAGTAGTGTACATTGTATTTGTTAATTCTTACCCAAGTTATCATTTGTTACCGGTGGTTAACTCACACGATGTATTCCTAATCTGTTAAATATAAAATAATTAATTTCCTATAGTTTAACATCACATGCTTTACTTGCGCACTCGTTACTGTTATTATTTATTATTATGGTTTCCTTTAATTCCTAGAGGAACATAGGACTTCAGCAGCACATCTCCATCGCCTTCGGTTCTCTGCCAACGTTTTCACCTGGCTCCACGTATGCCCACATGCTTTCATCTCCTCTTCATATGACCTTCTCCATGTCACCCTCGAACTGACAACCAACTCGCCGCTCCCCATTCGGTTGGGTTCCACTCGAGCTCTAGCCTGTCGTGTGATGTCGCTTGATGGTTTTTTCTGGGTATGGCCATCAATCAACCTCCATTTCTTCCTGCATATTTTTTGCAAAATTGTTCCTGCTGGGTTGGTTCGTCCATTGCTAGAGATTCCTCCCTGTTGCTGATCTTTTCTGGCCGGCCATCTCATCTTGAGTAGTATCGAGTGAAGACAGCTGTTGATGAAGGTATGTAGTTTGTTTGAGGTGCTCTTCATGACGCGCCAAGGTCTGATCCATAAAGTAACACTGACTTGACATTGGAGTTGAAAATTCTGATCTTATTTTTTATTCTGAGTAGTGATGTCCTCCACACAGACTTGTGAGAAATGAAAGCTTGCCTTGCTCTCCTGATCCTCGCTTTGATATACTCATCAGTTCAGTCCACCTGTAGTTGAGACAAGGCTTCCCAGGTAGGTAGGTAGGTAGGTAGGTAGCTAGGTAAAGGAGGTTTCTTCTTTCGGATTTCTCCCATTTATGCTGATTGTCATCTGTTGTTGTTGTTGCCGCCAATGTTGGTGTTGGCTAGGAATCTTCATCGCCTCTGTTTTTTCTATGTTCACCTGAGGGTCTATATTTGATGCTTCTTCTGCGAACTTGTTGTTTTTCAATTATATATCTTCCAGTTTGTGAGGAATCAGTCATATACCATTGGCGCTTCCTAGTTATTTCCTCTCGATCGATGCTGTCGAAGGCCTTTTCAAAGTTGCTGAAGCTCTGTTCAATGAGGATCCATAGTGTTGTGGTTTGATCGATGCATGACTTGTTTCTCCTGAATCTAGCCTGTTCCGATCGAAGTTTTACATCCAGGGCGTGTTTGATTCTCTACAAGATTATGAGGCTTAGTATTTTGCTTGTGATTGATAGGAGCGTAATGCCGCGCCAGTTCTTGCACCGACATAAGTCCCCTTTCTTTGGCAGTTTGAATAAGTAGCCTTTCTTCCAATCCGCAGGTACCTTGCCCTCTTTCCTCACCCTCTCCAGTAGTGATGTCATCAAGTCCGCTGATGTCTCACGGCCCATTTTCAATGCTTCTGCTGGGATTCCGTCTGATTCGGCAGCTTTTCCACTTTTAGCACCTTGATTACCTTCAGGATTTTTGTTCTCGTCAGAGGTTTGATGTCCACTGGTAGTTCTGCATCCGCTGTTAGCATTATTGGGCGCGTTGTAGGTGGCGATCACTTTAGAAGTCTTTTGAAGTGTTCAGCCTGGTGTTTCCTTTGCTCCATCTCTTTGGTGACTGGATTTCCATTGTCATCCTTCACTGGCTTAATTTGTGTCGAACTTTTGCCCGATAGAAACCTAGTTGTTTGGTACAGTGCCGCGAGGTCTCCTTTGCCTGCAGCATGTTCTCCTTCACTTGCTATAGCTTCACAATATTTCCCTTTGTCTTACATGGCACTCTCCTTTACTCTTTTGTTCAGTGTATTGTAGCTAGCGCTCAATTCCTGTTTTTGTTGCTCTTCGATGCAGTGGATAATCTTTGTTTCGACATCCTTCTCTCTTCTTTTAGTCTCCATGTGTCCATAGTGAGCCACTGTTTGTCGTGTGTCTTCTTTCTGCCTAGGACTTCCATGCAGGTTTGACTCCATACCGCTTTCAAGGAGTTCCAATGTTTTTAAAGACTTGTTTCTTCGCTAGTGTTGATTCGTGTCACGGCTTTTTCCCTTATGCTTGCAGTGAAGATATCCTTTGTATCCTGGTCCTTCAATTTTTGAGTATTGAACTTGGCGTGTGGTCTATCTGCAGCTCCTGTTTCTTTGAAAGCTTTTAATTTGATATGGAGCGTTCCTTGCACGAGATAGCGGTTTGAGCCAACGTCTGCTTCTCTTCTTACTTTGGTGTCCATTAAGCTGCATCTCCACTTCCTTGGGCAGTATTGAGATGAATATTTTCTGGTTCGCCCATCTGGTGACGCCCATGTAGCCTTGTGGATATCGCTGTTTTTGTATACCCTGCCACCAATCACTAGTTCATTGAAGGCGCAGAAGTCAGCGAAGAGTTCTCCGTTATCATTCATTTCTCCGAGAGCTTCTCTACCCATGTGCTTTCTCTTCCTGTGTTGTCTGGTCCGAGTTTGGCGTTCATGTTTGCCACTGGTATTTTAGTGTCACCAGCTGGAGTATTGTCCATTGTTGCCTGTAGTTGTCTGTAGAATTATTGTTTCTTTTCGGGGTCTGTGTTGTTTGTGGGTGCATACCATTGTATAACTGCCACTTTCCTTCCCTTTTAGTAGAATCTGACGGTCACTATCCTGGACGAGATCGTGTCCCATTGCACTAGGGCCTTCGTTGCCGTTGGTGACATCACGATAGCCAGACCCTCAGTGTGCATATAGTTGTCTTCTGGGTGACCAGAGTAGACCATAGACTCTCCCATTGACATTGTTTATTCATATTACTATATTCCATGTCTGATGTTCGCGCGTTGTTTAGACAACACGTCGTCCGCCCGTGACACAACTCTATTATTTTTACTTATTGACGCATATTTAGTGTGCTTTTTGACATAATTTAGCCACAGACACCTCACAATTGAGGTATGTATATTATAGTTCATATGTGTGTTTTATTTAGTACCGTATTTTAGACAAATCCTGTGTTTTCGGATTTTACGTGCCTGTCAAAGTGTGGTTTTAATAATCGTTCGATTATCGTCCCAAATTTCTTTTGGAAGAAATTTATATTATGATTCTGTTATCATATAGCTGCATCTTGTGTACTTGTCAATATCTCTTCACCTTTGAAACATTGTTTGTTACCTAATGGTCTTCACTGAGCAATAAATAACCTTCCCGATGTTTGACCTAACTTCCTCGTCTCATTTACTCATACGTGCTAAAACTTACATGTTGAACAAATAAGGCTGTTTTCATTCTTGATGCATATAAGTGGTTGAGGGGTCTGGAGATAGCTCACCATGCTATGAGGGTCACTGAAACTTTACCGGAAAACAGTCAGGATTTAAAATGGCATCGTGATGATGATGATTAAAATAGCATAACGTACTGATATGGATAGACAGTAGTTGTAGTGAGATATACGCGCCTTCATGAATGTGTTATTACTTTAAGCCAAATAAGCAGGCTGTAAATGCTCTGAAAAATAATACGAACCAACTTCTTTAACAAAATTTCTCATGCCTTCCATTTAACACAATGAATCCGGTGTGCCACACTGCATACTGCTCAAAAATTTTAATTAGCTTTTTAATACTAACACTATACTTATGAGCTTATGCAAGTGGTTTTGCACTTATCACTAACTCCGACGTTAACCATGTTTTCATATAAGCCTGACTATATCTATTGTTTGTCCACGTTCACTCAGTAAGTCTTTTATCTTGAATGCTATTTGTCACGGTCATTTGTTTTTACAGAGAATCTCATCCGGCTACGTAACAGTACTCGCGTACGCATTTATTACTGGCGTAAAGTTTCCGCTCTAGAACACAAAATAATTTATTTTAGACTATCTGCTTGGTAAATTTTACCTTTCCAAACTGTGTTCTTCCTATTGTAGCTATTAATTGAATTTTATATTTCTTGTTGAATGATTATATTGGACAGAAATGTTCAGTCGCTTTAGACACGTCGACCCCTGGTAGAAACGTCTCAATAATATCTGGGGATTAGCAGAGGCAGAACATTTCAGTCGAATATAATCAGTCAATAGTAACATTAACACCTGTTGCAAAGGAGGTGACTTTTTCCCCAAGTAGTCTATTGGATAACTCTTTAGCATTAGAAATGATATATGCTAGGTTCAGGTCTTAGCGGAAACACCACCGCTTGCTAGAAATTTCGATGGTCCTGGATGAAGAGTTTCCAATAGGATAAAATGCCCTTTCGGTATTTGACTGCTAGTCACCTTCCACAAAGTAACGAAGTGTTCCCTCTACCCTTGAATTCCGAAACGACACTATGCGGTAGATTTAGATGTCCTGAACCGCTAGCATAACTGTAGGATGTGTTTGCAGTCATCCATTATAAACAAATCTTGTAGGTTGGCCTTCCCATTGCTTTTTTAGAGGTTTGACGGAATTGTCTTACACAGCCTCTAAATTATTCTCGCGTACCGAAAACAAAGCAAAAGCCAATAATTGATCGTCCAAACTTCGTGATATATTTCGGGACCAAAACAAGCCTTCAGACGAACGCTTAGCTAGCTAGTGATCGTGCACGTGACACGACGGGGTACCAAATGGCGGGGATGCTTGACCGGAAGCCTTCAGCTAAACAAGTCGACTTAAACAGTGGTGGTCAGCATCCAATGAGTGATTGCTGTGGTCAATAATTTTGGGGAATTATTTACCGCTACACTTTGAATCCGAATAACCTTACACTTCAAATAGAAGTCAGCCACCGGTTTCATTTGAATTCTTATTCCATGATGATCATACCAATCGTTGGTGAGTTAATATGTTTACGCCCATTGGAGAATATGAGCACTAATAATAATGGTGGTATATTTGTTCCTGTCTGTGTTGGAACATACCAAATGTACAGGCATGGACAAGTTGTTGTTTAAATTATGTAAATTTGGTCTGTGATGAAGTTACACGGTTGATGTTCTTCTTGACTTTAGTCACTTGGATCTGTCAGCCAACTAGTTAGTCAACGAAACAAATTAAGAAATACAAAAATATTGACTTCTCATTGACAAAAGAGGACCAGGTCTGCAATGGATGGATAATACCTGGGAAAAAATAAAGCATGGGTTCGATTCTTGTATGTATATTTATATCTTTGTTGTGTATGGCAGATGGTGTACTAATTTAAAATGAGTCGTACGTTTGTACGATTTTCTCAGCTGCTCCATCGTAGAGTAGCATCGGGAGTGAAATATATTTCATGCAGACGAATACCAGGCAATACCATGTGGAATTATTTTACTGCATCAAATAGGTGATAGTTCTACAAGCTTGGCCATTACCTCCAGTCGCATTTGCACTGTAGCCCGTACATGCGCCTGCCCTTCTAATTATCTTCTGGTCGAGGTCGAACAACCCTGCGTCTAAACTGAAATGAGGCTGGACTCCAGATCGTTTACTCATACATGATTCTTCAAGGGTTGGCTAGTAATGACTCAGCATCCTTGATAAAATCCACTGTCACCAAACAAGACGCTGCACAGCGTCCTATACAAGCACTGTCAGCGATCTAAAATGGTTTACATATAGCATTCTACGTGTCAATGTAGTTGAAGATTGAACGATCAATTCTTGGTTGTTTGCTCAAAACCAACTTCCCCAATTTTCGCGGAGGCATCAATACGACAGTCATCGTCTCATCGGTCGCTGTTCAGAAAGAAGAGTAAGACACCGTCAGAAGTAATAATGTGATTTATTATTGTAATATTTGTTCACAGACAGTAGTCATACTTCATTTATATATTGGTGTAACAATAAAGAATCCTCGAGTCAACAATTGGTGTTTTGGTATTTCGTCCGTTATTACTAAGCGTTTGTGAGAAAATTCAAGGAACAGCGTGAGCCCGAGCGTAGCAAGAGCTGGGCTGTAAATGGAGTTGAAGATTGAACGATCAATTCTTGGTTGTTTGCTCAAAATCAACTTCCCCAATTTTCGCGGAGGCATCAATACGACAGTCATCGTCTCATCGGTCGCTGTTCAGAAAGAAGAGTGAAACATCGTCTGAAACCTTAGTTCAGTTATTATTTTTATATGTTGGTATAACAATAAAGAAATCTCAAGCGGCCAATCGGTGTTTTGGTTTTTTCGTCCGTTATAACTAAGCGTTTCTGAAAACTTCAAGGAACAGCGTGAGCCCGAGCGTAGCAAGAGCTGGGCATTAACGGTTTATGAGACGTCATTGAATGGGTACTTACGGTTTACGAGACGTGGCCGACAGTTTCTGACGGTGAAGTCAGTTTTCGACGGTTTTGGACCGCTGGTGACAGTTTGGATAGTAACCGTTCATCTTTCCTGGTGCCGGTCAAGTCCTCTTTGAACAAGCAATATCTGGAACGTTTTTGGAATTTGGTCAAGTTCAACAATGCCTGGGTCAAAGAAGGGACAGAGCGTCTTGGATGCAAACAGGAAAGTAAGTCATGGTGACTTGTCTGTTAATTGTAACGATGTGTCTGATGTTAAGCATGACATGGTTGATGTTACTGTTTCGCCGTTCAGGGATAATAGGAACATCAAACTCCCTAAATTTGAACCACGATGTTTTGATGGAAACCCGGCTGATTATTTACAATTTGTAAAGGAGTTTGAGATCATGTTGAGTGGTTTTTCATTAACTGATGAAATGAAGTTAATGTATTTGATGAGTTATTGCACTGGAATTGCTGCAAGAGCTATACAGTGTTGTAAGTTTATGAAGCCGAAAGAGGGCTACGATGAGGCTATGAGCATATTACGTCAAAGGTTTGGAAGACCTTCAATGATTGTAAGGAACGTATACGAAGCTGTCAAAGGTAACGGCAGTCAACTTCAAGATGACTCCAAGGCACTTACTGAGTTTTTAGATAATCTTATGACTTATAAGAATACCTTGATTTCGATGAATTGCATGAGTGACCTCAACTCGAGTTCAGTACTAGAGGTAATAGCAAGACGCCTACCTACTCGACTGCAAAGGAAGTGGGTGAAGATAAGCTCCCGTATGGAGGATGAGGGTATCGAGCCAAAATTTGATGATATCCTGAAACTAGTAAAAGATAGTGTCAATCAATCGATGAGCAAGTTTGCCAGTATATTGAATCTCACCCCTAGAATAGAGCAGTCTGAGGGTAAAACGCAATCATTGATGACGAAAGGGCCTCAGAGAGGTGGATATCGAGAAGGCTCCATGATATCTAGTAATGCATATAGACCTAGTGAGTGTAACAGGTTTCGTAGTACATCCTCAACAGATAAGTTACAAGATGCAAGACAAACACGGTTGTGTTTTACACGTTTGCAAGAGGTGCATACAAAGGTGAACTGTGAACCAGTGAGCAAGTTCAGTGATAAGCTAAATGTAAACTCCAGGCCTGACTCCGAATTGTGTGACGATAACGGTGCGGTGAAGAAGTCTGTAGTTGCAACTGGTAAGCCATTGTTGAATAGAGTGTCACAGAATAGAGTTGCTGCTTCAGAGTGCAGTTCTGACCCTACAAGTTTACAAAGTATAACTAGTCAGAGTGAAGATATAAAACTTTTAATGATTTGTGAGGAGGAGCCAAAATTGTCTACTTCTGTTATTAAAGAGTTTGAAAATGATGAACTTGACGGTAAATTGAATATTTGTGGTAATGATCATGATAGTGCAGATTTCTCTTTGGTTGATCATGATGAAATGGAGGGAATGCCTACTACCGCTAAGTTAAATAAAGGTTCTGTAGAACTTGAACGTGAAGTAGAAATAAATGCAGATGCAGTTGCAGAAGGCATGCATACTTGTGAGACCGTCAGTGTGAGTGATCAGCATGTAGCCCACCTATCATCAGATGCTAGTGCTAAACCTGAGCTGATAGTAAAAGACAGCAGTGGTGGTGGTCTTGCAGGTAGACAACTTTCTGAAAGCCGAGCAACAACAGCTTTTGATCCACCGCTAACTTCATCAACTGGTATCAATCAGTCGTCGTTGGTGTTGTCATCCACAATGAAACAGACGCCCATCAACTCAAGTATCTTGTGCAATGACTATGCTAGTATCAGTTCGTTTGAAAGGACGAATATCAATGGTCAGTTTAGTGAGGATAAGCCAAGTGTAAACGAGAGAGTAATTGTTAAATTGACTTGCACGAATAAAGGCATTTCTAGTTTCAAGTTACTATTTGAATGCTATTATCTTTGGTGTAAATTACTCTGTTTCTACGCTTGGTTGACCAGATACGTCGTGTGTTTGTTCGTCATCTATATTCTACGATACAATGACATGGGCGTGTTGCCGTTCAGATTTGAGGATATAGCTGATAGAAGGAAGTCAGCAAATGAACTCTGCAACGATTTTCCAACCTAGGGCGTCAACCTGAGAAGGGTTGTAGGCGTACTGCTGTAAGTCCTACAGTTCTTCAAGGGTAGTTTTTCGTGCCAGAATTCACCATTTTGTTGTGTTGATTGTACATATGTTTGTGTTAAATAATTGTGTGAGTTCCAATTACTGTAATTGTTGGTTAATCTTGTTTGTGTCCGGACATTCCACAACTTACAATGGTCAACCTGTGAAGGGTTGTAGGCGTACTGGTGTAAGTCCTGCGATTCTTCAAAGGAATTCCATCAAGACATGAACTGTGAGTTTGTTTGTACTGTTTGTATATACGTGTGGTGTCATATCAATTGATGTTTTTTGGATTCATTGTGTTTACTCGTTGTTTTCGTACCTTGTTTTTATTGCATAATTTTGTTAAAATTTTCGTCGTGATTACTTCTGAAGTTGTTTCGAGTCTTCTACATCTGTGAATGAATTGATTGATGTTAAGGACAGCAGATGGGTCGTATACGCCGGGGAGGCTAGGCTATTGCTGAGAATGAAATGCACACGGAGATAATTGTTAGCTGCGGTCCGACACGCCGGGGAGAAAGAGTGTAAACGACTGAGGCTCGCATGCGTCACCGCTACTAGAACTGAGGCAGAATGAGTGACAAGCTATTTCAGTGGTAATTGGTAGTGAGTAGGTAAGAGGATGTGCGTAGAGTATCATGAGTTGGTGCTATGGTCACGTTGCATTCTGCAAGAGCCATTCTAGCAAGTGGCGATTGTGTTGCAAGATGTCAAGAGGAGGTCTCTGTCTGGAGGCGCAGGTCGTCATTGATGTGTGAGATTGTGCTATGAGTATGCTTGTGGTGTGTTGGCTTTTCTGTTTGTTTTCCATTTCAGCTCTGTCCGTGTGACCCAGGTTCTCGCAATGGCATCCAAGTCAACGTGTATTGGTCGTGATGAAAAAAAGGGATGGATCCCTTTTTTGCCGGGGAGTGTCAATGTAGTTGAAGATTGAACGATCAATTCTTGGTTGTTTGCTCAAAACCAACTTCCCCAATTTTCGCGGAGGCATCAATACGACAGTCATCGTCTCATCGGTCGCTGTTCAGAAAGAAGAGTGAAACATCGTCAGAAGTAATCCAATGATTTATTATTGTAATATTTGTTCACAGACATTAGTCATACTTGATTTATATGTTGGTGTAATAATAAAGAATTCTCGAGTCCACAATTGGTGTTTTGGTTTTTTCGTCCGTTATTACTATGCGTTTGTGAGAAACTTCAAGAAACGGCGTGAGCCCGAGCGTAGCAAGAGCTGGGCATTACGGTTTACGAGACGTGTCTGACACTACGTGTTAATCATCTTACTCGCGCGGAACAACCACGCAGTAGCAAATGGCGGTCATATCTGACGTGGATGCAGTAAAACAAACAGCGTTACAATAACCATTATTAATCTGCATTCAGTACAGTTCACATCTGGTGTTAATTGCGACAGAAATGGTGGCAAAATCATGCAAATAAATCACTCATTTTAAATTAATGCTCAACCTGAACACAAAATAAGAACAAGATACGATGCCTCACACAACTAATTTATATGGAGAGATTGACTTCACGCTTTATTTTTTCCCAAATAATTGTGATCCATCAAACACATACTTGGGTTTTTTGGTTAATGCGAAGACAATACTTCTATATTTCTTAATGTGCTCCATTGAACGACTAGCTATCAGAATGCAAACACTAACTAATGCCTGAGAGGACAGCAACTTTGTAATTTCACCTCAGATCAAATTCATGTAATGTAAATAATACTTATCCATGCTTGTACAACTGGTGTGTCCTACACAGATAGGAATAAATATATCTAAATTGATTTAGACGTAGAAAACTGTTTGAAAACTAGTTGTGTCTTCATTTCTAAGATGATGGACACTGTCATATCAAGGCTCATCACCAATGTCTGTTCTTTCATGATTAGAGCACCAACTCACGGATATAGACGACAATACAGAGCACTGAACGCTAAGTATGGGCCGCAAGGGATACATTTTCATCAGATCTGAACAAATGACACAAGTTCAACCAGCACGACTTGGTTTTAGACTTTTGGAAACCGAAGACTACTGACCTAATGAGTGAAATTAAGAAATCTGCTATCATTTACAGGTGTTTTTAGGGGATCAAAGAAGTTCATGTATTCAAATGAACCTTAGCCGTCTTACCGCCAAAGATCAATCTGTTCATCTATGTGGATTAAAACACATGACAGTGAGTATAATTTTAAGGGACAAGAGCTCGGCAGGTTCTTCAGGTTGTGTTTATCTTCTTGTATACTCTCTTCAAATCATAGTCAGTGGCTACATCTTTTATCAATCATAAGTGTTTATCTTTCCTTAGGCTAGTTGAGGTGGTGTTATGAGCAGCCTGGCCACCGACCTAGGTGGACCAGCCTAAAGAGTCTTTAAGTGGTTTGGCTACCGGTCCTGCTAAACTTGAGCGGTCGTGAGTGTTATATCAAGTCGAAACCAACTAGAAAGCAGTCCAAAATCATTCAAGCAACCTAACTAACCGTTTTTCTATAGTTTCTTCTGGCAGGAGATGTAAAAGCACCAAGGAAAATCAGATACGACGTCGAAAGTGTTATGTAGTATAAATGTTATGTGCTACGCTTTCAGTCTGTAGTCAACAAAAGTGATTACATCTACGACACTTACTTCTGCTAACAGTAGATGTGCTGTTCGTAAAACGAGAAATCGCCGAGATCTTACGACAGGTTTACATTGAATCACCTATTTCTCTGGTGATGCCACACTTACACATTTAGTCGCACGAACCCATGTATACGCCACATTTCACTTCACCTAGTATAATGCCGAAGGTGGTCTAACATTTTAACTTAGCATGCTTGTACAACAATGAGCTCTAGACGCTAAGCCTCCAACTGAGACAGTCTAGCCGATTGGTGCAGTAAAATAGGCCCAGAGGCAATGAGTGCACATTAAGTAGTTCAGATTCCTCTACTACAACCCCCTAAGGCAATGTAGTTTGAGTAGCAGAAACTCCATAAATGCTTAAGGGGGAATAGTTCTACCGTCGCCTTCAGCCTTATATGAACGCCATTGCGGTAGCATGCACAGAAAAACTAAGCAACAAGAATTCACTAGAAAAGGACTGGCAATCAATGTAGACTACTCAGCCTCCTTAATATTTTTTTAACTACTACACAGAAAGGATGAGTTGTTTGGCCAGGGACAAGGAGCTATTCCATGCAACAAACGTGGGCCAGATTCTGCCCCATGAGTGTATATAGAGACTATCAAAAGGAGGCTATACCTCCAAAATGTGCTCTGGTAGGATCGGTGCACAACAGAGAACGCCATGTAGACTTCAGCGTGACTCTGATCACCGAATGCAGATGAACTAAAAAGAAATAATTTTTCCTTCAAGTTCCCAGTGGAATATGGGGCTTCAAGCTAGTTGCTTGAAGTTTCTGTAGTAGTGTTTATTTTACAGGATGGGGTTCCTAGCCTCATGCCCAACCTTTCCTCTTTACAAGTATTATTACTGGCTTAGCGAGGTAAAGGAGTGCGTCAGTAGGGAATCGAACCCTGGACCAGATGAACTAGACAAGTTGCAAATTAGAGAATATACCTTCCTATGCTTTTTATGATTCCTGTCCTCTATCGAAAAGCATTCGATGGTGGATGTCCTTTCATGTGTTTGACTAGGTTCCCCTGCTTAACTTTTCATCCACTATGCTTAGAAAACACTCTGGATATCGTCTAAAGACTCCTCCTTTATGTGCTTTATTGTTTCGTTACTTTAAGGCCATTTTGATAACAGGTTTGATTACCACGCTGCAACCAAAGGGCGAATTCTGTCTATTTAACTAAAAACGCAGCAGTTAATGCGAAGACAATATTTCTATATCTCTTTCTGTGCTACACAAACAGACTTTATAGCAGGCTGTTCCGACTGACTCTGATGTCAGAAAGAACAACCAAACTGTAAATTCATCATGCATCAAATTATGTGTAATTTATATAACAACTTATCTATGCCTGTACAACTGGTATGTTCCTGCATGAACAGGAAGAAATATATCATTATTAAAACAATATTCATACATGCCTATACAATTGGTGTATCCTACATAGCTAGGAGAAAAATATGTAACTTATTATATAATCTTTACTAAATATGCTTATTAATCTTATGTGTAATTTATCGAATTGATGATGCCTGTAAACTGGCGTCCCTCATGTACAAAAATGAGAATATATATTATTATTATCAGTGATCCATGCATTCTAAAGAAAAGATAGCACAATTTACTTGTTGAACAAGAATGCGCTGACCGTCAAAATTAACACTACTGCTAATTCATCATACTACCAAATATTCTTTTCACTTTCTACGGGATGGATCATATAGCAAAATCTGTTAGCCGAGTACAACCGTTAGATACTTGCAAACTGTCTGAATTGTTCCTAAATTAGCATGTTTTAATATTTTGAGTGATAATATTCTGGTTCGATGCTAAAGACTCATGGTGGTCAACAGTTTCACAAAACCACTAACATGCAGATACTCTCAGTAAACTGGCTGATCTGGAAAATCTGACTGCTGCTAAAATCGTAGCACGACAGCTAACACAGGAAATGAACGATGATGATCCACAAGGAAAAGGGGAATCAAGCCAGAAAAATGGTGCAGTGGCATTACAAGTTAAGAATGCCTTGTCTTTGCATAACTGTAAGGCAGTTACACATGAAAGTGGATTACGCAAGCTTGCACGCTTAAGACTATTATTATTATTACTGAAATCATGGGAATAAGACATCGATTTGGCTGAAGTATATCGACAACCGGATCACTTAGAGATAAAGCTGGTTTACGGAAATAAAAGTGACAGTCACTCATATTTGGTGAACACGTCGTCAGTTGACTGATGAAATCTAGAGACGGCATTATCATATAATTCCTTCGACTACAAGCCGTTGGAATCCTACGTTTCACTGCCTCCAATGTGGCACATCAAGGAATAAGCCCTCTGTGATTATCAGCAATAATAATAATTTGTATTTTCATATAAACATAAATTTACATGAAAATGCATGCCATTTTTACAGACACGATCAAGTATGGTATAATGTCAAATCGTAGATTGTCTACAAGTTAATAATGTTTCAACAGTTAAATATTTGATACATATATATAATTACACTCATTGTCTGAACCAGGCCGTATAGTTATTGAATTGTACAGTTGTCCTCCAGGTTGCGCGGGAAAATCGACTTCGTTTCGTTTTCATCCCGTGGTTGTCGGCATACGAAAACCAACCAATATTGAGGTCAGTACAACGTTTACAAGGGATTGGATGCTGTTTTAGAAGAGTTAAAGTGCTAAGGTGAAACATTAAAGTGTAATAAATTAAGTAAGTGCAATATGTCATTAATAAATACATTTATATAGGAAACAGAATGGGGAAGTAATTAATCCTTGGACCGACAACGTTCATTTGCAATGTATGGTAATACCAATATACTCCATACTATCATGATGTCTACTTTTGGCTTTAATACAATTATTTTCAAGCCAGTTGTTTTTATTTCATACCTTTTTGCCTATTTGGTGCACAACCGTACCCTACAGAGAATAGGAATAGAATTATGTCGAATCAAATTCATAAAGAGCTATAAAATGTTAGGTTTAATGGAATATAATGAGGATTAAGTAAAGACGTTATTAGAAAATAAATGAGATAAGACATTGTGAAGTGGTATTTAAAGATCCGACAATGGACGGCAAGCTAATTTATAAGATGCCCCATAAATTTGTGCAGATCCCGCGTGGTCACATCTCAACAATAAGCTGAGCGAATGGTATATATTTAAAGGTAGAAGCATGATCTGTCAAGGCGTTCACTATTATCTTTTTCAAGATAAAGATCTTAGTCCTCAGAAAAATCAGAAATATCTCGAGCCTTCAAGTTGCATATTGCTGTTCCTGCAGAATGGGGTGATTCACCTTAGTGACCGCCACCATATCTACTGATCAGCTAGCACCACTCTCCCTCCTTTTTTGATGTTAGGCTCTGAGACTATGAGGCAGCCTGTAGACGGCCGTAGGTCATTTGATCAGCTGATGGATATTGGCGTTATTTTTGGAAAAGACGTCAAGGATAGGTCATTTTTCGTTGTTTTACACACTTTTTTACATATATTCCAGCTAAAAGTTGATGAAATACGGCGTATTTAGCAGAAATAGGCGATGGTGGTGCCCTTATCCGGCCGTAGCTTACAGGCAGTTTGTTGAAAAACGTACTTTTCCGTTCAGAATATGTCGAATTACTTGAAGACACATGTTATAACGACCATTTTTTTGCATTTCGATGGATTACACATGGACATGATGTGGTGGGATAGCTCGTTTTGGTGATTATTTCATTTACTTTGTTGTGTACTTTTCCTAATGCTGACAAGGCTCCTCCACATGTATTTCTTTAAGGAAAAATCTGTAGAAATACTTAGAAATTATATACGCATAGTATTTCCTTATTTTATGGCATAAACTTGGCGTTTGCAGGCAGATGCAATATCGAGTTTGTACTATTGAAAAATGTTTACTGACGTAATTATATACAATTCAACTAATTATTTCGTCATTTCAAACATATTTCATGGTTAATTATTGTGTTTACACTGATAACAATGTCTACATCTGTATAATTTTTATGTTCTTTTTCAGATGATATCTACTTTCGGGAATTTCATGGATTTGGGTGATAAAGAAAAAAATACCTGCACTGTTGTCGATTTTGTATTACATGTTAATTCATTAATAAATATATTCCTCGTTTGTTTATTCTACTTGATAAGACCGAATATTAGCCCTTGCGTAATTTGTGAGGTTTAAAGTATATGAGGCTATCTTTGAAATACTAAGTAGGAGCAGATATTCGGAGAAGCTTATTGGTAAAAGATTATGTTGTAGTCAAATAAAGTAAATATGCCTAAATCGTAGAGGAGGTATTGCGATTATAGAGCGTTTGGAGTTATCTATTGTCTTGGCAGAATACATATACTGATTCGCGATTAATAGTAACAAAGTGAAAATAAATCTACCTGAGATAGTTTGCTTGTGATTTCTGCATGCCGTAATGTACCATGAGGAGAGACTATAACTATGCTGTTAGATGTATAACTCAGTGCAACTACGGTTATCGTAGTAATTAAAAAGCAGAATGCCTAGGGTTCTCAGCCAAAGAACACGATACCTTGCTATCTGCTCATATAATCACGTAAACAAAAGTTTTCCAGACGCCGCATTCACTCCTAACAGTTTACCCTCAACTTCTGACTTAGCACGTGTTACTTATGTTGCTGGAACATAATCGCATTACAACAGAAGGAACACATTCATTGAAAAATTGTTTATTAAACAAAAGTCAGATTTCAAATGTACACATAATTCAGATGAGTAGTTACCGTCAGTAAGTTCCATCTGCGTACACTGCACATATACGTTTTTCCATAAGTCTGAAAAGGTTTAAGAAAAACATTATTGACTTGGGTATTACATGTATGATCTGAATAAAAAATTTTTCCTGATAAGCATTTACAAGTAATCACTTTACAAACAATATATATATATGTAGCACAATAGTTTTCACTAAACTTAAAGGACTTCGCAATTTATCGTTGGTCAGTATCGAGTAGGTCCATCGAAGCATCATGAAATGATAAAATTATTTAACGACAAGTTATGCAGTAGTTTTCAAAGTTTGTACAAATATTTTAGCAGAAATGACAACCACTTTATGACAAATAATAGGTCTTGACAGCAATAATAACATTCATGTTCATAGTGACTATAAAAACAATAATAGGTATTACTATCGCCACGAATTCATCATTAACTTAGATAGACAACTAATAATAATACAATCATATCAAATAAATGTATCACTTAATCTTAAGAAGCATGTGTCTATTTACTTTCACTGTATTCTCTCAATACTGATGTGCTCAACAAGCTTATTCCAACTGAATTTAAGATTAATTCTGAAAGTGAGTGAAGATCCAGTTTATGTCAAATAAAAACATGTAACTTACATGTATTACACTGCTTACTGAGACATCCGGTACCTGCTTTCCGATCTTCGTGACAAGAACACAGTTAACTGTTTTACCTACATATAAAAAAGTATACCATGCCGTTTTTATCATGATTAGCCAGTCCACTGTATAAATACTTATTTAAGGATCTCTGAAAATAATGGTCAAGCGATAATTGAGTTGCGTGAAGTTATTACCTCTTCAGAACATTGCATTCTTCACACCCTAAGAAGTCCTTAGATCTTAATTTGGCATGAATTCGTCGAATTCAGCAAATAAATCCACTGGTATATCATTTCTCTCCTGAGCTGTGATAGTTTGTGTTGTCAGTTATCTCTGAAATTTGATAAAACGATCCCGGAAATTCAGAACTTAACCGAGCGATAGAGGATAGCGGCACAAGATAGAGGATAGCGGCACAAATGGCTTATGGAGAGGCTGAGCACTTGAAGGTCACTTACGCACACTGTGATTGGTAGATTTTCCTTTGCGTAAACGTTGCGGCTAATACGTGCCGTACGTTACTGAGGCGGGCTAACCGAGCAGCAAAATTGATGTTTGAAATTACCTCAACTAGAATGACAAACTGGCCAATCACCAGCGAGCGAATCGCTTGTTTATCTCATTCGTGGTCGCTCAAAATTACGGCCGTCTACAGGCTGCCAGACTATGATTATTATGGCTACCGCAAATATATTGCTTGGTACCAGACATGTTCGTACCCCATATTCCATCTCCCTAGCTTTCTTAATGAGTGCTTCCAATAGGTCTCCACGTACATCTTTATGAACATATTATATATGTGTGCATGCATCCTAATGAACAGATTACTTTATAAGAAGTTAAAAACTTAAAGAGTAAAACGAATAGGTATTGTGAATAGTGGAGCAAGATTTAGCAGAACACTATAGTTAGGGTTCAATGTAGGTAGTATGAACTGAAGGTAAGGTCGGTTGGCAGGACTTAGTGTACTTATATATAGTAAACATCTGACATTGCAAAGTAACGTGTCTAGACATATTATAAAAAGATATTAACACAGAACCAACGAAATTTTGGCATTTTTTAACAATACTGCAGTGTGTGTATACTGAAGAATGGTGGTTAGTCTACAGGGAGCCGTAGAGTAAATCAAACCATATATGATAAGAGTATAATCAATAATATAGTTCGTATATCAAATATTACACTAGGTTCAATAATTGAGTGTTATAAGGGAAACAAGCGTGGTAAAGCAAGAGAACATTTGATGCATAAATATTTTAATATTTTAAGTATTTTAATAACCATCTAATTTAAGAATTGAACATGCATGATTAATAAGTATTATTATATTAGTATATACATATGTAAAACGTTAAAAGGTGTGGATGCTATTACAATTATTTCCAGTGTTACTTTTACCAACACAACTTAGTGAAAATTATAGAGAATAGAAATCAGTAAATTAGTTAACGTTCGCTGCGTGAGTATTAGAGTCGAGATATACGTATGTGACTATACTGAAGACTGGACTGGCCTTCAATTTCCGTTCTACCAACAGTTGTGGTCTTTTAGACGAGCTAGGGTGGACATGTTAAAGTGTCTTTCTAGGCTCCGTTTGAACCCATCAGGGTTTTCACAACATCTTATTTCAGGTGGTAGTTGGTTCCAAAGAGTGCAATATTTTATGGTGAAAAAGTTTGCCCTAATGGATTTTCTGTGGGTAGCCACCTTGACAAGGTAGTCGTGGTTTCGCAGCTGATATGATTTAATATTTTCCCAAGTTATGGATGAGTTACTGTAGCAGTGTTTCCTAATGACTTTGAAGAGTAGAAATAGGTTGCACTTCACTCTCCTTAACCACAGAGGCTCTAATTTCAGACGTACACACCTGTCAACATATTCCACTTGTTGGTCGAACCCTATTATGCGTTTCGTGAGGAATCTCTGGACACTTTCGATTTTTTTCTGTCTACAGTCCTGAGGTTACTAAATAGGAGAGCACAATATTCAAGTTTGGGACGGATACATGTCCTATATATAGCTAATCTTGCTTCTTGGGTGTAGAAGTTACGCAGTACAAAGCCAGTAAGTCGTTTACAGTCAGATACAACCTTATTTGCATGATCGGAAAAGGATAAATCTGAGTATGTTATCCCGAGGTCTGTGACTGTGTTCAGTTTTGAGAGGAGCTTACCGTACATATATAGGCACATTATCGGTTTCCAGCGTCCAAGGTGGGTTATACCGCACTTGTCTGGGTTGAAAGTCAGTTGCCACTTTTCGCTCCAATCGCCTAGATCATTTAAGTCTTGTTGGATCTTGCTTTCGACGCTCATATCACCGTACCCATAATCATATACTATCTTGAGATCATCTGCAAAAAGGTATGGCTTGCCATACTTGATTACAGAGACTATGTCATTTATAAATAAGAGGAATAGAATAGGGCCAAGAACACTACCTTGTATTACACCACTGGTTATCGGCTTTGAGGAAGACAACTGGTGGTTGATTTTGACTAATTGCTCTCTTTCTGTGAGAAAAGAACTTATCCATTTGTGAAGATTTCCGGTTATTCCGTAGGATTGGAGTTTTGTTAGGAGTCTGATATGTGGGACTTTATCGAAGGCCTTGCTAACGTCAAGAAACAATGTTGTTACCGAACGCCCATTATCAATGCTTTGTGTGATGTAGTCAAAATAATCTAAGTGGCAAGTAATGCACGACCTTCTACTTAAGAAACCGTATTGGGATGGGGATAGTAGGTCATTTGACAGCAAGTACTGAATGATTTGAGTCTTAACTATCTTTTCCATTACACGTGAAACTACAGACGTGATGTTGATGGGGCGGTAGTTGTTGATATCAGCTATAGGCCCGTATTTATGGATAGGTACAATATAAGACTTCTTCCAGCAGTTAGGGTATGTCCCATCGCTTAATGAAATTGAGTATAACTTGAGTAAGAGTAAACTCATGTCATTACCACCTTTTTTCAGCAGAACGGAAGATATACCGTCTGGGCCAGTAGTGTTACTAAGCTTAAGATTTGCGACAGCTTTATCGATCTCATGTGTGGTGAAAATTATGTCACTTAAACATTCGTCTGTTTTACGTGGGAAATCCACGACTTCATCGTTCTCTAAGGTGTATAATCTGGCGAAGTGCTTGCTAAACAGTTCACATATCGCCTCATTATTTTCGTAAGCAATGCCGTCTAAGTATATTATTTTCGGATAGGGTGTTTTGGAGTTCATCAACCTACTTTTTTTCTCCTGAGTTATGCGGTGCATGAATGGCCTGCATTTCTTTGTTTCTGAGGCCTATATTTCTCAACTCTTCAATTCTACTGAGAAGGGACGTTATGGCAATTAATGACGATAAGTCATGATATCTGTAGTATTTTATTGAGTGCTTACGTAGACTTCTTCTAAACGATGTCGGAATATAATCACTTTGGGGGAATCTGAAGCTAAGTGAATTGAGTTAATATTCTGATAGAAGTTGTTAAGAATTGCATCTAAGGACTGGTTCGAAAAGTACGAGTCCCAATTAGAACATCTAATTAGGTGCTGATACAAGTCCCAGTCAGCATGTGTGTACAATCTCATAGGTATCTGGCCAGCTTCATCTCTGCGTTTTGTTTCAGGAAAGATGTCAAAAGAACAAACTACTATTCTATGGTCACTACCTGGAAATTCATGTCCAACATGTACGGTAGATGGCGTTATGTTGTTCGTGAAAATAAGGTCTAGGATATTTGCGGATCTAGTGGGTGAATTTATGTGTTGTGTCCACCCTCCTGTGACGATGGAATTTATGAGATTATCGTACCTTTGGGGTCCTCGGAGTGAAGACCATGATACTTCTGGCAAGTTGAAATCGCCTCCGATAATTTTATAACTGAAAGGAAGATTGGCTGTAACATTAAAGATATTGCTAAGCATATTATCATATTCCCTGCTGGATGAAGGGGGCCGGTACACACAACCCACAAGTATAGGTTTACTTCTGACAACTTTTATTTCGACCCAGATCGAGTCATTGAGTTGTGACAGAATTGGGTTACTAAACTGGGTTGCACACATGGATTGTTCACAGTAAATTAGTGTTCCACCCCCACGACCTGTCCGTCTGTCCCCGCGAAAAAGGTTGTATTTATCAATCCTTAGGCTGTCATTGGAGATTTCACTTGTGCACCAGGCTTCGGTGATCATAATCAATGACGGTCTGCATATAGAAGCTATTGTACTTAGTGCTAAATGTTTGCTTAGAACTGATCTCGTATTTACTAGGATAATAGATAAACACTGGCTATGTGGTTTCAGTGAGCCGACAACATCTTGGTAAAAATATCCAGCTTTGAACAGGGTTTTCTTGGCACTAAGGATAGGGGCGTTGTGCAACGCGTTCAATATACGTTGTTCCCAGGTATAAGTTAACTGGTGACCCTGTGGCTCAGGCGGAAATCCAAAACTGACTACAAGTGCGGGGAGCCGGCGTAAATGCAGTGTCCTGTCCTCTCTTCTATCTTTTGTATGCGGCGGTGTTGCTATCGTTGTGTTGCCGGTGTGCGATTCGGATAGGATGAAATTTTAATGAATCTCCCAAGGGTTCAGGCACCTACTTATTTGTAAGCTTCATCAAAAGGCCATTGTGGGAGATAAACCTAAGAGAACGGCGCCATAACAGTGAGAAGAATGTCATTATTAAGGGCTTTCTTGTAGTATAAGTTCGAGGCGTGATTATTTGCAAACCACTTTCTATAGAAAGAGGTGGCAACGAGCAGATTTAACTGTTAGCTGCGCTAATATTCAGAGTATGTTCACTAAGCGGATTGAGCTGAATAGAATAATGGCACCATGATTACGGGATCATAACTTGAATCTAACGTCGGAGTTAAGCTCACCTCCAAGACTTCACAACGCACAGGACAGACTGCTAAACCTTAGAAGGAGTGGATTATTCACTTACTTCAAGAAGCGCCCGGCCATGATCAGAAGTTAAGCTCGCTCACAGGCAGGTGGAACTGCCGAAATTCTGAAGTCTAGACTAAAATGAAATGGGCAAAATATGGACCTCATTGTGGTATATCTCAATCTCATTTGCGATTGACTTTCTGGTTCAAAAACTAAGCTCGTGGACGTCCGAGTGTCGGCATCTCATGGACAGTTATAGTAAAGCCTCATTAGTTGACTACACTAAACTTGTAACTCCATACTCAAACATTTCCTTTGGCTGAAAACAGTGAGAAACAATCATTTTATAAGCCCTAGTACGTGTTAGGAGGCCTACACGCTATAAATCACAGCACTCAGCAGAATTGGACATGGTTTCTTCCACGGTGAGGGTGTGAATCTTGTACTGAATCTTCCACCCCTAGGAAGAAGTGACCAAGTGTTCAAGTTCATAGATGGAGAAGTATCCTGCGATCAAGTCCTAGCTCTAAAAAGGTCTCTAAATCCAACATAAGCGCCTCACTGGCCTCATCTCAAGACTAGTAGGTATGTCCAGAGTCTCACGTGGAGGCTGCGTGGGGCAAATCCGAGCAACTTTACACCTCGATAACCCAGCCGTTCATCCTATGGTCCGCCCAGAAGGGCAAAAGCAATGCACCCATGGATAAACTGAGAGATTTGTGGACTACTTAAGCGTGAACATTTATGGTGGATTTGAACAGTTTGTGCAGAATAAAATGGTATCATCATTTATTTTGTTGGTTACTCATCGGCTGTTTACAGCCCAAAGACGTCATTAATTTAATGCGCAGAAACAAGTTTAACATACTTGCATTGAGTTCACTACTGAACAGAAGATCAATGTGTGCATATAATGGTAATAATAATAGCCATTTTATCACAAACAACAGTATCCACACATAATGGAATTTTCGATGTTCAGTTACTAGGACAAGGAGAGACAGATAACCACTTCTGTCTGAACGCATAAGTTGGGTTTCAGGCGCATGATGGAGAATGATTCAGGATACTTGAGGTGAATGTCATTATCACACTTGAGACTTTAGGGGCCAGAAAGCTATACGTCGTCTACGGAATAAAGGTATTGCAGGATTCCGTCAACCCAGGATGACGTTCGAAACATATCTGGCTGAAAACGCAGTGGTGCAACCCGAAAAATATCATGCGTGAACTTTAGGAAGAAGCACCCAGTAAAGTCACAGACCTGACCACCGATAAAGACAACGGAAGAGGATCAAGCAAAAGTGGAAGCAATGGCCGACCATTTCTCCATCATATTCACACAGGACGTGGTAACTTTCAAAGCATCGGCCCCGTTCGCATCAGAGGAAAACGTGATCAAGACAGAGGGTGAATTTCATTTGCAGTAGGGACACAGTCTCAGCCAGTCGCATTGCACAAACCAAACACAATCAGTCACTGCACTAAGCCTTCTGAAGTTTACAAGAGCCACGACAGTCGAGTGATGGGATGAACTACTCAGAAGCCTACTGAAAATCACGAACTTACAGCTTATAACCGAGAGGCTGGCAGAAAGAAATCACTTCTGCTTGCACTAGCTCGTAAAAACGATATTGGATACTGGAATAGCTAACCTTGTTACCCTATGGCTATTGCTTCCACTGCTTACATTAGGACTTAAAATATAAGAAGAAGGAGGAAATAGCTGAAAAAACAACCCATTTTTTTGAAAACACGCAAAGAGGGAGGCTGTATCAAGTTGATTTCGAAGCATATAGATTGATGATGTTGAACATTGGCCGCTGCGCAGAATACTTTTCAAATTGGTGCGTTCCTCCGGCAGGTTATTTGTTTGTTTTTTCTTTCACTTTCTGCCTAGGATATTATGTTGAGTAAGCAGATTTGTTTATAGTAAGTTTTCTCACATGATAAGAGTGGGCTGTAGTTCAGGTTCGAGTTAACCCTGATCACTGCCTGATTAGTCAACGTTATAACGTTGACTAATATATAATACAACTTTTACTTCCTGCTTCTTCACCTGCTAGCCTAGTTTCAAAATCTTAGCTCTATACGTGTTGATTTTATTGATAAGTACACTACGAACTTCATTACCCTTAAATTATACATGAGTTTGGGGATTTAACTGCGAGGTTAGCACCCATTGTCCTTCAACTCAAACTTGAGTAGTTTTTACTTCTCAATGACTTGATTAAGACGTTAGTTACATACTAATAAAAATATAATGTGTAATTTACACGTCATAGTTTTCGGGACTGAATAACTCATATAGTTTTATTTGTGCACCGTTCATATTTGTGTTTATTTCAGTGTAATTGTGTTTGTTTGGTGTTGAAAAATGTGACTTTTTGAGTAAATCACTCTAATATCAAGGCTGATGGTTTTTATTCTGTTTTCATTAGAGTAGCAGTTGGAAATTGCAAACTGAATTAATAAATGGAGTGGCCTGATGTTTATAAATACATAGAAAACTAGGTGGTATCTTCAATATATGCTTTCTTAGTTCGAAATTATGTGTAATTACTGACTTTCAGGAGGTTAATTAGTGAATTTTCATGTTTAACTTAGTAAACTTATACAGGCTCTAAAACTTTTACTATATAAGGGCCGATAATATAGCACGAACATCAAAGTTTTATATTTGAACCAATTTTTCACTAGTTAAAATCCAATCGCCCACTTTGGCTCCACTTCTAGCAATAAACTATATGTTTCAAACTAACTACTAATTTTAGAAAGCCTTGACTGACTGAATGACTGGTATCAACAAAGAACTTTGAGCAGATGTGCAGCAGTTCCATTTGCCACTCTCCCTCCATGTAGCACACAGAAACAGTAGTGACCAGAGGGAGATCCAAAAGAAAGATAATAAACGGAAGTGTGTGAGGGAAAAAAGAATAGTAATATGGAAGAACAATAGGTTTTCATTGGATATGGCAAATCACAGAGTGAATGCGTCTTCATCCATTGAGAACGATGATTTGGAGCAATATCACTTATTGTCTTTAGCCATTGGCTTTTACCATCCCGACGACCCCAACCAGCCACACAGTCTGCACCTCTCTACGTGGCTAGCTGGCTTAAACTAACTGTTGTAGATTTCATTGACTGATAAAGTTATGTTTCGGTTTGACCACCACTGGCTCTTTTCTAATCGGATCTTATGTCAGCTGATATTGCCCGTTGTTGAAGGCGATGGCTAGACATGCTTGAATAACACATATCCTAACTATCTCAATCGGTTTAAATTCAAAACCTCGTCGATTAATTCCCCCTCCCTACCTAGCACTCCACACCTAACCTCAGTATTGCTTATTATACCTTATTATACTACTTTACTTCGGCTATCTCCTACGGGAGGATGAGCCGGCTTCATGAACATCTCGAATCATCGCTGCCCAGGCGCGGCGATCTGATGCAAGGTTTTGCGACAGGGTTATCCAATTCTTGTTCCACAGACGGAGTCCGTAGACGGTTTGTAGCCCCAGGCACTCCATATCAGCCTTGACTGTACCAAGCCATGTTTTCAGCTGTCCACCCCTGCGACATCGCCAAGATGGAAATGGCGAGGGATTTAGAACTGATTTGACCAGATCGTCATCTGGTCGGCGCAGAACATGGCCAAACCACCGAAGGCGACGTTGTTGGACCAGTACTGGAATTTGGTTGATGTTGTAGCAACGACGACGCACTTCTTCGTTGGAGAGTTTGTCCTGCCAACGAACATGCAGAATGTACCTGAGGCACCAATGGTCTACTACCTCGAGTCTGCGTAAATCTTCCGCGCGAAGAGGCCAGGTTTCACAGCCATACAGGAGAACGGGTCGTATGGAGGCTTGGTAGACCCGAATTTTAGTCCTGAGACTGATTTCCCTCTTGCTCCATAGAACGCTCCTCAGCTGTAGAAACGCATTCCGGGCGTTGGAGATTCGCGCATTCACTTCGTTTTTCGCTTGACCGTTGGGGAGCATTATGGATCCCAGATATCTGAAGGATGGCACAATTTCAATAGGTGCTCCATTCAGGGATAAGATTTCATCATTGCTGGTGGATGTGTTCGAAAACATTTTGGTTTTGGAAGTGTTAATTTCCAAACCGATAGTAGGCGCGAGGTGGTTTATCTGATCGAGCGCCTGTTGCATATCGGGGAAGTTTTCAGCTAATAACACGACGTCGTCGGCGAATTCGAGGTCGGTTATGTGAATATCGGGCGAAAGTTGGACGCCGTGGTGCTCGGTTAGGGCGTGCCGCAAAATCCAATCAATTGTGAAATTGAACAGGATGGGGGATGCTGGACAACCTTGCCGGACACCGCTGGTTACCTCAAAAGTGCGAGACTCTTCACCGTTCACTCGGACTCGAGCTTTGGTGTTGGAGTAGTATGACCTGAGCAGGTTGATTAGCTTGGTCGGAACTCCGTCGAGCTCCATTAGATACCAGAGTGCTCCTCGATCAACTGAGTCGAATGCCGCTCGGAAGTCGATGAAGCAAGCAACCGTCGGCTGTTGGAATTTGTCCCTGTGTTCCAAAATTCTTCGCAGTGTGAATAATTGATCAACACAGCCTCTTCCAGGTCGAAATCCGGCTTGATTTGGCCTTGTTCGCACGTGGCGTTCGGCCGCGAAGCGGTTCAGGAGAATGGAAACAAAAACCTTAGCAGCGATATCAATCAGACTTATGCCTCGGTAGTTCTCGCATAGTGACCTGTCTCCCTTTTTGTGGAACGGTAGCAGAACTGAGGTGCTCCAATCGGAAGGAATGGTTTCGGACTCCCAAATTGAGCAGAACAGCGAGTGCAGCGAATCGATTAGCGCTGGAGTGCAGGCCTTGTATATTTCTGGAGGTAGACCATCTTCGCCCGGAGCTTTTTTGTTTCTGAGTCTGTTAATTGTTTTAGCTATTTCGGTTGGAGTGGGTGGATCGCAGTCAACTACGTAGGGTGTTGGTAAGTGTCGTATCGGTCGATGAGACGGTTGACCAGCGTTGCGATTGAGTAGCTGCTTGAAATGTTCGGCCCATCGTTCCATCTTACCATTGGTGTCCGAAATAATTTCTCCTGATGCTGTGCGTAACACAGCATGACTGTTAAGGCGTTTGCCAGATGATAGGCGTATGAGGCGATAAAGTTTTCCGAAATCGCCTACATTTGATGCTGCTTCCATGTTAGTCGCTACATTAGACCAATAGCGATTTCTGTCATTCCTAGCAGACTGTGTAGCTTTGCGCCTGAGGGAGCGATAAACTGGAGACTTTGCTAGGCGAGCGTCTCTGGCTTGCGAGGATAGATGCATGGTGTGCTCTGAAATCCAGTCTTTCTGCTTGTTGGATGTGGTACCCAAATGCGACATTGAAGCTTTAGAGACTACTTCTTTGAAATGATTCCATCGTGTCTCAGGTGTATTAGAAGATGTGGATGTTGGTTCATCTGCGGCGCTTAGTTCGGCCTGGATTTGTTTGGACAAGGCTTGTCGCTTTGTCGAACATTGAAGCGGGACAACATTGATACGCTTCGGAGGTCGCGCCTTCTGGCGTGTTGTTAAACGAAGTTTGAATTTCGCCCGAACTAGAGTATGGTCTGATCCCCCTTTATTTCCGGCCTCTGCGCCACGATAGGATCGACAGTCCTCCACCGAGGAGATCCAGCGTGAGCGCACTAGGATGTAGTCGATCTGATGTGCAGTGCGACCGTCGTTCGAATACCAGGTGAGATGTTTTCTAGGGTGTTGAAATCGAGTGTTGGTGATATATATTCTTGCTTACATTCTCTATACTGCTTTGCACTGTTCTGAGTGTACTAAATGAAGTGTTTTTCTGTTTTCTTTGAACTCTAGAATGGTGACATTCACCAAACACTTATTATTATAATACTTGTCTGACATTTCTTTTAGTGAGTAACGCTTACAAATGACTTACATTTACGCTAGGTTTTTATTATTTTAGAAGTATTATGATTGTCATAAATGTTTTTCTTTTTCACCCATATAGGTCATTATCTATTTACATTGTAGACTATTTGCTTATATATATTTCGGGATATAACGAACGGGATGTCATCCAACATTGGTCTCATCAGCCGTCAGTGTAAACGAACCTGTGATCGTTATTTGTTTTTCGACCAAAAGATAGCTGTAGAAAAGTTAACTGGCTTGGTTTTAGTCGGTGAAACGTTCAGTGAAAGACGCTCAGAAAATCCTGGTAGGCTAAAATCATCCCGTTGACAATTGATTTTAGATGAACAATCAACAAATCGTCTTTTGACGAATTATATTTCATCTCTTCAAAAATTCTACTGTAATATATGCCAGTTGAAAATGGACAATGCTATGGATATGGTATCGTTCATGAAAAATCCTAAATAATAATGATTTCTCTCTCCAGCGTGATCATTTCAAAAGTGAATGGCACATTTTTAACATGAATCGATCGATACGTGGTCAATGTCCATTGGATTTTGAGTTATATAAAACTGTAAAAGATGAAAATAGAAATATTCCAGAAATCAATGACAATAGTCAAGGTGTTGTAACAGATAGGAATAGATCGTCGTCAACGTGTACCGAATCATATCCTGATAAGGATACTAGTGATCAAGGTGGATCATCTGATACAGTTACTACTGCTTCATCAATTACTGCATCATCTCACAAGCATATGCTGTTTTTCCGAAATAAGAATTCTGAAATTATTGGGATCAATCGTTGCGTTTTATTCACTCGCAAGGTAAGAAATTATTTGGAATACATTTTTAATCTGCTGCCATTTCTCAACTCTGCTCTAAATTGAAGCCAGTAAAACTCTGCTATGATTTTCATCACCCGATAGATTTACTTATAATCTAAGAACAGGAATTATTTTGATATCCGTTGTGTCAGATACTTCTCTTGGAAGACCAGCAAGTCAACTATGCTTCCTCCCATTCTGGGGGGAGAGTAGGGTTAAAAAAGTTCGACCTCAGAAGTTTTACATCCCGACTTATCCTTCGGCAATAAAGTCTTCATACAAACAACTGTAGAAACCACTCCAAAGACAGTGTATGTGATCGGTTACTCCTGAACATGTGACCGTGGCAAACTTTTCACTTTCACGTTTGCATTTATTTTACGTACAACAACTAATTGCATTTTCAGGCAGTTGGCAATATACCATCTTTGTTTTGTGTGGGCTAATTATACTACTATATGTGGTGGGGGATTTTAAACTGTGATCCTGTGATAGGAATCTTATTATTGTTTGCTTGAATTCCCAGAAGAACATAGGGCTTCAGTCGCGCGTCTCCATTGCGTTCGGTCCTCTGCCAACGTTTTCACCTACCTCCACGTCTGCCCACATGCTTTCATCTCCTCTTCACATGACCTCCTCCATGTCACCGTCTCACTGACGACCAACTCACCTCTTCGCGTTTGGGTTCCACTCGAGAGCCTGTCTTGTGATGTCACTCACTTAATGGTTTGTTTTCTCAGAGTATGACCAATCCACCTCCGTTTCATCCTACATATTTGTTGTACAGTCGGTTCCTGAGATCCCCCTCCCTGTTGCTGATCTTCTCTGGCCGGTCATCTGATTTTCAGTAGTATTGAGCGAAGACAGCTGTTGATTAAGATTTGTAGTTTGTTCGAAGTGTCCTCCGTGACGCCACGCCATTGAGTAACACTGCCTTTATATTGCAGTTGAAAATCCGAATCTTGTTTTTCATGCTGAGTAGTGCTGTTGACCTCCACACAGACTTGATGTGAGTAATGAAAGCTTCCCTTGCTTTCTCGATCCTTGCACTTTGATGTCCTCACCAGTTTCGTCCACCTGTAGTTGAAACAATGCTTCCCAGGTAAGTGAAGCAGGTTGCTTCTTTCAGATTCCTCTCATTTATTCTGATTGTTGTTACTGAAATCATTTAGAGGAATGAATATCAACATGTACTTGGACAAAAGATTACACAGTTCATTATCACTTTATTGTAAAGCATTACTAACTAAGGAGGAAAAAGCAGGCTTTTTGATACAAGGAATGACAGTTTTTGTTAGTTTATTGTTTTTATATTTTTACTGTATTCCTTTACGTTCCCAGTGGAACATAGGGCACCTTCAAGCTAGAGCGCTTTGAAGTCTCGGTAGCGGTAGCCATTGGTCTTTACTTTTACAGGACGCCTAGTTTAAAAATAGGAAGTGAAGTGGTAGAGCACGTTGACCGCTTCACTTATTTGGGAAGTACCATCAGCCAGTGCCAACGGGCTGATCTCTGACGAAATCTCAGCACGAATACAAGGGGCTCGTTTCGCATTTGTTAGTTTACGCCGACTCTGGCGTAGACGAGATGTTCGACTATCGACCAAAGGGCGGGTGTACTGCTCATCAGTCCGCTCCGTCCTCCTTTATGGTTGTGAGACCTGGCCACTGAGAGTGGAAGACATGAAAAGACTAACTGTCTTTGATCATAGGTGCCTGCGTTCTATTTCCCGTGTAAAGTGGCATAATAAGGTGAGCAACATGGAGGTTAGGCGTAGAGTTCTAGGTAAACAGGGGAAATCAATCGACGAAGTCGTGAAGCTACAAAGACTGAGATGGTTAGGACATGTGTCACGTACGTATGTCTAGTAATCGCCTTCCTCGACGAGCGATGTTAGAGGATATAGGGTCAGGCTGGAAGAAAGCTAGCGGCGGTCAAACAAAAACTTGGCACCAGTCAATGAAATCCACAACAGTTGGTCTAAGCCACGTAGGAAGGTGTAGACTTCCAGGCTGGGGTCCTCGAGACGGTAAAAATCAATGGTTGGAAACAATTGGTGACATGGCTCAAAATCGTTCTCAGTGGCGCAGATGCATCCACTCCCTGTGACTTATGATCTTCAATGAAACTGTTTTGTATTTCTTTATTACTCCTTTGCCTCACACCTCTGCTCACTGTCTCTATTATGCTTTTCTTGTACTTTCTTCTCTTGCTTCGCGTGCTACACGCAATGTGGCGAATTGAACTTCCGCACATTTGTGCAAAGTTCTATGTCGGAAACAGACAGACAGGATGTGGTTGCTAGCCAACCTCACGTCCATCCTTTCCTCTTTGTCAGTCTTGCTACTGGCTGTTTTGTTTTTGCTGTTGTCGAGTAAACTAGATTCAGTACTGTACCGAATACAGTGGTTAGGACTCTCGCCGACCATGCACATGGTCCGAGGTTCGATCCCCTGCCGACTCACACCTGATATCTATGGTCGACCTGCAAAAAACTTTGGGCTACCGATATCCAGGCTGAAAATTCCATCCATACTTGTACCAAAAATACAGTGTGGAATCAAGCTGTAATAAAAAATAAAATAAAATAATATCATAGGTGCTGTTTTGGAATTAAGCAAATTATTACGTCAAATCTATCGTATCGGTTGGTTATAGTACGAATAAGACCTAGTTATGTACACATCATCATCACTAGTGAAAATGTAGTTCATTGCCCTAAACTCTCCAGACTTTCATCCTTTGGGTTCAGGATTCTAGTATCTCTGCGTCTACTTCAACCTAGGTAACTGGAGTAGCGTTATTAGCCCTCTCACTATATGCGTGTATGTGCGGTTTATAGCTCTGTACTACTGGGCAGCTGAGTTCTAACTAAGACGTCAAGAGCCATTGGATAGGGTCCCAGGGCTTGATGGCCTATAAGCTCGCCTTGTGATCGATAGGTCCTGGATTCGAATTCCGGCGGATGTGTACTGATGAAGAGTTCCGAGCTAGGACGAAACAGCTGTCCACTACTCCCAAGTTTTCTTATGGTTGTCTAACCGATGTCAGCTCATGATGAAATCCTGTAACCAATCAAATCAAGTCGCTGCAAAACCAATACTTGAATAACTAAAATATTGTCAGTTACTGAACACACATCGATTTTATCCTATTGCCAATATCAAGTGAATAGGACATTTTACCCTATACAATTCAAAATAATAAGTTTAAAGAATCCTAGTGTTATGCTGTTTTTGTTTCTTATCTTTAGACTATGCCTATGACTATGGATGAACTGCTGGCGTGTGTTTCACGTGTTCGACAAAGTCGTAAATGGGCTGTACTTTTATATTCTGGAGGTAAATTTGCTGGTGGCATTTTTGATGGGTAAGTTTTAAAAAGTCATCATTTAATGATTTTATTTGTTTAAGACTTTGAAAACAAAAATCATAATTGATTTTTACACCAGATTATTTTATAAGTTGTAACGCCAATGCTCAACGTTTGCACACTGATTTATTTGTTGCTGTCATTATTAGTTTGATTCAATGGGGGGTTAATAGTTCGCTGAAGTTGCTGTTAGCCAGAATTCGAATGGTTTGGACTGTGATAGTGTTGTCTGAATTGATATATGTGTAAAAATTGGGCAATGTGGTGATAGTAAGTAATTCCATATTAGTTTGTTTATTAGATGTATCACACAGTGAGTGAAACAGTACTATTTAACTGGATGACAAAGTTTACAACACGATCTGTTATTCTTCATAATCATTTTATCAATTATAATCACACGACTTTGAAACTTGAGTTTTATAGTTTTCCTTGTCTTCTCCTATTTGTCGTCGTACGCGGGGTAGTAGAGTTTTCCAGATATCCGCCTGGACAGGTGTTGAATCATTCCTATTACACGTGTTGGTTTGCAGTTGATTCGATAAACAAAGCTTCTGTTATCAATCTCTCCCTCCACCCTGTCACATTGTCTGTCTGTTTTCGACATAGAACTTTGCACAAATGTGCGGAAGTTCAAGTCGCCACATTCTGTGTACCACGCGAAGCAAGAGAAGAAAGTACAAGAAAAGCATAATAGAAACAGTGAGCAGAGGTGTGAGACAAAGGAGTAATAAAGAAATACAAAACAGTTTCATTGAAGACCATAAGTCACAAGGAGTGGATGCATCTGCGCTAGCCACTGAGAACGATTTTGAGCCATGTCACCAATTGTTTCCAACCATTGATTTTTACCGTCCGAGGACCCCAACCAGTCAGGAAGTCTACACCTTCCTACGTGGCTTAGACCAACTGTTGTGGATTTCATTGACTGGTGAGGCCAAGTTTTTGTTTGACCGCCGCTAGCTTTTTTTCCAGCCTGACCCTATATCCTCTAACATCGCTCGTCGAGGAAGGCGATTACTAGACATACGTACGTGACACATGTCCTAACCATCTCAGTCTTTGTAACTTCACGACTTCGTCGATTGATTTCCCCTGTTTACCTAGAACTCGACGCCTAACTTCAATGTTGCTCACCTTATTATGCCACTTTACACGGGAAATAGAACGCAGGCACCTATGATCAAAGACAGCTGGTCTGTCACATTAGATTTTAAAACTGTCATCTTATCTCATCCTATTGTATGGTTGTCTGTAACTGCATGTAGTGACTGCTATGGATGAATTATTCTCTAGATTTCTTATCTTATTCAGGTCAACTAATCTAGATTTTGCTAGGTTCTTTTACTCTGCTTGTCTAACTGACCCGTTCTAGTACTTTGACGTAAGTTATTTGACCTGAAAGTCATTAGGTAAACTAATCTGTTTTGTTTTATTGGCCTCACAGGGAGCACCCTTTGACCCACAAAGCTTGTTTCTAATTGTGTTTGTGGTTGGTGTGAACGCCAACCACTTTTATTCCTGCTTTGTTAAGAATTCTGCGTAAGGTTTCCGAGGTTCCTTCTTTGTATGGCAGGAATTACTATTTATGATTTAGATTTCTTATTGTTGGCATTGTCATTATCCTGCATATGTTTGACATGCATGTCGTCATTAATATAAATGTAAAAACAAAATTAATACTAGTGGTGATAATAATAATAATCGAATCAACTGCAAATGCATGCAACAGGAATGATTCAACACCTGTCCACCCAGATATCTGGGAAATTCTACTACCCCTACTACTACGACAAATAGGAGAGGACAAAGAAAACTATAGAATTCGAGTTTCGAAGTTGTGTGATTATAATTGATGAAATGATTATGAACAATGAATAAATTTCGTTCGAAACCTTGTCATCCAGTAAATAGTACTGTTTCACTGTTTGTGAATGATACATCTAATAAACAAACTAATATGGAATTGCCAGTTATGCTGTCTCTCTACTCTGAAGGGGGTGGGTGTTAGAAAAGATCGACCCCAACAATTGTACATCCCGACTTACCCCACGATAATAGTGATCTGTAACTGGCAGTAAGTTTACTAACACGGAACGAATCCCAGAAATCAGTCCATATAGGCCGTGTGTATGAGTGGCCAGCAGCAAGCAGTTATCCCCTGGGCTCTGCGGTCACGCAACACTAACCCTCTTTTTGTTTCAGATACGTGCCCAAAGAATCAATCAACTTCCACGGTTGGTTGGGCAGCCGGGAAGTAACAACCGCCCACACATTTCATTCCCTTTTACCCACAACACCTTCATCATCTTACTTCCCTAATACAGTCAGTACTATTCTTCAGGCTAGTGAGGCATCTTTACTTCACTCTGTGAACACAAATAATGATGAAAGGCATAGAAATACCCTCGACAGCCTCTATGGTAGATGTATATTGATGTGTAGGTTATGTAGTTTTCGGATAGAATTTTTATTGGATATTGTGTTTCTCTCTAGGCTTCATTGTTCCTACATTTTGTTTTTTTTGGATTGTGAGAAAAATGGATAACACGTGTTCGGTCAGAAACACACATATTTCAGTGTAGAAGTATTTCCTCTCATCAAGGTCACGTTTGTAATCTAGTTTCCATTGATTATTAAGTCAATATTGACGAATAAATTATAATTATATTTCAATATTAAACAAGCCATAAAAGGTATTGTTGTTATTATTATAACTTGATTCCACACAGTATTTTGGTACAAGCTTTGAAGAACCCAAACATTTTACCTATAGACAGCATAGGAGTACTTCAGACGCTGCAGCCGTCTTACACAACAGTCTCATCGTCTCATCATTAGATAAAGGTGCCAAATACGTCCGCTGCGCGTTTCTCGACTTCACTTCTGCTTTCGACTCTGTACCTAGATGTCTCTTGCTAAATAAGCTCTCAACGATACTAACTGAGTCCTGGGTCACTAACTGGTTGCATTCCTACTTTTCAAACAGAATGCAGTATACCGTATACAAAGGTAAATCCTCCTCTGGTGTGCTCACTGAAGCTGGTGTCTCCCAGGCTGCTGTACTCTCTCCACTTCTCTTTTCTTTCTTTCTTTCTACACGACCTACCATCTTCAAATGACATTAATTTTGTCAAATATGCTGACGACCTGACTGTATCTTTACTTGTCAAATGTCAAAGTGACTGCTCCAAACTAAATGGCTTTTTATCAGAAGTCAGCCAATGGTCCAAGGAAAATGGTCTTCCCTTAAACGCTCCAAATGCCAAACAGTTAATTTCACCTTTAGGCATAAATCTGACCTAAACAAACTGGTGAGCACTCACGAGGTGTGTAACATAGATGGCACTGAAATAGAAACTAAGTCGGAAATTAAATACCTGATCTTTCCTTCCTGGTCTTCTCATATTTTGATGATTTCTAAGAAAATATTGCTTCTTACTTTCTACATCAAGAAGTTAAGACATTCTGGAATAACCCAACCCTTACTACTGCAATTCGGTAACTCTCGAATTCTGCCTATTATTCTCTATTGTTCCCCCTTGGTTTTTCCAGGGCTTTTGAAGAAAGACTATATCTTATTACGTAGGGTGTTAAAGGTTGTCAGTAGGGTAAGCTACGTGCCATTTAACCAGTTTGTTAATATTCTGGTTGACAGGCACATGGACTCATGTGAGAAATGGGCTAAATCCATTCTATCTATCTAACTCACACCACCACCCTCTTCATTCACAACTCTTCCCTTGTATCTCATCAGGCAGGCTGACCAGAAGCCTATATAGAAAGCCTATATGCTCGAACTAACTAGCAAGTACAAAAACTAACTCAACCATACCCTACTTGGTTGGCTCGTGTTATGTGCGATAAAGAAAGCATTAAGCTTGATACCTAAAACTTATTAAATAGTCAGTAGAACACCTGACTGGATCTCGTCTTTCCAACTCATATCATTTATAGATACAAAGTTTTCCTTCTTTTCCTTTTCTCTCTCTCTCTTTCTTCTGTTATATGCTGCTTTGTTTCTTTCTTCTGCTTACGCCAGTAAATATGCTGGCGTCAACTTTTCTAACACCTTCAAACATTCTGTTCACTTTTGGCTTTGCTACTGAGGTGTTAATATGTTGTTGTCAAAACTAACTGGGACTACATGTGATCTATGTAGAATTTTATTTTATTGTTAATGTACTAACTGGATGCAATACTGTAGTGAAATTACTGAGAATTCCATTCTGTATCACAAGTACTGTTTTGGAATGGGGCAAATTATTACTATTATTATTATTATTAAGTATGGAATTTTCGGCATGTGGTACCGGTAGCCCAAATTTAGCAAGCCGATTATTGACATCTGTTGTGAGTCGGCCAGGGATCGAACCACACACCATGTGCATGGTTGGCGAGCTTCTTAACCGCTGTGCCACCGACGTACACAAGTCATAAAAGGTGTTAATAAAGCAGGATTTAATGAATTCATTAAATTTCGGGTAGAGCTCTTCCTCAGCTGGATGGATACTCGACATATTTACAGGGAGCGATATAAAATTCAAATAAAATGCATTGTACGGTTTAATTACATAACTTAAATAAAAAATTAGTCAGTTATCAGTGAGTGGAAGAACTTGAATATATTAATAATTGTTAACTAAATAATATTTATAATAATAGCAATGTTAATAATAGTAACAAGAGTAATAATATTGAAACAAGTTGAGATGTTCGTAATGATAAAAGACGGTTTTCAATGAACTAGAAGAAGTAATAGTAAGAGATAGAATAAAATATTAATACTGATAACGGTTAATTAGTGAAACATATTACCAACAAGTTGGCAGAAGAAGCATCCAGAGAAGATAGGCCTTCCTTCAGGTGAACATAGAGAAAAAAGAGGTGATGAAAATTCCTGGCCAACACCAACAGCAAAAACAACAACAACAACAGTCAGCCAGCATGAATGGGAGAAATCTAAAAGAAGCAATCTCCTTTATCAACCTACTCTCGTGGGAAGCATAGTTTCAACTACAGGCGAACGAAACTGATGAGGACATCAAAGTGCAAGGATCTAGAAAGCAAGACAAGCTTTCATTACTCTCAAGTCTGTATGGAGATTAACAGCACTCAGCATAAAAAATAACATTCAGATTTTCAACTCCAATGTGAAATCAGCGCTACTTTACGGATCAGAGACTTGGCGAGTCATAAAGAGCATCTCAAACAAACTTCAGACCTTCATCAACAGTCGTCTTCGCTGAATACCACTCAAGATCAGATGGCCAGCCAGAAAAGATCAGCAACAGGGATCTCTGGGAGCGAACCAACTCAGCAGGAACCGATTGTGAAACAAATAAGCAGGAAGAAATGAAGATGGATTGGCCATACTCTGGGGAAACCATCAAGTGACATCACTAGACAAGCCCTCGAGTGGATGGGAAGCGGCGAGTTGGTCGTCCATGGGTGATTTGGAGGAGGTCATGTGAAGAGGAGATGAAAGCATGTGGGCAGACTTGGAGCCAGGTGAAAACTCTAGCAGAGAAACGAATGCAATGGAGACGCGCGGCTAAAGCCGTATGTTCCTTCAGGAATTAAAGGAAATAATAATAATTACCATGGTAGATTCAGAGTGACAACTATTTCCTTTTTGTTTACAGAGACCTGGTTTATAAACTCTAATCATACAATCTTCCTCCACAATTGCAAGCATCTTCCCGTTTGTTTCTTTGTCTGCTGATTGGTAACAGTGAATGACTTCACAGTGAGTCGATATCATATCCGTAGTCGACAAGATGCTTTGTCAATGAACTTTTTGGCAGTTTGAGTTCATCTGTTTACAACCAACTTGGCAAATGCTCTATCATGCGAGTAGACGATCGCCTTATTGTACAACCTATGTGTCTGATTCCAAAAACACACGCAAGCTGATATATGCAGTTTGAAGTATCGAAAACCCGTTTTCCTTAACACCACCAAGTGAGTGCTTCAGCAATCTGGGAAAGACCAGACACCAATCCTCGACACTTCAAACTGCTGAGTGTATCGATTTGATAAGTGTGTTTGTGGAAGCAAATATATAGGTTGTACACAAAGGTGATTGTCTACCTGCATGATGGAGCATTTGCCAAAGTGGTTGAAAGTCAAAATCTCAAAAAGTTCAGTAACAAAACATCTTGTAGACTACGGACTTGATGTTTATGCACTTTCAGGTCATTCACTGTTGCCATTCAGCAGGCAGACAAACTGGTAGGTGCTTGCAATTGCAAAAGCTTGTGCAATTAAAGTTTATAAACCTGTTAATCACTGTTTTTAGAAGGAAATGGTGGTTACCCTGAATCTACTATGGTAATCTGTTTTACTTGGGTGCGTACTGCCGATGATTCCCAAACTAGGCTGATGAAACAGCTGTCCAGTACTCCCTATCTGTCTATCTGTCTGTCTGTTTTCGACATAGAACTTTGCACCATAGTGCGGAAGTTCAAGTCGCCACACTTCCTCCTTGTAGCACACAAAGCAAGAGAAGAAAGTACAAGAAAAGCATAATAAAGACAGTAAACAGAGGTGTGAGACGAAGGAGGAGTAATAACGAAGAACAAAATAGTTTCATTGGAAATCATAAGTCACAAGGAGTGGATGCATCTGCGGTAGCCATTGAAAACGATTTTGAGCTATGTCACCAATTATTTCCAACTATTGATTTTTACCGTCCCGAGGACCCCAACCAGGAAGTCTACACTTTCCTACGTGGCTTAGACTAACTGTTGTAGATTTCATTGACTGGTGAGGCCATGTTTTTGTTTGACCGCCGCTAGCTCTTTTCCAGCCTGACCCTATATCCGCTAACATTGCTCGTCGAGGAAGGCGATGACTAGACATACGTACGTGACACATGTCCTAACCATCTCAGTCTTTGTAACTTCACGACTTCGTCGATTGATTTCCCCTGTTTACCTAGAACTCAACGCCTAACCTTAATATTGCTCACCTTATTATGCCACTTCACACGGGAGATAGAACGCAGGCACCTATGATCAAAGACAGCTAGTCTTTTCATGTCTTCCACTCTCAGTGGCTAGCTCTCACAGCCAGCCATAAAGGAGGATGGAGCGGACTGATGAGCAGTACACCCGCCCTTTGGTCGATAGTCGAATATCTCTTCTACTAAGCCAGAGACGGCGTAAACTGGCAAATGCGAAACGAGCCCCCTGTATTCGTGCTGAGATTTCGTCAGAGATCAACCCGTTGTCACTGGCTGATGGTACTTCTCAAATAAGTGAAGCGGTCAACGTGCTATACCACTTCACTTCCTATTTTTAAACTAGGCGTCGCTGTAGTCCAGTCCTGTAACATCATGTTGCATTTGGCGGGAGCGAATCGCATGCTAAACGTTCGTAGATTGCGGCTCAATGTGTTTAGAAGACTCTGCATTTCGCCAGCGTCTTCGCCTAGAAGGACTATATCGTCTGCATATTCCAAGTCAACGAAATTATTCCCTGGTAGCAAGTCAATCCCTGAGTCGCTGAAGTCACTTAGGGTTAAGTCCATTAACACATCTATGATGAAGTTGAATAGAAAAGGAGATAATGGGCATCCTTGACGGACACCACTAGTCGTCACCAGTTCAGATGACAACTTGCCGTAAGCCCTCACCTGGCTGTATGAGTACGAGTAGAGTGATGGCCTTAATCAGTGCAATGTATTTTCTCGGCATTTCCTTTACAGCCTAGCATCTCCAGAGAACTTCTCGGTCGACAGAGTCGAATTCCACCTTTAGGTCAAGGAATATAATGACTGTTGGACGCCGGTAGGAATATCTATGTTCTAGTACTCCCTGTGGCTGGTTTTCAATGGTTCTCTAACTGATATCAATCCGTGATCAACTCGTAAAAACAAAACTAACCCTTACAAATCAAACTATTGAAAATTATTATCAACACTTTATTTTACTCAACCTCTTATTATTACTATCTCTGATCCACTTAAAACTATCTATTAATCATTACCACTATCTTAAGTCGTTTCAATATTATTGATTTCTGATTATTATTATTATTGTCACTATTATTATCAATGTTATTTAGTCAGGAAGTTCATTCACTGACTAACTAACCAACTAATTGTTTATTTAAGTGATGTGACTGAACCGTATAATGCACTTTATCTTAATTTCATATCGCTTCATGTATTTAGAGTGATATATCTAGCTGAGGAAAAGTTCTTCCGAAAGTTGATGCATTCGTTAAATCTTGCTTCATTAACACCTTTTGTTGTTTGTTTTCTAAATATGGTATAGAAAACTGCAGCACGTTCGCCATTGGTTGCGATTCTTAGCTATATCTGATAACGTTTCAAACCACCAATTTGAGCTATCGCTCAGACCCAACCAAGGAATCGTTACGTACCAACCAATGCTAACCTACCGGAAATATCCTTCATCCCACGATGCCACGTTATGGGCTGACGACCTCTGCACTTTTTCCATCCCGTCCCTGGGCTAGCGAACAGCGATCTTCACAGAAGCCTCTGAGATGACATTCATAGCACATGTCCAAGCCACCGACTCTAGTGTTTCCAGATGACGACACTCGGCGAATGATGCCTAAACACACGTCGCCGGACCTCAGAGTTATTCACACGATGATACTACCATCAAACGCAAGCAGTTCGGTGGAGACAGCGATGGTTGAATACACAGAGTCGCTGCACATCCTCAGCTAGGAGAAGCTAGTTTTATCAGGCGTCGAGAAAGACAATGCGCACTGAAACATTATAAACCCGACCTTTGACAGCGAGGCTAACGTTACGATGACGCTATAGGTGGCTCAAGTTGACGTATTCCACTCTAGCTTTCATGATACGGTTGAAAATCTCGTCCGTCCGTCCGTCCGCCGACGAAGTCAAAGAGAATATACTATCTTATCGTCTGCACAAACGTCTGTTGTCGTTTTTTCCTCTATTTAAATTCATAAAAGGCGGGAATCAGTGTATGAAATAACTGTTTTTGTCGGTTTTTGTTCACTTCTATTTTTCTTTAAGAACCAATGAAGTTGTTCATAAGACTTTACACCAATATACAGTACGTGCAAAACAAGGCGGTGGACAGTCATCGTATGATGCGTTGTGTAGTGGTCTCGGTATGTCGAAATCAGCTGGTGCTAATCTCCGCCGTCATGGTGAAATAGCTATACGCAATGTAAGTATTATCTTTTATTATTAGTATTATTACTATTGTTCCATGTATTGATTTATTGTTGAGACACTTATACCTTGAACTCCTAGACTGAATCAGGTGGTTGTGTTAACGGTCCCCCTGTCTTCAAGCCTTCGACTTGGATTCTAACCTACAAGACGGTGAAGTAGCGTCAGGAGCTACGTTCCCATAGTTTCTGGTGATCAAAACAGGTTCATATGCATTTCGATCCTTCTGGCTTCTGGAGCCCAGTGTTTTCCAGCTCGCCTAGGTGGACTAGGATGTCCACTGGTCTTGTCCTAAGTTCTCAACGTTTGCGTTTTACCTTTCACTTATTTGAGGGACACCTGCGCCGCGTGAAAGCATCGCCTTTGTCGACGGGCAATATTAGCTGACTGACAGAATCAGGTTGGAAAAGATCTACTGGTAGTCGAACCAAAACCATGACTTCATCAGCCAATTCAATCCATAACATCCAGGTATTGGTTTGTAGGTGCGTCGGTGGCATAGCGGTTAGGACGCTCGCCGACCATGCACATGGTCCGGGGTTCGATCCCCGGCCGACGCACTCCTTTACCTCGCTAAACCAGAAATAAAGCTGGTAAAGAGGAAAGGTTGGGCATGAAGCTAGCAACCCCATCCTGTAAAAATAAACACTGCTACAGAAACTTCAAGCCTCCAGCTTGAAGCCCTATGTTCCACTGGGAACGTGAAGGAAAAATTAATTTAATTTAATTAATTGGTTTGTAGGGATTTGACTGATCGCTTACAGCACTTCATCGTGATCTGATATCGGTTAGAAAACTATTGGAAAACCTGGGAGTACTATTAGACAGTTGTTTCATCCTAATGTGGGACTCTATCAGTACGCATCCATCGGGGTTCGAACCCAGGACCTTCTGGTTACAAGGCGAGCTCCTATACCATTAAGCCACTGGGACGCGATCCAATGGCCAGTCCATGAATTCTAACTTCTGCCAATTCACGATATAGCGCAACCGCTAGCCAATGTCTTCGGCGAGTATTTCTCCTCACACCCGACCTGGTGTACCCTACTGGTCACGAATTCGAATCCCGGTGGGTGCGTACTGCTTTAGAGTCCCAAACTAGGACGAAACATCTGTCCAGTACTCCCAGTGGCTGGTCTTCCAATGGTTCTCTAACTAATGTCAGCTCATGATGAAAATCCTGTAACCAGTCAACCAAATCCCTACAAACCAAAATTGGATCTATTGGTTTGTGGATCGCTAGTCAGGTATTCTACTGGCTGCATCAAGAAGTTCAGCTAATGTGGCATGTGGTACTGATAAGATTTATCAGTAGTATGTAAAGAGACCTTCGTCGGCATAAAATATCAAATAGTGGAGAGATAGATTTGACGTTAAAGAGAGCAAATGATTTAGCGTTGAGGTAAAACACGGGAAACACGAAAATAAAACAGAAACACCCATGCACAATACAAAGGAAGGACATAGGATCTGCACGAATGACGATTTTCAGATAAGGTGTACATGATTTCATCACATAGAGATATCAAATTTCAAATAAACATTCCGTCACCAAGTCTTTTCTTCTTCTACCATTACACTACTGATGAGGCCTTAATTTTATTTAAACTGTTGTAGGCTTTTCCCGTATGTTATTTGAGTGATTGATACGTGACTCTCCGACCTACTTAGTCTCTTATCAGCTATGTAATGTATGATAGTGATCGATAATCTTGTGTCTGTTTATTAATAATAATAATAACAATAATTTGCTTTATTCCAAAACAGTACTTATCATACAGAATGGAATTCTCAGCATTTCACTGCATACAGTATTGCATCCAGTTAGTACACTAACAATAAACAAAACTCTACATAGATTAAGGGTAATCTCAGTTCATTATGACAACAGCGTATGAGCATGTCGGTAGCAGAGCCAAAAGTGAACAGAATGTTTGAAGGTGTTAGAAAAGTAGATACTAGCATATTTGCTGGCGTAAGTAGTAACAATACGGTCGAGATATACAGAATGTGAAGGAACGAAGAAGAATGTTTTAAGTAGAGTTTGTAAAGAGGAGAGAAACAAAGGAGCACATAACAGAAAAGAGAGAGAGAGTAAAAGAAAAGAAAGAAAGAAAACGCTGTACCTATAAATGATATGAGTTGGAAAGATAATATCCAATTGTTCTACTGACTATTTAATAAGTTATAGGTATCACGTCTAATGCTTTCTTTATCGCACAGAACACGAGCCAACCAAGTAGGGTATGGTTGAGTTTTTGTACTTACTAGTGCGAGCATATAGTTTTCTACATAGGCTTCTGGTTCTTCCTGATGAGATACAAGGGGAGAGTTGTGATTGAAGAGGGTGGTGGTGTCAGTTAGATAGATAGAATGGATTTAGCCCATTTTTCACATGAGTCCATATGCCTGTCAACCAGAATATTAACAATCTGGTTAAGTGGCACGTAGCTTACCCTGCTGACAACTTTTAACACCATACGTAATAAGCCATAGTCTTTCTTCAGTAGCCCAGGAAAAACTAAGCGGGAACAATAGAGAATAATAGGCAGAATGCGAGAGTTACCGAATTGCAGGAGTAAGGGTTGGGTTATACCGGAATGCCTTAACTTCTTGATGTAGAAGGTAAGACGGAATATTTTCTTAGAAATCATCAAAATATGAGACGACCAGGAAGGAAAGATCAGCAGATAGAATGACGCCAAGATATTTTGTTACTGTACTAGTATAATTTAACTTTTTGTGTTCGACAATCAATTTACGTTATCTCTGACGTAGACATGATATCCGGCTGTCGACCAAAGAGCGTGCATACTGCTCGGCAGCAGTTCACGACGTCCTTCTTTACGGCTGTCTGTCAGATATGGCCATTGAGAGTGAAATATACGAAAAGACTAGCTGTCAGTGATCATAGCTGCCCGCGTTCTATCTCCCGTGTTAAGTGGCTTAATAGGGTGAGTAAGTAATATTGAGTTTGTGAAGTGTTATGACCGGAACTACTATTGCCTAGTAGACTATAAGCGAATGCTAACTGAATGCGCTGGCTAATGTCCTAATTACACGTCAACAACAAAAATACCACAGGGTCACAAATACAGAAGAAAAGACTGGAGGTTGATAAGGGAGCTTTTACTGTCTCAAACAACAGTCATAAAAAGTTGACAGTGCTTGCGTATGTATATGTTTAAATTGACCTTGAGAAACACTAATGTCATTGATAAACTTATTACAGCTTAAGACCAATAGGATTCCAAAGGTCATAAGTAGCGTGAATGGACATGTGTTACGCATGCTTAACCATCGCCTTCCTCGACGGGCAATGGTCAGGTTGGAAAAGAGCCAGTGGTGGTCAAACCAAAACATGGCTTCATCAGCTAATGAAATCCACAACAGTTATATATGTCCAAACCAAGTTCACTTTCCACAACAGTTATTTTAAGCCAGCCGGCCACGTAGGGAGGTGTAGACTTCTTGACTGGTTGGAGTCCTTGGGATGATAAGGACCAATGAAGGCTGAAGACAAGTGGTGATATGGCTCAAAATTGTTGTCAGTGGCTGGCACAGATACATCCACTCCTTGTGACTTATAATTTCAAATAAAACTATATTTTTCTTCGATATTACTGTTCTCTTTGCCTCACATCTCTTTTTACCGTCTCTCTTTTGCGTTTCTTCTTTACTCTCTTCTCTGGTTTTGTGTACTGAGTGAAGTGCGGCGACTCGAACTGCTGCACATCGGCGCAAAGTTGTATGTTGAAACCAGTCAGTCAGTCAATGAGAGAAAATTTGGTCAAAAATCAATAAGTTGGATTAGGGTTAAACAACAGGCATTTAGAAATGACACGTAGAAAGTTAGGTCTATATATCATTAGGCGTCGAGGAGTAGGTAGTAAGGGAAAACCAATCGGTGAGGTTGTGAAACTATATTGATTGAGATGACTAGGACACGCGTTGCTCATGGTGAGCTATCGCCTTAGTCGGCAAGCAATCTCAGCTGACATAGGATGAGATTGGAAAAGAGCTAGTGGTTATTTTGATTTGACACTAGTAACTAGTGTGATGCGTCTAGTCCTCTGATTGGTGTAGACTGAGTTCTATCAGTCAGGTTGTAATGTGACCAGCATTCTAGCTAGCTCATCATCACGGTGCACATTGATTTGATGGTATGAGATGGTTGGAGGCAATCGGCAGGAAGTCTTGGACCTAGGTTTCGTGCTAGTTGGCTAATCTACACCAATCAGAGGACTAGATGGGTCACACTAGTTACTAGTGTCAAATCAAAATAACCACTACAGTCCTACAGGAGATCAATCCCGAGCCCGAATAGCTCAGTGGTAACGTCTCTGACTACAGCACTGGGTGACGCGGGTTCGAATCTCAGAAGGGACATGAGTTCTTCCATGGTTGCAGATACGCCTTGCTGACGAGTGCCAACTAGCACGAAACCTAGGTTCAAGGCTTCCTGTGGCCGATTGCCTCCAACCATCTTATACCATCAAGAGCTAGTGGTGTTGGTCAAACCAAAACCTTGAATCGGTGCATGAAGTCTGACAATTAGTTTAAGCCAGTTACGTAGGGAGGTGTAGACCGTCTGAATGATTGGGCTCCATAGGATACTAAGGACTATCCCCATTTTTATTCAATTTCATCATAGGGAGTGACTTGTTAACAGGGAATAATAGCATCGTTGACTTAGAATATGCGGGTGATATAGTCTTTCTAGATGGAGACGCTCACAAAATGCAGAGTCTTCTGAACACCTTAAGCATCAGTCTTCGAATGCTTGGCATGCGATTCACTCCCGCCAAATATAAGATGGTGCTACAAGACTGGACCACACTGACTCCTATCTCAGAAATACGGAGTGAAGTGGTAGAGCTTGTTGGCCACTTAATTTATTTGGGAAGCTGCATCAGCCCCAATGGATTGATCGCCGACGAAATCTCACCACGGATACAGAAAGCTAGTTTTGCATATGCCAGTTAATGCCGTCTCTATCGTAGACGTGATATCCGACTATCGACCAAAGGGCGAGTATACTGCCCAGCAGTTCTCTCTGTCCTCCTTTATGGCTGTGAGACCTGGCCATTGAGAGTGGCAGACATGGAAATGCCAGATAGCTGTCTTTGGTCATAGGTGCCTGCGTTCTATCTCCCTTGTGAAATGGTATAATAGGGTAAATAATATTGAGGTTAGGCGTTGAGTGCTAGGTGAGGAGGGAGGGGAAATCAATCGACGAGGCTGTGAATTTACATCGAATTAGATGGTTAGGGCATGTATTACGTATACATAGCCTAGTTATCGCCTTCCTCGATAATGGGCAATGTTAGCTGACATAGGGTCAGGATGGAAAAGAGTTAACGGTGGTCAAACCAAAACATGGCACCAGTCAATGAAATTTACAACAGTCAGTTTAAGCCAGTCACGTAGGAAGGTGTAGACTTCCTGAGTGGTTGGGGTCCTCGGGGCGGTAAAATCCAATGGTTGGAAACAATCGGTGACGGCTCGAAATCGTTCTCAATCGCTGGTGCAGATGATTTCCAATGAAACTGTTTTGTTCTTCGTATTACTATTCCTTTTGTCTTCTATCCCTGACTACTGTCTCTATTATGCATTTCTTCTAGTTTCTTCTCTGGCTTTGTGTGCTACATGGAAGGAGTTTGGCGACTTGAACTGCTGCATGCCGATGCAAAGTTCTATATAGAAAACAGACAAACAGACAGCTAGTTGGCACTCATCAGCAAGGCGTTTCTGCAGCCTTGAATGAACTCATATCCCTTCTGAGATTTTAACCTGTGTCACCCAGTGCTGCAGTCAGAGACGATACCACTGAGCTATTCAAGCTCGCGATTGACCTCCTGTAGGTCTGTACTGTTCTTCGTATTACTATTCCTTTTGTGTCATATCCTTGTTTACTGTCTCTATTATGCATTTCTCCTACTTTCTTCTCTTGCTTTATGTGCTACAAGGAGGAAGTGTGGCGACTTGAACTGCTGCACATCGATGCAAGGTTCTATGTCGAAAGCAGACAGGCAGACAGACTAGTGACTGGAGACAATTGGTGAAATACATCAAAGTCTTTCTCAATGGCTGGCACAGATGCATGCACTCTTTGTGATTTCTCCCTTTGTTCCTATTTTTACTCTTTCAATTTCCTGCCTTTGTATGCTACCTGAAAATGGAGTGTGTCAGTTTGAGGTGCTTCACTTCTGTACGGACTTCTTTGTTGAAATTCAGTCATTCGCATTTTATCAAAAGTCAATCAATTTTTCCAGATAGTACCATTTTAAGTCACAGGTTTTTTTTTAAAAAAAAATCACACTATTTCCATATTTATACTTTTTCAGCAAATTAGTGATCTCCTCCATAATAAATGGCGTCATTTACTTCAAGCATGTCAGCTGATATTTTTATGGTCGCCTAAAGTCCATCGAGGTATATTCTTCAATCCACCTGTATCATCTACAAACAGTGGATTATCCAATCAGAATTCAAGTACAACCGATGAAAATACTCCAATCTCACCGAGTTTTTCTACACCTACTCCGCCTACTCCAGATCCCTTAGCTGCACAAGCATGTGATGCTCGACTTGGTATGATAGCAGATGATTTAAGAATACGTCGGATACCATGTCGTAGTAAGCATATCACATATACACATGTGAAAGAATTACACAAAGAACTGTCTACATTTGATGTTTACGGTAAGATTATTTTACAGGATTATTGTATTCCGTGAGCACATAAAGTTTTGTCTTTATTAGTCGAGTTTATCGTGAGCTGATATCGGTTAGAGAACGAATGGAAAACGTACAGGGAGTACGGGACAACTGTTTCGTCCTATTTTGAGACTCTTCATCAGTACGCACCTATCGGGGTTCAAACCCAGGACCTTCTGGTGGTTGTGTACTGATGAAAGGTCCTAAACTAGAATGAAACAGCTGTCCATCACTCCCTGTAGGTTTTCCAATGGTTCTCTAACCGATATCAACTCATGATGAAATCCTGTAAGTAGATCTTTTTTATTGGATGGAGGATTTCATTATGAGGTGGCACCAGTTAGAGAACCACTGGAAAACCAGGGAGTACTAGACAACTATTTCATCTTAGTTTGAGACTCTTCATCAGTACGAACCCACCGGGGTTCGAAACCAGGACCCTCTGGTTACAAGGCTAAGTCGTAGACCATTGAGCCACTGGAACCCGATCCAATGGCCAGTCCATGAATTCCAACTTGTACCAATTCACGACATAACGCGACTATTTCGCAATGTCTTCTTCCCAGGTTTTCCAGTGCTTATCTAACTGATGTCGTCAGCTGATGATGAAATCCTCCATTCAGTCAAACAAAATCCCTACAAAACCAATACTTGAAGATCTATTTTAATTGGATTGTGTTTACATACGGAAACTGATGTTAATACTATGAATTGAATTTCAGCCTAGAAGTTTGAGCACAAGTGAAGCGGTTCATGTTGTCACAGTTCACAAATTAGTGTGAAAACTGCTCAAAGACTATGGAGTAACTCAATCCGCTATATGATGATACCACATGCGAAGCGACATACAACAGATAATTCAGCAAAGCCTTTGAAATGAAGCCAAAAGCAAGACAAGGTTGCTGTTTATTATCAGCAATAATATTCCTGATTGTGTGGTTGACTGGACCATTTGGCAAGTGTCGCACAGGGAATGAAAACTCAGGAATTCATCGGATTGAAGAGAAGACTGTAGAAGACCTAACCTTCATGGACGATTTTTGTCTAATGTCTAATATAAACTCGAAGATCTGAAGGCGTAAACCAACAAGACGGCAGAAGAAGCCACGATATCAGGACTCTAAGTGATGGAGGTGATGAGGATGCCTAATCCACAATAACTGGTACCAATCACCGTTAAGTTATCTAGGTCGCATCGTTTCAGCTATAAGTGGTACATATAACAATGTCTCGAGTACGCCATCCAGACAGGTTACACCTCCCTGTGTGACTCACATCAACGGCCAAATACATTATGGATTGATTCGACTACTCTTAAGGCTTTCTTTTCCAACCTAACCCTAAGTCAGCTAATATTTCTCAATAAGAAATGCGATGGCTTGTCATGCTTTATGCTACTGTGAATCATTAGTTTAAAGTGGAATTTGAAGGACTGAATTTTATACACTAACCGTCCTAGTGTTTTGTCTTCTCAACTGTTTCAAAATACTCGCGGTCCTGTTCAGTCGTCACATTAATTATTGTCGTTCCTGTTGTTGTTGTTGTTGTTGTTGAGGCATTTGCCAGTTTGACTAGGGGAATAGGTGTAATCTCAATGAAGTCTTTTATGATTTAAATTATGTAGGTTAATTCTTAGAACATTAGGGGGTATGCAACAAATTAATATGATTATTCACTCTCATTGTCTCATCTGCTATGCATATTATTAGATAGTTGAAGGCAATCGTCAGGAAGTCTCGCCTGACCTAGGTTTCGTGCTAGTTGGCACTCACCAGTCATTCAGCCAGGAGCATCTGCAACCTTGAAGGAACTCGTCCCTTCTGAGATTCGAATCCTCTTCACCTAGTGCTACAGTCAGACAAGACGTTGCCACTGAGCTATTCGGGCTTATGTTTGACTTCCTGTATGACTTCATTGGATACTAGAATGGTGGCCACATTGCAAACCTGACTAATAGAATTCAGTCTGCACCAACGCTGGGGACTAGACACATCACACTAGTCACTCGTATCCAATCTAAGTGACTGCTATTTATATATATATTTTTTTTTATGGTTACAGCTTGATTCCACACCGTATTTTTGGTACAAGTGTGGAATTTTCAGCGTGGATATCGGTAGCCCAAAATTCGCAGGCCAACCATAGATATCAGGTGTGCGTCGGCGAGGGCTCGAACCCCGGACCATGTGCATGGTCGGCGAGAGTCCTAACCACTGTGCCACCGACGCAGTATGGTGTGATTTGTTAGAATGAAATGTCTTCTATGACCTCCGCACACTATCTCCTCCACGTCACCCTTGGACTCATGCCCAACTCGTTTTCCACTCGGGGTTTACTCGAGGGATGACCAGGTGTTGTACGATTCCACTCAACTGTCTCCTAAGCATGTTTCCGATCCGTTTTCATTTGTTTCTACATATATTTGTGGAGCAAATGGCTTCTTGATTAGTTCGTTCGTCCCCGGAGGTGATTGTTGCTAATTCTTTCTGACCGGTCATCGGATTTTCTTTCAGTATCTAGTGAGGGGGGGGGCGGTATTCTGTTGCAAATATTTTTCGTGATGTGCAAAGTTTCTCAATCATACAGACGAAGTCACATAACATTGGTGCTGAAAATCCAGCTTTTGCTCTTTATGCTGATTACAGCAGGTTTCCACATTAATTTTGGATTAATGAAGATCTTTTCAGTGATTTCATTCTCAAAAGCAGCTAGCTGTACAATCGCACTTATATAGATTAGTTTACATGGATACAATTCTTATTTGTTTAATTCCACATAGTAACGAAGGTGATAATTGATATGTATCCATATATATATATATATGGTGATCTCTCTTTCTGTTTGCTCGCTTAGTCTGTGACCATTTCACTTTGATGAACCTGTCTCCTTTAACAATGTATATTCCCCTTATATTATATATAATATGTGTGTTTGTTTGACAGTCTGTTATATTTCGCTATGTATATATGGATCGATACTCCATTATAATTAGCCATTCATGTTAAGACTGTCTATTGATTTATTCACACACTTGTTTGGACATTCATATATATATTTTGCTCTCACACTATTGTGGGATACATTTGATTCTCCTTGTGTTTGGAAAATAGAAGTATCATCGAAAACCTAGTGGTCTTCTGATTTCCGTCTTTCTTGCGTCAGGACTATTAAATTCTCGACCAGTACATAACAATAATTTGGCGACGAGTACATAACAATAATAATTTTCAACTTGATATGAATGTTTGAAGTTGGGAAAATAGATTACAAGGGGCTTAGAGACAAGATTGCATAGGATTAGAAAACAATCTTGTCTCTAAGCCCCTTGTAATCTATTTTCCTACCTTCAAACTTTCATATCAAGTTGAAAATTATTACCACCTTCGTTACCTTGTTGAATTAAACAAATAAGAATTGTATCCATGTAAATTAATCTACATAAGTGCGATTGTACAGCTGCTTTTGAGAGTAAAATCGCCGCCGAAAAGATATCTTTTCTGAACTTCTTGTTCTTTTCAGTCTAATGAAGATCTGTCTTGCCTTTCCAGTTCTGGTTTTGTGATCCTCATATGTGCCAACTGCTTGTAGTTGAAACGATGCTTCCTAGATAAGTGATGGAAGTTACGTTTTTCAAATTTCTCCCGTTGATGCTGATTGGTGCATGTTGTTGTTGTTGTTGTCATTGATCAGGTGTCAATATTTTGTCTGCCTTCTTTATGTTCACTTGAAGTCCTGTCTGGCTGCTTCCTTTTCAAACTTGTTTGTTTTCGTCTGCATTAGGCATAAGTCGTCCTCGAAGTTTAGATCTCCTAGACTCTTCCTATCGGTCAAACTTATCCCTGTCTTCTCTCACTTCACGTCCTGCCGCAACCGAGAATATTGTTATTGATAGTAAGAAGTCTTGTCTTACTCTTCCCTTTGCTTCAAACTCATCGCTGAGTTTCCGTTGTGAGTCACTTGACATGTGTTATTGTAATGTGACTGTTGAGTGAGGTTGGTAATTATTTTCGGCAGGGTATAAGTGTCAAAGGTGTTTTAAAAGTCATTGAGGTTAAGGTAGAGGTTTGATTGCCATTCTATTCTCTGTTCGGTGATGGTGATGCGTAGACTTGCCATTTGATTCGCATATAATTTACTTTTCCTGAATCCAGCTTGTTCTTAGCTCTGTCGAACTTCTGCATCCAGTGTATCTTTTAGTCTGTTTAGAATGGCGTGACTTAGTATTTAGCTGGCGTGGACAAAAGGGCATGATTCTGTTGCAGTTTTTTGCAGGGGCCTAGGTGGCTATTATTTGGCAGTTTGATAAGTTAGTCTTTCTTTCAACCCGTAAGTATCTTTCTTTTTTTCTAAACGTTTTGCAATAGTTGCGTGAGCATATCCATTGCAGTTTCTGCATCTGTTTTCATTGCTTTAGAGGGAATTCCACCCGGTCCTGCTGCCTTCTCGGCTTTCTATAGCCTGATTGCATTCAAAACTTCGGCTGTTGTTGGAGGCTTGTTGCCTTCTGACATTCTGTGACTGTTCTTAGTATATTTCTGGTCAGTTAAGGAGTCCTTTGAAGTGATCAATCCATTGATATAAGTTTTCTTTGTCCCTCCTCTTTTGCACAGAAGTATATTTCATTGTAATCAACTTATCAATAAGCCGTCAGATCGTGAAATAACATCCATTTGAGTGCTATTGAAAACCAGGAAGTACTGGACACAGATATTTCGTCCTGGTGTGGGATTCTCCAGCAATACGCACCCATAACTTTATTTCCAGTTGAACCGCCTGTTAATGGTTCTCTAAGTCATATCTCTAATTTGAAACTATTCAAATACCTGTGAAAAAAACATATGAAAGTATGGAGAGTAACTTTGTAGGAATTTCATCTGTTTGGTTACGGATTGATGCCAGTTTGGATGACCATTGGGAATCAGGGAGTACTGAACAGCCTGCTATTTCTTCCTGCTTTGGAACTCTTCATCCGTACACATCCACTGGGGTTCGAACTCACAACCTTTCAGTCACGAGGCAAGTTCGCAGCTCATTCAGCTATTTAAACCTGATTCAATGGCCTACGAATTCTAACTTCCACCATTCCGTAATTTTTAGCCTCACTTCCAGCAAGTGTCATCGGCGAGTATTTCCCCTCTCTCAGGTCTGAATGATTTACGAACTCGCCTTGCAACTGGAAGGTTTTGTGTTCAAGTCCTGGAGGGTTCGTACTTCTGAAAAGTTCCAAACCGGGACGAAGTAGCTATCCAGTACTCCTCGGTGGTTTTCCAATGGTTTTTTGACTGATGTCAGCACATCAGACAAGTTAGTAAGCCGGTTACAATAAGTTAATAAGTGATTATCAGTCATCTAAAGTATGCATGAAGTGAAGGGTTGTCGTGGAAACCAATGATGATACTTAATCTGTAATAGATACCATCACTTTTTTTGGTTTTCTGAACTTTTTAATAAAATGACAATATGTAAGCTTTACTATAATGCTCAGTGTTATTATCATTGTGTACGAAACACTTAATTATCTTGTATTTCTAAAATTGTTTTTTCTTTAATCCTGTAACAGATCCTGATGCTAATCTTGAATTCCTTAGTCAATCTGGTCGTAATCAATGGCGCAAGTTATCTGAAAGTGGAGATGAAACACTTTTAGAGACAAAAAGTGGTCGACTCATTTATGGTAAGTATTCATTTTATAACAAAGACAAGGGCCAGGCAACAGATCATTTATTGAGAGAATCAAGATATATATATATATATATATATATCGATTTTTATGTACGTTATTGTCAGCGGAGAAGCAACGCCTTCTGATTGCTTGTTTTCCTACTGAAGGTTATTCTGTTCTGCTTGTGACCGACCGTTTCTCAGAAAGTTATGCCATATATATATCTGCAAATCGTATTTGCACACGTTAAGTCTGTTGTGATTGGTTGGTGATTTTCTCGAGGTTAAGAAGCTTTGTTATTGTTTTTCTCGTGACCTTGATTCGGGATATAACATTGGCGTAAATTGCTGTTTACAAATATGGCTTGCAGCCAGGTGTCACCACACTGCTAGTTCACTTATTTGGGAAGAAGTTTTTTATCAGCCCCAACAAGACTGATTACTGACGGATATAAAACGCCCATGAGGCATTTTTCAGCTTATATCATCTCTGGTGTAGACTTGTTATCCGGTTATTGATAAAAGAACATGTATACACTGCGTAACAATTCTCTCTATCTATCCTTCTTTGTGACTTTGAGACTTGCCTGTTGAAAGTGGAAGACTTGAAGTGGCTGGATGTCTTTAGTGCCATATATATTTAGATTTTATCTTTCGTGTTAAGTGGCGCATGATATGGGTGATTGATTGTTGGTTTGAGTCATGTTGGAGAGAGTGCTAACTAGTTGGCACTGGAGGTCATCGTGACTCTAAGGATCAATAGTTTATAACTGCTGATGGCATGGCTTAAAATCGTTCTCAGTTGGCACAGATGCGTGTACACTGATTGTGGTCTTCTGGATCCAATTAATTCTCATTATTGTCCGCATAATTATTCTTTGTGTAACATATTTCCGTTTAATCTCGTTCTCTTGAGAGTCTAAATGTCGCAAAATACGGAACCTACTTCTTGGAAGTTTATTATTATTATTATTATTGTCTTCTTTAGTTCCTAGAGGAACATAGGCCTTCAGCTGCACGCCTCCATTGCGTTCGGTTCTCCGCCAACGTTTTCACCTGGCTCCACGTCTGACCACATGCTTTCATTTCCTCTTCGCATCGCCTCCATGCCACTCTCGCACTCACCGCTTCCCTTTCGGGTTCCCCTCGAGCGATGGCCTGGAGTGTTATGTCACTTGATGGTTTGTTTTCTCAGAGTATGGTCAATCCATCTCCATTTCTTAGTGCATATTTGTTGCATAATCGGTTCCTGCTGGGTTGGTTCACTCCCAGAGATCCCTATTGCTGATGTTCTCTGGCCGACCATCTAATCTTCAGTAGTATTGAGTGAAGACAGCTGTTGATGAAGGTCTGAAGTTTGCTGGAAGTGCCCTTCGTGACGCGCCAAGTCTCTGATGTGTATAGTAGCACTGACTTCATAATGTAATTGAAAATCCGGATCTTATTTTCCATACTGAGTGCTGTTGATCTGCGCACAGACTTGAGGGTAATGAAATCTTGCCTTGCATTCCCGATCCTCGCTTTGATATCCTTATCAGTTCCGTCCGCCTGTAGTTGGATTAATGCTTCTCAGGTAGATGAAGGAGGCTGCTGCTTCTTTCAGATTTCTTCCACTTATGGTGATTGTTGTCTGTTTTTGTTGCTGCTGTTAATGTTGGTATTGGCTAGGAATCTTCATCACCTCTGTTTTCTCTATGTTCATGTGAATTCTTATCTTTGATGCTTCTTCTGCCAACTTGTTGTTTTTCACCTGCATATCTTCCCGTTTGTGGGAAATCAGATATATATCATCGGCGAAATCCAGGCCCAGTACTTATTTATGCCAATGTACCACATCTTTACCTTGAATAAGAAAAACAAGATCTTTAAAAAAAATTTGAGCCTATACTTCTTCATGATTTTACTGATTAAGTTATAATAGTCAATTGCTGAATTTGAGCACTTAGGGGTTCACCTAGTGCTTTCATGTGAAGAGTGAGTAGGTAACTAAACTATGCTGACTGTTCTTTTGTCAGAGAATCATTGAAACCGAAGAAGTATTAGATAGCTATCTGTTTTATCCTCCAAGTTTGGGATTATTCATCACTCGGCACTCATAACCCTTAGTTCAAACAAAAACTTGGCCTCACCAGTCAATGAAATCTACAACAGTTAGTCTAAGCCAGCCAGACACGTAGGGAGTAGTTGTAGACTTCTTGGTTGGGGTCCTCGAGACGGTAAAAACAAATGGTTGGAAACAATTGGTGACAGGGCTCAAAATCGTTCTCAATGGCTGGCGCTGATGCATCCACTCCTTGTGACTTATGATTTCCAATGAAACTGTTTTGTTCTTCGTTATTACTCCTCCTTTGTCTCACACCCTGCTTACTGTGTATATTATGCTTTTCTTCTACTTTCTTCTCTCGCTTTGTATGCTACAAGGATAGAGTGTGGCGACTTGAAGTTCCGCACTATGGTGCAAAGTTCTATGTCGAAAACAGACAGACAGACAGATTCATAACCCTTCCACGAGAAAGATCGAATCCAACGTGTTGACCATCCAACCACTGTCACCAGTGTTACAGAGAAAGTGAGTATTAGAAATGGCGTGAGACAAAAAACACTTAAAAACTTCTAATGAAAGAATCCCTGGTTCCCTAGATGGCTGATTGTTCAGTCGCCTCCTCTTATTCTACTTTTATTTCAATGGCTTAATCACTAAGCACTGGCTTCCCCCTCTCCCCTCTAATTCGATGTTAAGCGCTGAACATTTTGTCCAAACGGACAATACAACTTCCGCAAGTAAACTATCCGACTCACGGAACACTAAAACACCAAAAATATCAAGTCCCTTCAAACCAGAACTTGATAATTAATTTGGTATTCACTGCCGACGGGCTCTATGCAGGTAATTACCTGGAGTTCTAATAAGAAGTCGTAACCAACGGTGTCCACGACGAAGTCAAGTAGCAGGACAGTTAGTTGTCTAAGATACTAGCTGACGGTTGCGCCATACATATATGTGGCAAATTGTTAGAAGTTGGAATTTATGGGCCATTGGATTGGATCCCAGTAGTTGAATGGTCTACGAACTTGCCTTGTAACCGGAAGGTCCTGGGTTTGAATCCAGGTAGGCACGTACTAATGAGGACTCTCAAACTAGGACGAAACATTCCCATATTGAGTCATAAGAAAAAGGCACAAACAGCGAAAAAGATTTTTTGTACGATTCATTTTCATGAGCTGTACAATGGTAATTATAATTAACAAAGAAATCTTTAGACCAATTAGATATTGGTAAACTTTGTCCTTGAAAATTGTACTACTTAATGTAAAGTGTAAGCTGGGATGACTAATTGTAAGTTAGAAAGGAGACAGAAGTTGACATGTCTTATCAAGTGTGAGATAATGACTAATCGATAAGCTTGTGTAGAATGGACAGGAACTAGGGGAAAGGCTATAAAGTGTTTTTGTATAAAATCTGTATGAAAAAGCCATGCTATTAATAAACAGTAATGGAGTGGTAATAAAATGTGGATGATGGGAATAATTATAAAAGTATTAAGCATAAAAATAATAATAATAATAATGATAATAATAATAATAATAATAATAATAATAATGATAATAATAATAATGATAATAATAATGATAATAATAATAATAATTATAATAATAATAATAATGATAATAATAATAATAATAATGATAATAATAATAATAATGATAATAATAATAATAATGATAATAATAATGATAATAATAATAATAATAATGATAATAATAATAATAATGATAATAATAATGATAATAATAATAATAATGATAATAATAATAATAATGATAGTAATAATAATAATAGTGATAATAATAATAATGATAATAATAATAATAATGATAATAATAATAATAATGATAATAATAATAATGATAATGATAATGATAATAATAATGATGATGATGATGATAATAATAATAATAATAATGATAATAATAATAATAATGATAATAATAATAATAATGATAATAATAATAATGATAATGATAATAATAATAATAATGATGATGATAATAATAATAATAATAATGATAATAATAATAATAATAATAAGATCCTACCTTGAGCGCGCTTTTCGACTATTACGCTACATTTTGGTCATAAATAAAATCTATTATTACTCTAAAATTTTATGCAAAGTGTTTGCGGAAATTATCACAATTATTAACCTTTCGAACACTGAATCCAAAAAATACAATCTTATTGACAGATAATACACATAACTCACTGTTTGGATTTGTGGAATTTTTAAACATAAACACATCTATAATTGTATATATTGTTGGATTTATATGTTCAAGTTGCTCCAAGTCAGTGAGTTTATGGTTAAGATATCATTTTAGTTAAATGTACTGAACTATATTGCATGTTGTCTTATTGTATAGTTGTCGTCGCTTTTTGCCCTTTTTTCTGTGAACTGTTTCCTTTGTTGATGTTGTTCTCATTGTTTGTCCGTTATTTTCTGATTTTGAGGGGAGCAACCCAAAAAGTTGCTTCTCTCTAAACTTTTACTTAATGTAATCATTCTTTTCTCAGGCGTGAGGCTAGCAACCACACCCTGTAAACAAAGTTGCTACAGAACCTTCAGCAAAATGAACCTCTTTGCACCAAAAGAAAAAGTCTGTGTAGGAACATGGAACGTCCGAACTATGTACGAGACTGGAAAAGCTGCCCAGATCGCCAACGAGATGAAAAGATACGGAATACAAGTGCTGGGAATATGTGAGAGCAGATGGAATGGGAGTGGACTCACCAAATTGTCAACAGGTGAGTCAGTGATCTACTCCGGTCACCCAGAAGATAACCACACGCACACCGAGGGCGTGGCTATCATGATGTCACCAACGGCAACGAAAGCCCTGATACAATGGGAGGCGATTTCGTCCAGGATAATGACCGCCAGGTTCAACTCCAAAGGAAGGAAAGTGTCAATCATACAATGTTATGCACCCACAAACAACGCAGACCTCGAGAAGAAAGAAGAATTCTACAGGCAACTACAGGCAACAATGGACAATACTCCAGCTGGCGACATGAAAATACTAATGGGAGACATGAACGCCAAACTGGGACCAGACAATACGGGAAGGGAACTCATCATGGGTAGAGAAGCTCTAGGAGAAATGAATGAAAACGGAGAACTCTTCGCCGACTTCTGCGCCTTCAACGAACTGGTGATTGGTGGCAGTGTATACAAGCACAAAGATATCCACAAGGCTACATGGGTGTCACCAGACGGGCAAACCAAAAACCAAATCGACTTCATCTCAATCTCAAGGAAGTGGAGGCGCAGCCTACTGGACACAAAAGCAAGAAGAGGAGCAGACGTTGGCTCAGACCACTATCTCGTACAAGGGACAATCCAAATCAAATTAAAAGCTTTCAAAGAAGGAGGAGCTGCAGATAGACCACAAGCCAAGTTCAACACTCAAAAGCTGAAGGACCAGGCTACAAAGGACATCTTCATTGCAAGCATAAAGGACAAAGCCGAGACACAAATCAACACTAGCGAAGAGGTCGGCGTTGAAAAGCACTGGAACAACTTGAAAACGGTGTGGAGCCAAACCTGCATAGAAATTCTAGGCAGAAAAAAGAGACAGGACAAACAGTGGCTCACTACGGACACTTGGAAACTAATAGAAGAGAGAAGGACAGTGAAGCAAAAGATTATCCAGTGCACGACGAGCAACAAAAACAGGAGCTGAATGCAAGCTACAATACACTGAACAAAAGAGTGAAGAAAAGTGCCAGGGAAGACAAAAGAAAATATTATGAAACCATGGCAAACGAAGCAGAACAAGCTGCAGGCAAAGGAGACCTCGCCACACTCTACCAAACAACTAGGAACCTTTCGGGCAAACGTTCGACACAGATTAAGCCAATAAAGGACGACAATGGAAAGTCAATCACCAAAGAGGTGGAACAGAGAAAGCACTGGGTTGAACACTTCAAAAGACTTCTAAATCGTCCGCCACCTACAACACGTCCAGCAATACCAACAACGGAAGCAGAACTACCAGTGAACACTGACCCCCCGACGAAATCAGAAGTCCTGAATGCAATCAAGATGCTTAAAACTGGGAAAACACCGGGACCAGATGGAATCCCAGCAGAGGCTTTGAAAATAGACCCAGAGACAACAGCGGACTTGATGACACCACTACTGGAGAAGGTGTGGAAAGAGGGCAAAGTACCCGAGGATTGGAAGAACAGTTACTTATTCAAACTTCCAAAGAAAGGAGACTTAAGTCAATGTAAAAACTGGCGTGGAATTATGCTTCTGTCCATTCCAAGCAAGATACTAAGTCGCATCATCCTGGAGAGAATCAAACAAGCCCTAGATGAAAAACTTCGTCCGGAACAGGCTGGATTCAGGAGAAACAAATCATGTATTGATCAAATCGCCACTCTACGGATCATCATTGAACAAAGCTTGGAATGGCAGTCACCTCTCTATCTCAACTTCATCGACTTTGAAAAGGCCTTCGACAGCGTCGATCGAGAGGTCATTTGGAAACTACTTCGCTACTACGGGGTCCCATCGACAATTATACACCTCATCCAACAGTTATACGACAATGCTGCATGCCAAGTAATCCACAACGGGAAACTTACGGAAGCCTTCGAAGTGAGGACGGGAGTGAGGCAAGGCTGTCTACTATCACCAATGATCTTCCTGATTGCAATTGATTGGATAATGCGACAGACAACGGCAACCAACGAGGGAACAGGCATAAAATGGACTGACACAAAAGACTTGGAGGATCTGGATTTCGCCGATGATATATGTCTGATTTCCCATAAACTGGAAGATATGCAAGTGAAAAGTAACAAGTTGGCAGAAGAAGCATCAAAGATAGGACTTCACGTGAACATAGATAAAACAGAGATGATGAAGATTCCTAGCCAACATCAACAACAACAACAGACCACAATAAGCATAAATGGGAAGAACCTGAAAGAAACAACCTCCTTCACCTACCTGGGAAGCATCGTCTCAACTACAGGCGGAACTGACGAGGACATCAAAGCCAGAATCGGAAAAGCAAGACAAGCTTTCATTACTCTCAAATCTGTGTGGAGGTCAACAGCAATCAGCATCAAAAATAAGATCCGGATTTTCAACTCCAATGTGAAGTCAGTGCTACTATACGGATCAGAGACTTGGCGAGTCATAAAGAGCATCTCAAACAAACTTCAAACCTTCATTAACAACTGTCTCCGCTCAATACTCAAGATCAGATGGCCAGAAAAGATCAGCAACAGGGATCTCTGGGAGCGAACCAATCAGGAACCGATTGTGAAACAAATAGGCAGAAAGAAATGGAGATGGATTGGCCATACGCTGAGGAAACCATCAAGTGACATCACTAGACAAGCCCTCGAGTGGAACCCGAAAGGGAGGCGGCGAGTTGGTCGTCCAAGGGTGACTTGGAGGAGGTCATGTGAAGAGGAGATGAAAGCATGTGGGCAGACCTGGAGCAGGGTGAAAAAGTTGTCAGAAAACCGAAGTCAATGGAGGTGCGCAGCTGAAGCCCTATGTTCCTCTAGGAACTAAAGGATACAATAATAAATAATAATAATAATAATAATAATAATGGTGAACTTACATATTAATAGAGGGAAGCAAAATTATAGTAAGAACTTTACACTGACCATGGTAGGACGAGAATGTATGTATCGCTTTTGTATGCACAGGTCCGATTTCATGTCTCGAATAGCTAATGCTTCAGCTATTTACAAATGGCGTATCCGAAGTCCCTTTGTACGATATTGAGGGACTCTGTGTACCACTGTGAAGCAGTCATGCAAGTCGGAGTGCTCGATATTCGGAGATGACAAGGTGTTCGAGGATCGAGCTGTTGCTATTCTTCTTTTCTGCTCTGGCTAACCGAAGTTATTTAACCATTATCTGATTGGTCTAAAGATTTCTGTGTTAAATATAATTACGATTATTGTACAGCTCATGAAAATGAATCATCGAAAAGAAAATTTTCTTCGCTGTTTGTGCCTTTTTCTTAAGACGAAACAGTTGTCCAGTACCGTCAAGGTGGGTTTCGAAAGGTTCTCTAACTGATATCAGTTCGTGGTGAAACCTGTAACCGGTGAAATCCCTGCAAACATACTCTCGGAAACTATCTACATGAGCTACATATTTTCTGGATTATTTTAAAAGTCTTTTTGTCTAATCCATAATATTATGGTGGTTGGCGGCGTCTACGTTGTTAATCTATTTCTTACGTAATGGATTGTATAAATAAGAAATAGAACTCTTTAGAAGTTGACATTATAGATTACCTTTCGTATTCCTGGTTGCTAAATTGCTGTAATATACAATTAATTATATTAATTAGATGACAAAATTTCTGAGTTCATATTGATTAGTTACGTGGTGGTGGTGGGGCTTTGCTACTCTGCCTACTGAATTCACCATACCGATATGACTTCCTTCAATGTTGTACATATATCACCTTGCTAATAACCAAGAGATCAGATAATAAGATTTCTACCGACCGCCTCCGACCAGTTTATAAGAATAATGAGTCCAAATGGCGTAGCAAATTACAGATATAATCAATAAGGTTACGTAATTGCTCTACAGCTAATTGTACATAAATTTCTGAGTGTCAAGGCGTAGGTAGTTAGTGAAAAGAAAAAATCAATACTGCGGTAAAATAACTTTGTAAATTGATGGAATCAACTAAGTTAAGCTATTCAAAGTTACTCTGTCCTCCTTCGTATTTCCTGTCTACATCACTAAGTAACATTTAATAGTATGTGGTGTTGGCATTTGGATTGTATGTTTCAGTCCCCTCGTATGTAATATGGACTTTTGTCATTGTGAGGCGTACCAATACGCTATGTGAAGTGCTAGTCATCTCATTGGCTACAGTGCACTTGGAGTTTTCACCTATTTTAGATCCCGATTGGTTGGAGTCCTTCTCCAGCCTCTCATTACCAATGAATCAACGACGATTTTCTAGTGTAGACGTTTTATTACGAACTGAAGTCAGTTAGATAAAGCACTGCGGGTGGATAGGTGGGTATCTAACGACCGTTTCGTCCTACTTCTGGACTCCTCAAAAGTAGATACTCCTGACTGTTCTATTGATGTGGGACTCAGAATCTTCAGGTTGCTGGGATGGCCAGTAGGGACGAAATCTTATTATCCACGAATTCTAATTTCTGACGATTTGTGATATTCACACCCACTCTGCCAATATGATCAACCAATACCGTTACTGAGTATTTGTCCTCAAATACGACTCCGTCGACCCCACTGGTCAAAATTTATCTTTAGAATTCTGGGAACACTGTTTTGATTTCATGTTGTTTCAAGGATTGACATTAGTTTTTGCTGTAGTTGTGTTCTCTGAGATTTCATTGCCCCCTACTAGGCAACATCCTCGACGCTTACTTCAATTTGAAGTGAGCTTTTAACATCCTGCATGAGTTTATTAGTCATCTCTCCTGGTCGCTGACCTTGAACGTCGTGATTGGTTATTTTTGTGTGTTTTCACATCTTCTAGTCTACTTGTATTTGGTATCAAGTGTTTCCTTGACCTGAAGTTTAAATTTTTGTTCATATGATTTCCTTTTTATGAATTGGTAAATCTTATGTATGTGTCAATGTGTCTATTAATTGCCTATTCACTTGAATACTGTCTATCTGCTTTCGACATAGAACTTTGCACCATAGTGCGGAAGTTCAAGTCGCCACACTCCCTCCTTGTAGCACACAAAGCGAGAGAAGAAAGTAGAAGAAATGCATAATATAGACAGTAAATAGAGTTGTGAGACAAAGGAATAGTAATAACGAGGAACAAAACAGTTTCATTGGAAATCATAAGTCACAAGGAGTGGATGCATCAGCGCCAGCCATTGAGAACGATTTTGAGCCATGTCACCAATTGTTTCGAACTATTGGTTTTTGCTATCCCGAGGACCCCAACCAGGAAGTCTACACCTTCCTACGTGGCTGGCTTTAACTAACTGTTGTGGATTTCATCGACTGGTGCGATGTTTTGGTTTGACCTCCGCTAGCCTTTTTACAGCCTGACCCTATATCCGCTAACATTGCCCATTACCGAGGAAGGCGATGACTAGGCATACATACGTAACACATGTCCTAACCATCTCAGTCTTTGTAACTTCACGACTTCGTCGATTGATTTCCCCTGTTTACCTAGAACTCAACGCCTAACCTCAATATTATTCACCTTATTATATCACTTCACACGGGAGGGAGAACGCAGGCACCTATGATCAAAGACAGCTAGCTGGCATTTCCATGTCTTCCACTCTCAGTGGCTAGGTCTCACAGCCAGCCATAAAGGAGGATGGAGCGGACTGATGAGCAGTACACCCGCCCTTTGGTCGATAGTCGAATATCTCTTCTACTAAGCCAGAGACGGCGTGAACTGGCAAATGCGAAACGAGCCCCCTGTATTCGTGCTGAGATTTCGTCAGAGATCAGCCCGTTGGCACTGGCTGATGGTACTTCCCAAATAAGTGAAGCGGTCAACGTGCTCTACCACTTCACTTCCTATTCTTAAACTGAGCGTCGCTGTAGTCCAGTCCTGTAACATCATGTTGCATTTGTTGGGAGCGAATCGCATGCTAAACATTCGTAGATTGCAGCTCAATGTGTTTAGAAGACTCTGAATTTTTTCATCGTCCTCGCCTAGAAGGACTATATCGTCTGCATATTCCAAGTCAACGAGATTATTCCCCGGTAGCAAGTCAATCCCTGAGTCGCTGAAGTCACCTAGGGTTAAGTCCATTAACACATCTATGATGAAGTTGAATAGAAAAGGGGATAATGGGCATCCTTGACGGACACCACTAGTCGTCACCAGTTCAGATGACAACTTGCCGTAAGCCCTCACCTGGCTGTATGAGTACGAATAGAGTGATGGCCTTAATCAGTGCAATGTATTTTCTCGGACTCCCTTTACAGCCAAGCATCTCCAGAGAACATCTCAATCGACAGAATCGAATGACGCCTTTAGGTCAAGAAATATAATGACTGTTGGACGCCGGTAGGAATGTCTATGTTCTAGAATCTGTCGGAGGGTGAAGATATGATCAATACACCCTCTTCCTGGTCTAAAGCCTGCCTGGCTCTCTCGTGTTTGTGCCTCCCGAGCACCACTTAGTCTACGCATGATTATTGAGCCTAAGACTTTAGATACTATATTAGTCAAGCTAATCCCTCTGTGATTATCACAGGAAGACTTGTCTCCCTTCTTGTATATCGGGATAATCAGTGACTTACACCAACCCGATCACTTGTATACTAGGCTCCAAAAAATTCTCTGGCATTCTCGGTGTTTCCTCTATCTAATATTTGAGCGCTGTCGCAGTCGAATTGATGTTTGTGGTTATTTGTATGCAGTGAGTGATATGAGAGATTGGATATCGAGTCATTTGACGGCCAGTTTATGTTCGTAAATGCAAAGCGGAAGATGAGGGGCGTCCACTCTCGTCAATGTAGTGTTTTTCACAATCGTTGCAATTTATTTTGTAGATGATGTTGGTTTTATCTTCTTTCTCTGTTGAGTCTTTTGGTTGACTCAGTGTTGAGTGGAGTGATTTTTTTGGTCTGTGTGCGACATCAATTCCTAAAGGTTTGAAGAGACTTCCAGTGATTTCTGAGATGTCATTTATACATGGTATGACGATTTCCTTTGTTCTTTCCTTTAGGAGAGGGGCGTTGATTTGGTAGGTTGGCTTGGGGGTAGATGTCGTTTGATGGAATTCTGTGGATATCCATTCTTTTGGAAGACGTCCATGAGATATTTTTCGCCAATTTTCCTCAAGGTAGAAGTGCTTCAATGAGTCCTGGCTCTCATGAATAATGTTTGTATATCACTCCTTTTGTGTGTTATTGGGTTGTTGCTGTTGTTGTAAATGGGGTATTTGGCCTGTGTCAGTTGCTTTTCTGCGTATATGAGTTTCTAAATTTTCTCCATCATATCTGGAATTGATATTTCTTAAAGAACTGTTGAAAACAAATGAAGAGTACCGGGCAGCTGTTTTGTTCTAGATTGGAACTTTTCAGTAGTCTGCACCCTTGAACGCACTGCTGGGGATCAAACCCAGTATTTTCAGCTTACTAGGTGAGCCCTTTCAGAAACACTGGGACAGCACAGATACAATGGGCTAGTTTTGCGAATGCCAGTTTACGCCGTCTCTGGCTTAGTAGACATGATATCCGCCCGGCTGTCGACCAAAGGGTGAGTGTACTGCTCATCAGTCCGCTCCGTTCTCCTTTATGGCTATGAGCGAGACCTGGCCATTGAGAGTGGAAGACATGAAAATGCCAGCTATCTGTCTTTAATCATAGGTGGCTGCGTTCTATCTCCCGTGTGTGCTGAGTGGTATAATAGGGTGAGCAATATTGAGGTTAGGGGAGAGAGGGGAAATCAATCGACGTGGCTGTGAAATTACATCGACTGAGATGGTTAGGATATATGTTACCTATACCAGGCTATCGCCTTCCTCGACAACAGGCAATGTTAGCTGACTGACAAACAATTAGGTTGGAAAAGAGCTGGTGGTGGTCAAACCAAAATATCATCTCATCAGTCAATAAAATCCACAACCAGCCAGCCACGTAGGGAGGTGTAGACTTCCTGACTGGTTGGGGTTCTCGGGTCGGTAAAGACCAATGGCTGTAGATAATTGGTGATATTGCTCAAAATCGTTCTCACCGATGGCTGGCGCAGATGCATCCAGTTTTTGTGACGTATAATTTCCGATGAAACTGTATTATTTTTCGTTATTGCTATTCCTTTGTCTTACACCTGTGTTTACTGTCTCTATTATGCATTTTTTCAACTTTCTTCTCTTGCTTTGTGTGTTACATGGAGGGAGTGTAACGACTTGAACTGGTGCACATCGATGCAAAGTTCTATGTCGAAAAAAGACAGACAGACACTGGGACAGAATTCTATTAAACCATGAAATTTAACTTCAACCGATTCTGAGTAACATGTCTTCACACCTGACATGGTAAGAGCCCGTCCTGCCACAACTGCTTACCAGAACTGGAGGAATTCTCTCCTGTAGTCAGTTCAGCTGGAGTAAATGAAATCACAAAAAGAAAAGTGGTGTCTTTCCCCTGTACTACTTGTTCTTATGCCCATCTCTTTTTTTTATTTCTTCCAGGTCCTCTTAGCTTACTTTCTTCATCAGCAAGTAATTGTAAAAAGAATGTTCTGTCGTCTAGTTCTTCAGAGATATCTGATCTATCAGACTGTCTCAGTTCCAATGATGACGATGCTGATGAAGGTAATGATGTCGAAGAACAGCAAGACTGCGAAGAAGATGGAGATGTAAAAGAAGTGACGAAATTAACTCCTTCTGAGAAGAATGTTAAACGGGTATCCGATTCACATAAAACTATTCAAAATACCAAAAATATGCATAATGAAAAGAATAAACTAGAGCCTCCTTCTAATTCTGAAGTAAAAGAACTAACGGATAACTTTGAAGGTTTGTCAATTTTTATCTTCTTATATTCACGTGCGTTTTTATTGTTTTCGTTTTTTTTCACGTTTTAATGTGATGCCTTCTATTTTCTATAGTTTAGTTTGTAAAGGTTAGTTTTGTTTTTACGAGTTGATCACGGATTGATATCAGTTAGAGAACGATTGAAAACCAACCATAGGGAGTACTGGACAGCTGCTGTTTCATCCTAGTTTAGGAGTGTTGAGCAGTAAGGGTCCACCTGAGTTCGAACCCAGGAACTTTCGGTTACAAAGCAAGCTCGTATACCATTCAGCCACTGGGACCCGATTCTATGGCTGAATGGTATACGAGCTTGCCTTGTAACTAGAAGGCCCCAGTTTCGGACTCTGGCAGCGTGTGCGTACTGCTGATGATTCCCAAACTAGGATGAAACAGCAGCTATCCAGTACTCCCTGGCTCTCAATGGCCTTCTCTATTTTATTTTCAACCTAATGATGAAGAAAAATTTCTCAAGTCTACAATACACGTTTAGAAATTTTACCCTGAAACTACGTAATTTTCGGATGGCTAATTTTTGATTCGATATTTTATCAATCCGTCTTGGTAGACAGCCACATAGCCCGGTTTTAGACCTCCCTATCAACCCATTTTCCACACAGTGGAAGTCAAAAACTAAATCTGGGTGAAACTTGCAACGAAGTTTATGAACAGCATCCATTTTGAATGATGAGCGATCTGATTGGTTGATTCAAGGCCATTTGACTTTGGTGTCTATAGTTTACTCTTGCCGAGTAATATTATTTTTTTATTGAATATTGTACCAAACGGTGAGAAATCCACACTGTTATCACATGGGTACTGTTTGGAGAATAAAACAAATTATTATTATTCTAAAATGTTTCCCTTTTCAGATTTATATCTAACGCATCAAAATTGGCATAGACGTGTACGCGTAGCGATAGCTTCAGGTGATGTGGTGATTTTACGATCTCTGTTGCCAAGGTCTAATGTCTCCAGTGTTGTAATGAGTCAAAATCATGATTCCATTGAATCAGAAATTGTTCACAATGCAAGTGGTTCTCCGACGACTACAACAACTAGTACTACTACTACTGCTACTACTACCACTACGCCGACAGCCATTACTACGACTCCCCCTCCTCCTCCGACTACTAATACGTTAACTCCCGGTGAGTAGTGTAACATTTCCAGTGTTATAATTATGAATTAGTTACTTCTTATAATTTATTTTAATCAATGTAAACATGCAAGAAGGCGTCTTGTATTTTTTGAAACAAATTGAACTTTAAAAAAATTAGACTGATCATATATACTACTGACTGTTATATAAGTAGTTGGATACCAGACGTTATCAACCCGTAAGTAGTACTCTTGTCAGTTAGCCAGATCAAAGTGATGTTAACATGCGGAGCAAGTTCGTCTTGTAACCTGATGGTCCTGGGTTCTATCCGCTACGTTGGAGAAGTCATGAATGCGTACTGATGAAGAGTCGCATACTAGGATGAAACAACTGACTGTCCAGCACTCGCTCACTGAAGTCATTTAGTTAGTGGTTAAAACTTGAAGTGGATCATATTGCTACAAAACCAACACTTGAAAATCAGTCTACTGCTCTCTAGCAACTCACTACAGGGTGATATCGCCCGACGTTTTCTGGCAAGAAGTCGGGTGCAATAGAATCCATCAAGTTGTAAGCATGATGAAGTCAAATATATTCATTGGATGACATTAGCTGGCGGTTGCACAATATCGTGAGTCGCCTGCGTTCTGTCTCCCGTATGAAGTGGTAAAAAGGGTGAGCAATATTGTGCATCTGCAACACAGCGGTTAGGACTCTCGCCGACCATGCACATGGTCCGGGGTTCGATACCCGGCTACCGACGCACTCCTTTACCTCGTTAAGGCAGAAATAAACCTGGTAAAGAGGAAACGTTGGGCATGAGGCTAGCAACAGCACCCTGTAAAAATGAACACTGCTTCAGAAATTGCAAGCCTCTAACTTGAAGGTGTCCTATGTTCCACTGGGTACGTGAAGGAAATAAAAAAAAGTATTGAGGTTAGGTGTCGAATGATATGTAAGGGGAGGAAGTCAGTCGACGAGGCTCTGAAGTTACATTGACTGAGATGGTTAAGGAATGTGTTATGTATGCCTAGCCATTGCCTTCCTTGACTGCGGGAATGTTAGCTGACTAATATAGGATGAATCAAGTTGGAAAAGAGTTAGTGGTGGTCAAAAAAGACATGGCTTCATCAGTCAATGACATCCATAACAGTTAGTTTAAGCCAACCATGAAGGAATATGTAGACTTCCTGATTGGAGTCCTTGGATGGTAGAAACCAAGGACTGCTGGAGACGATCGGGGATATAGCTTAAATTAATTGTTCTTCCCGATGGCTGGCGCAGATGCATCCACTCCTTATGACTTATAATATCCAATAAAACTATATTGTTCTTCTACATAACTATTCTTTTTGCCTCGTATTTCTTTTTACTGTCTCTATTTTGCATTTCCTTTTACTTTCTTCTCTGACTTTGTGTACTGAGTGAAGTATAGTGACTCAAATCGCTGCATATCTGTGCAAAGTTCTATGTTGAATCCAGTCAGTCATTCCGTTGGTAGAAGTTAAAATTCATGCGCTGTTGGATTTCGTTTCAGTGACTGTGAATGGTGTACGAGTTTGCCTAGGGGTTGGGCTCTTTGGTGCACACCGCTGAAAAGTCACAAACAAAAACCGAAAACATCTGGCCGCTTAGTACTCTTTGGTCTACAAGTATTGTTTGCTAACTGAAGTCAATCCACGATTAAAATTAAAAGCAGTCAAGTACCTGTTTAAGTCAAAATAGCAAATAATATTTCTCCTAGTATTCTACTTAATGCAATAGGCTAACTTTTAAAAAGTTAATTGGTGGATGATGACTAGCAGTGGAATCCAGGATGCACATTTCGTCCTGTTTGGGACTCGTCATCTGGTTAAGTTCTGTTTGAAGAGTGATTTGAATAGAAAACAGTGATGTCTGTCTGTCTGTCTGTTTCCAACATAGAACTTAGCACCTATGTGCAGCAGTTCAAGTCGCCACACTCCCTCCTTGTCTGTCTCTGTCTGTTTTCGACATAGAACTTTGCACAAATGTGCGGAAGTTCAAGTCGCCACATTCCGTGTAGCACGCGAAGCAAGAGAAGAAAGTACAAGAAAAGCATAATAGAAACAGTGAGCAGAGGTGTGAGACAAAGGAGTAATAAAGAAATACAAAACAGTTTCATTGAAGATCATAAGTCACAGGGAGTGGATGCATCTGCGCCACTGAGAACGATTTTGAGCCATGTCACCAATTGTTTCCAACCATAGATTTTTACCGTCCCGAGGACCCCAGCCTGGAAGTCTACACCTTTCTACGTGGCTTAGACCAACTGTTGTGGATTTCATTGACTGATGCCAAGTTTTTGTTTGACCGCCGCTAGCTTTTTTCCAGCCTGACCCTATATCCGCTAACATTGCTCGTCGAGGGAGGCGATGACTTGGCATACGTAACACATGTCCTAACCATCTCAGTCTTTGTAGCTTCACGACTTCGTCGATTGATTTCCCCTGTTTACCTAGAACTCTACGCCTAACCTCCATGTTGCTCACCTTATTATGCCACTTTACACGGGAAATAGAACGCAGGCACCTATGATCAAAGACAGCTAGTCTTTTCATGTCTTCCACTCTCAGTGGCCAGGTCTCACAACCATAAAGGAGGACGGAGCGGACTGATGAGCAGTACACCCGCCCTTTGGTCGATAGTCGAACATCTCGTCTACGCCAGAGTCGGCGTAAACTAACAAATGCGAAACGAGCCCCTTGTATTCGTGCTGAGATTTCGTCAGAGATCAGCCCGTTGGGGCTGATGGTACTTCCCAAATAAGTGAAGCGGTCAACGTGCTCTACCACTTCACTTCCTATTTTTAAACTAGGCGTCGATGTAGTCCAGTCCTGTAACATCATCTTGCATTTGGCGGGAGCGAATCGCATGCCAAACATTCGTAGATTGCTGCTCAAGGTGTTTAGAAGACTCTGCATTTCGTCAGCGTCTTCGCCTAGAAGGACTATATCGTCTGCATATTCCAAGTCAACGAGATTATTCCCCGGTAGCAAGTCAATCCCTGAGTCGCTGAAGTCACCTAGGGTTAAGTCCATTAACACATCTATGATGAAGTTGAATAGAAAAGGAGATAATGGGCATCCTTGACGGACACCACTGGTCGTCATCAGTTCAGATGACAGCTCGCCGTAAGCCCTCACCTGGCTGTATGAGTACGAGTAGAGTGCCTTAATCAGTGCAATATATTTTCTCGGAATTCCCTTTACAGCCAAGCATCTCCAGAGAACTTCCCGATCGACAGAGTCGAATGCTGCCTTTAGGTCAAGAAATATAATGACTGTTGGACGCCGGTAGGAATGCCTATGTTCTAGAATCTGTCGGAGGGTGAAGATATGATCAATACACCCTCTTCCTGGTCTAAAGCCTGCCTGGCTCTCTCGTGTTTGTGCTTCCCGAGCACCACTCAGTCTACGCATGATTATTGAGCCTAAGACTTTAGATACTATATTAGTCAAGCTAATCCCTCTGTGATTATCACAGGAAGACTTGTCTCCCTTCTTGTATATGGGGATAATCAGTGACTTACACCAACCCGATGGGACTTCTTCTGATTCCCAGACGCTGCCTAGTACCTCAGTTAATCCGGACAGTAAGCTGTCTCCACCGTACTTAAATACCTCTGGAGTCATTCCATCAGGTCCCGCTGCTTTGCCTAGTTTCAGATTGGTGACAGCTTTAGTAACCTCAGTTAGTGACGGAGGACCTGTGTCTATATCCCATTCAGGGAGGTGTTGGATGCTCGGAAGGTTGAGCGTGGCTGTGGGCAAATTAAACTGCTCCTCATAATGCTCTTTCCAACGATCCAGTCGTCTATCCTGGAGCTAATTATAGTGCCATTTTTTTCCGAGATTGTCTCACTAATGATTTGTCTTCTCCCACCCGTTTCCCTGATGAGTCCAAAGAGTTGCCTGGTGTTGCCTATCCTCAAAGCTTTCTCCATCTCTTTGGCTTTTGTCGCCCACCACTGTTCACGGTCCTTGCGGAGACTTTTCGTAAGTTTCCTCTTGTGCAGCTTTCGCTCCTCATTGAATTCGGAGCTCGCCGGAATAAGTCTTCTAGCATCTATCAGTTCGGATGAGGCGGTGGAGATCCAGTGGTTTTTACTCACCTTTGGGTTTACCTTATTCACAGCTTTTACAGCTGTATCTATGGCTGCCTGGATATTTTTCCAAGCTTCTTCAGGGTGAGCACAGCTGTCGAACACAGATATGTGTTTAGCTAGTTCTTCCTCAAATACGGATTTAGTTTCCTGATCGAGCTGGGGACGTGATGGTTTTACCGCCAGCTGTTTCCTACGTCCGTTCAGTCGTAAGCACACCCGAGCGCGGACCAGTGCATGGTCGGTATCTACGCACGTGTTCCAGAAGGAGCGACAATCTCCTACCGACCCACGCCAACGATAGCTTATTGCTATGTGGTCTATTTGTGTCCAGCGTTGGTTTGATGAAGGGGGTCTCCAAGTCAAACAGTGTCTCTCCTTGTGTTTAAAGTTAGTGCTTACAAGAAACAAATGATTATCAGAGCAGAACTGTAGGAGACGGTCACCGTTGTCGGTTCGCTGGCACGGAGCTCCATAGGTGCCACCGACATCCTTCTCAGATTGACACAATTTCCCTACTTGAGCGTTAAAGTCACCAGCTAGAACGACTATGTCTGAGCGTTTAGCCTTTCCACCAAACTAGACAGCTTTTGGTAGAACTCATCCTTCGTTTCATCTGAACTGCAGTCAGTGGGGGCGTAGGCGGAGATTACGAAAAGGCATCGGCGAGTAGTGCAGTCCTTCCTCCTTCTTACTGATCCGTTCAGGCGGACAGCACACATTCGGCTATCTACCGGGATCCAGTCAAGCAATGTCTTTTCTGCCCTAGTACTCAAAGCTATCCCTACGCCAGCTAATCCTCGTGAACTAGCTGTGGCATCTCCTGACACCCTCAAGGTGAATTTTGCAGATTCAACCTGTTGGCCAGGTGGGGTTAGGTGAATAACCACACTTGGGTCTTGTATGCGTGTTTCTGAAACACAGCATACATCAATGGCTCGTGATGCCAGGGTCCCTCCTTGTAGCACACAAAGGAAGAGAAGAAGGTAGAAGAAATGCATAATAGAGATAGCAGTCAGGGATATGGGACAAAAGGAATAGTAATGAGAAAAACAATATAGTTTCATTGGATATTATAAGTCATATGGAATGGATCCATCTGCACCAGCCATTGAGAACAATTTTGAGCCGTATCACAAATTGTTTCCAACCATTAGTTTTATCGTCCCCAGGACCCCAACCAGTCAGGAAGTCTACATATTCCTACGTGGCTGGCTGGCTTAAACTAACTATTGTGGGTTTCATTGACTGATGAAGCCATGTTTTGTTTTGACCACCACTGGCTCTTCTTCAACCTGATTTGTATGTCAGTCAGCTAACAGTGCCTGTTGTTGAGGAAGGCGATGGCTAGGTATAGGTAACACATATCCTAACCATCTCAGTCGATGTAACTTCACAGTCTCGTCAGTTGATTTCCCCTCCCTCCTTACCTAGAACCCGATCGATGCCTAACCTCAATATTGCTCACCGTATTATACCATTTCAGACGGGAGATAGAACGCAGACAACTATGATCAAAGACAGCTAGTCATGTCTTCCAGAGACGGCGTGAAATGGCATATGTGAAACTAGCCCTTTGTATCCGTGCTGAGATTTCGTCAGAGATCAACTGGATGGTTTCTGGAAATGAAAACATCGAAATGAATATTTTTCTTAGTCAAATATTCACATTTCATTGTATTTCATGCCTTAAGAAATAGGTAAAAAAATCTATATTTTATCTATCTATCTATCTGTCTATCTGTATGTATGTGTATATATCTATACATGTGTCTATTATAGAGTGTACATCCCCTGGATCCGCCATACCGTCACCTGAGGCATGTTCAAAGCTAATTAATTATCCATTGACTGATGGACGAACACTTTTACATGTAGCTGTTGAATTTCAAAGTGATCCAGATGTACTTCTATTATTACTTGAATGTGGATGTGATCCTGCTGTCAGGTTAGTTTTTGTGTGTATGGCTCTGTGTGTGTATATATGTGAGTGAGTGTACATTGCTACGATTTCTTTCTTAAGCATTTAATTCACTTTTGATCATAGAGTGATTTTAGTTAGAGAATGATTGAAACCCGGTGAGGAGTATTGGACAGTTAGCTGTTTTGTCCTAGTTTGGGACTCGCCTTCAGCAGTACATGTTATTCATTACTTAAGATAATTCAATTGAAAACATAAAAGTATGTTGTCCAGTAGAGTGAGTCAGCCACCACTTGATCAAACCCCCCGCCGCTCCATAAGTGGAGATTTTTTCAGTTAGCTTTATCATTGAGTGTTTTAGCCGATAGAGTGTCAAGCTTGAGTTCTGTCCTACCTATTTGACACTGGTTGAATGGGCCATTGTATTGTGCTTCCGCGATGCCTTTGAAATGAAAACATGAGACATAAGACAAGGTGGCAGCCGTCTTACTCTCACTGATGATGGTGCCGATCTTGATTGTTGTGTGGACTACTGGATTAATCGGCACATTGTGGGGAGCAAGAAGGCAAGAATACATTAGATTAACAATAAGACGTTGAAGAAGATTTTGAACTTCGTAGAAGATTTATGTCTAAGGTTGTTTAAACTCGAAGGTAGACAGGCGAAAAAACGAACAAGTTGGCAGTAGAGGTAGGCATCGAAGACACAGGTTAGGGGCCTAACCAACAACAACGACAATAAAAATCAACTACTATCAACGGGATAGATTTCGAGGGAGTCATTTACTTCACTTGTCTAGGCTAGGCAGCATCGTTCCAACTATAGAAATGTCAGAATTGCGTTTGGGAAAGTTGCACACACTTTGATTGATCTGAAATTAGTGTGTGAATCTGGTGCACTTAACATGAAAAAAAAAATAAGATTCGGACTTTAGACACTAATGTCAAGTTAGTCAGTGCTTCTCTTTTTGGTTCAGAGACTTGGCGTGTCATCAAAAGCATGTCGAACTGGCTATTGCTTACTTTCATCAACAGCTACCCCCCTGTTGTCTATACTGACTAACTGACTAACTAGTTTCAACACAGAACTTTGCACAGATGTGCAGCAGTTTGAGTAGTCACCACACTTCACTCAGCACACAAAGCCAGAGAAGAAGAAGAAAGTAGAAAGAAATACAACATAGAGACGGTAAACAGAGATATGAGGCAAAAGGAATAGTAATATCGAACAACAATATAGTTTTATTGATATTATAAGTCACAAGGAGTGGATGCATCTGTGCCAGCCATTAGGAACGACCACTTTGAGCCATATCACCAATTGTCTTCAGCCTCTCTTGATTTTCACCGTCCCGAGGATCCCCTCCAAGAAGTCTACAGCTCCCCACGTGGCTGGCTGACTTAAACTAACTGTTGTGGATTTCATTGACTGGTGCAGCCACTGACTCTTTTCTGACCTGACCCTATGCTTGCTAACATTTCCTGTTGTTGAGGAAGGCGATCAATGGCTAGGGGGGATGCATGCGCAACTCAAACTGTTACACATCTGCGCAAATTCCTATGTTGACACCAGTCAGTCAATTAGTCGTATTATTACAGGTGATAATATGTCTCAACTCAACTATATCAGATGCATAATGACAGAAAATGTTTCACCTTCTCATCATTCTAGACTAGGAAAGAGCAAATGAGAGTCAGTTCGTTATGGAGATATTTTTAAAAGAAGCTGTTGCGGAGTGATAGTTGTGAATTCTTATAAAATTCCATTTTTCTAGTTAAGCTGTCCTACAGATATCCTGTAATCAAGTATACTGAGGCATACAGGTGAAAATAAAAACCACAAACACAGATGTGTGCTCCGTGTCCGATTCCCTCCTCGGAAACCTCACCTGATGGCTAATAAGTCCGGGAAAGAGGAGAAGGGGGGGGTTGAAGGTTTGTCGTGAGGTCACCAACCTGATCCTTTACAAAAATCACTACTATGCTATTGAAATATCAAAACTCACACTTGTGAAGTGCCCCCCGTTCCACTCAGATCTCAAAGGAATGTAAGAAAGAGCTGAGCTGGTGGTAGACGACCTCCGGACTAGTAATTCTGAGACCACGGTCCATTTCCTATTAATAATCGTACTTTATTTCAATCCTTCATTTTCTTTTCTTTAGTGATTCTGATGATGTAACACCCTATCAATTGGCAATACGCTTGAATAAGAAAGCGATGGCCAACGTGTTTCGACGTTTCCGGTTTCATCAACCAGATCGTTATGATTATGATAAAGCTCGTGTGAGTATTTTCGCTTTTCTTCCTTTTTTTGTTGTTGTAGTTGTTGTTATTCTGAACTTCTCAATTGATTGATGCTTGCTCTCTGTTGTTATGTCGACTTCTAGCAATAGATGCTTCGGCAATACCTTGAGATAACCACTATATGCCCTGTTGCTTATCAGTTAGTGGCTAGCAGGAGAATCAACGCCGACGGTTTCGTTCTGTTTAATCCACGTTAGCTGGTTGTTGTTTCAAATACCATCATTTATCAAATATGTAGCAGCTGATGAGCCATAAGTAGGACAGACTGACTGACTGGATTCAACTTAGAACTTTGCACATACGTGCACCAGTGCAAAGTACTGTTACAAGATTGGCAGGAGCCTGTACCTGCACTCACTCTTGCGGGTGAACCGCTTGAAGTTGTTGATAAGTTTGTGTACCTGGGTAGTTGTGTGAGTGCTGGCGGAGGGTGACGGATGAGATTTCCAACCGTATAATGATGGCTAGGGTGGCATACATCAACTTGAGCCACCTCTGGCGCCGTCGCGACGTTGGCCTGGCTGTCAAAGGTCGAGTATACAATTCTTCGGTGCGGGCTGCTCTGCTCTACGCCTGTGAAACCTGGCCTCTCCGAGCTGTGGATGTGCGGCGACTCTGCGTGTTCGATCACTCTGTCTCTGCAGGATTGCTTGCGTTCGATGGATGGCATCATCGCGTGAGTAATTCTGAGGTTCGGCAGCGTGTGTTTGAACACAGCGGAGATCACTATTCATTGAATGTCGTCATCTGGAAACACCGGCTCCGGTGGCTTGGACATGTACTGCGAATGTCACCCCAGAGGCTTCCGTACAGGTCTCTGTTCGCTAGCCCTGGGACGGGATGGAAAAGGCGGAGAGGTAGTCAGTCTATGACGTGGCGTCGTGGGATGAAGGATTTTTGTGCTAGATTAGCATCGGTTGGTGTGTCACGACTCCCTGGTTGGGGTCCGAGAGATAGCTCAAATCGATGGCTCGAAACGTTATCGGATATGGCCAAGAATCGTAATCAATGGCGAATGTGTTGCGATTTCCTTCTTTCTTCCCTTCCCGATGACAGTTAACGAACACTGTTTGAACTTGTTAAGCATGAGTGTTTTCCTTCCAAATGAAGTTCTTTTTCCGTTCTCCACTTATATATATTTTTTCTTTTCCTTCCTTCCTTTTTTTTCTTTTTGATCTATGTTGTTTTATTATTATTGTGTGGCGCATCTTTCTTGGTGCCATATTGTACCAAGTTTTTTTTTATGCGTTTAAGTAAAATAAAATAAAAGTGTGCACCAGAGTGAAGAGAGATTCAAAAGAAAGAGAGAGATGATAAACAGAAATGTGTGCGTCGGTTGCACTGTGGTTAGGACTCTCGCTGACGACCATGCACATCGTCCGGGGTACGATCCCCTGCCGACGCACACCCGATATCTATGGTCGACTTGCAAAATTTGGGCTACCGATATTGCATGCTGAATAATTCCGTACCTGTACCAAAAATACGGTATGGAATGAAGCTGTAATAAAAAAAAGTAATATGGAAGAACAATAGAATTTTACTGGATATTATAAATCACAAAGAGTGAATGCATCTGCACCAGCTGTTGAGAACGGTCTTTAGCCATCACACCACACTTTCAGCACTTGCAACCTAACTGAGTGGTGGACGTGCGGGTCTGTCTAGAGTAGCCAGAAAACCTTGATTCTAAAATCTACGGTGGTGTAGGTGGTCTCCTGAATCCGAACGAATCAGATGGTGTATGAGCCTGTTTCGTTCACTAAAATTCATGCTCCTACTACTTTATAGATGACACTTAAAGTGATCGGGTCAAGAGTGGCTGCCTAAGACAACCGTCTACTTCGATCTGGGTGTCAAAGCAGTAAGTATCCCAGCCTTTGCACAAACTGAAATGTTGTGTGGTGTGCCTGTTGGTACCCATAATGTATTGAGTTTGTGTTTTACTAAGTCGCGTCGTTCTGCGGAAAATAAAAACTGCACTAGAGGCAGAACACCTCCCGACGGAACGATCTGTGTTCAGAAATAGCAGACAAATCATGTACTGATCAAATTGCAACTCTAAGCGTCATCATCACAGAACAAAGCATAGAATAACAGTCAAACCAATCCCTACTTCAGCTTCATCAACCTTGAATATACCTTCAACAGACGATGTTGACTGAGGAGTAATTCGAAAGCTGCTTCGAAACTACGGCGTGCAATGCCCAAGTCTTTATCAACCTCATTCAACATTTCGCTATATGACAATGCCACGTATCAGGTGATCTACGGCGGGAAAATCAGCGAGGCTTTCGAAGTGAATACCGGAGTAAGGTAAGAACCATTGGAAAATCAGTGCTGGAGTACTGGACAGCTGTTTCGTCCTAGTTTGGGACTCTTCATCGATACGCACCCACCGGGATTTGAGCCCAGGACGTTCTAGTTACAAGGCGAGCTCTTATGCCATTAAGCCACTGGTATACGAGATCGCCTTGTAACCAGAAGGTCCTGGGTTCGAATTCCGGTGGGTGCGTGCTGATGAAGAGTCTCAGACTAGGCTGACGAAACAGCTGACCAGTATTCCCAGGTTTTCCAGTGGTTCTCTAACTGATGTCAGCTCATGATGAAATCCTGTAAACCAATCAAATCCCACAAAACAACACTTAAAAATGGAGATATATTGGACACAAACTGAGGAGACCGTCTAATGACATCGTGCGCAGTGCAGGCCAGTGCTCGAGTGGAATCCCATCGCGAAGCAACGAGTGGGTCGTCGGTGTGAGGGTGGTATGAAAGAGATCGTGAGAGGGGGGAGATGAGAGATTATGGGCAGTCATGAGCGTAACTATGAAATGGATAGTAGAAAGTAGAACATAGTGGAGATGTGTTGTTCAAGCCATATGTTCCACTAGGAACCCAAGGGAACAATAATCAACGGATCCGGAGTATATAAAATCTTTCCTAATTCTATTTATCTTTCGATCATACATTGTGATTCCATTGTTTTTGATGTGTTGTTTATTTTTTCAACCACCACCCCCCCTTTGCCTTTAGATCCCTACTCCATTGAATCCATCAAAAGAAGCTGCTAAAGCTGAACGTGAACGAGAACGTGCCAAACGACAGAAACAACGACAAAAAGAGAAACGTGCAGCTGAACGTGCCTTAGCTGAACAACGAGAGAAAGAGGCTGCTGAACAAGCTCGTTTCTTAGCGTTATCAGATAGAGAGAAGGTAAAAAAAAAAGGAAAATCTTTTTCGTCTGACTTTTTCAAAAATGAAGCTAGAAAGAAGTATGACACGATTTTATAATTATATTTGCATAGTTTATGTTCCAATTTTTAAAAGTTATAAGCAACTGAAAGTTTATTCAACGATGAGAAGTGTTAACGGTTGGTTGCCTGATACAACGATACAGAAACACTAATCAATATTTTCAAGAGGTGATTTGTGGAGATTTGATTTGCTTTTCAAGTTTGACGATGGATTAATATGGAGTTAAAAGACCCATTAAAAGCCAGTAGGAAGTACTGGGTATTTGTTTCGTCCTAGTTTGGGACTCATCATCAGTACTCATCCACTGCTATGGTTTGAATCCAGGACCACTGGGAACCCGATTCAATGTCCAGCTCATGAATTCTTGCTTCTTCGAATTCGTGATCTTACTGCCAAACTCGGTGGATGCGTGCTGCACATGAATCCGAAACTAGGATGAAACATCTGGCTGTCCAGTACTCCCTGTGGCGGCTGGTTTTTCAGCGATTCTCCAACTGATATCAATTAGTGATTAAACTTCAAAAACAACAGTAGTTTTTGCACAGTAAAATGGTACCATTATTGCGTATTTCGTTGGCGTCTCATCAGCTGCGTGCAGCCTAAAGATATTTATTAATTACGTTTATATACAGAACAATTTTAAGTATACTTTCAAATGTTTTACATGATATCAGTTGACAGTAGACTCCAAATGTCATAAATACTGTCCAAAATATTACACTTTTATAGTTTATAATATGAGGAATTGAAATTCAAAAAAATAGTTAGATTGCGTACAATGGCAAAAGAGTTGCGTAATAAACAAAAGAGGTGAGTAAGATGATGAGTAATTCATAAGTCGAGTAACAATATACTGAGTCCAACTGATAGAAACAACCGACAAGCAAAGTGACATTGTATCCAAGTGGGCGATGGGGTGGGAAAGAGGTTGAAGCTAAATACTACGTTATTAGATAAATGGGAGAGTAAAGACATTGAGAGTGAAGAAAGACTGATAACTGCTTCTTTCTGAACACATAAATTGGCGTTGGAATCGTTTGCTCGAGATTGCTTCAGCAAACTTGAGGAGAATTGATGAACTATCTTGTCTGTTGATAATTTTAAAGAATTTCATGATGTATGCACCGGATGATCTGTATTCAATAGATGCCTAACAATGGCATTATTGAAAGCTTTTATTCCTTTGAGACGTAGGGTTTTTTGTACATGTTGAGAGCATTGGAGATATTCCCTTCTGATATGTATCCACATATATATTTATGTGTGTGTGTATGTTGGTCTCTCTTTCTGTTTGCTCGCTTAGTATGTGACCATTTCACTTGTATGAACTTGTCTCCTTTAACAATGTATATTCTCCTTATATTATATTATATATAATATGAGTGTTTGTTGACAGTCCGTTGCTTGGTGACATATATCCATATATGGTGGTTGTTGACATGTCTGCTATATTTCGCTATGTATATATGGATAGATACTTCATTATAATTAGCCATTCATGTTAAGACTGTCTAATGATTGTTCACACCCTTGTCTGAACATTCATACATATTTTGCATTCACAATTTGTGTGACTTACACTGGCTTACCGCTTTGGTGTGATACCACTTTTGCATTCTCCTTGTGTTTGGAAATAGAAGTATCATCGCAAACCTAGTGGTCTTCTGATTTCCGCCTTCTTGCGTCAGGACTATTAAATTCTCGACCAGTCCATAACAATAATTTGTCGACGAGTACATAACAATTTGGCGACGGGGAAAACTACTATTAACCACTCAGCAGCGGCAACATAACACCTTCTTTCTGTTCTCCCAATGTAACTGCTTCCGCAGAGACATGCAAATTTGTATACATAGTTAGAATTAACATGAGATGGTTGGAGGCAATCGGCAGGATTTCTTTTCTAACTTAGATTTCATGCTATTTGGCACTCAGAAAATCAGTCAGAAATACTAATAATAAGTTGGGTGAGCTGCAGATGAGTTTGCTGGCAAACATTTTAGAAACTGCCATCCTTCGTTTAAATTCTCTTCGATCTAACTAGTAAATTACTACTAATTGACGTGAGTAGTTTTTAACTACTCATATTGTTATTCAGTAGTCGGTATCATCTCGTTAATTTTTATTCCTCTCTTTTTGTTTTAACTAACTACTAGCGTGCTTTAGCAGCAGAACGTCGTTTGAACTCTGCTAGAACAGCAGCAGGTGAAACACCTGTGGTTTTCAGGTAATTTTAATATATGTATATATTTATATCAATGGTAGTTATGTTTGTTTGTTTTAGTTTTGTTCCAATTATGATTGTTAGTATTGTGCATCTCTAATAAATCAGAGTAGCTTTCACATCGATTAGAGAGTCATGGGAAACCAAAGAGCAATGTACAACCCCTTTTTTCTAGTTTGGGACTCTTCAGCAATATGCCAAGAGGTCATTAAATTCCTACCCATTTAGTGATTGGTCAACAGATTGGCGTCGTAGCCTGAAGGTACTGGATTCACTTCACAATAGGTTTATGGGCGAGTTCACACTGATGAAGAGTCTTGAATTGGGACGTTAAAGTTTTTTTTTCGAGTGTGTAAGTGAGAATATTTGCGTGAAGTTTGAAAGTAAACCGTTCTACTTTTCCACTATACGGGATCTTCAAATGATCCAGTGTGTTAAAGTTATATAGAGCTTGCCACCGAAGTGCACCAGTTCTAGTTGACACACAAAGGTAGACAAGAAGATGAGTGAAGAGAATCAATAGAGTGTGACAAGTATAAGAGTGAAACAGAATGGGTAATGGTAGAAAGGAATATGAAAGATTACAGAGACTGAATACATCTGCGCTGGCCATTGATAACGATTTTGAGTCATGTCACCTATTGTCTCCAGCCATTGATTCCTAGAGTCAGTCCCGAGGGCCCCAACTCGGAAGTCTGCATCTCCCTCCCTACCTGACTCGGTTCAACTGTCAAGGATTTCATGGATTGATGACATGTTTTTGTTTGGCCACCACTTACTCTTTTCCAACCTGCACCTATATCAGCTCGTAATGCCCGTCGGGGGAGGCGGTGGTTAGGCATGCGCAGCGTGTGACCTAGCCATCTCAATCTATGTAACTTTATAGCCTCGTCGATTGATTTTCCCTGTTTGCCCAACACTCTACGCCTAACGTCAACATTACTTATCTTGTGAAACCACCTAACGTGAGAACGAGATCGCAGACATCTATGATCGAAAGCAGTCAACCTTTTCATGTCTTCAACAACTCGTATTGGCCGTGTTTCAGAGCCATAGAGGAGGATGAAGCGAACTGCTGAGCAGTACACACGTCCCTTCGTTGATAACCGGATGTCACGCCTACGCCAGAGATCTGTCTGTCTGTCTGTTTTCGACATAGAACTTTGCACAAATGTGCGGAAGTTCAAGTCGCCACACTCCAGGTAGCACGCGAAGCAAGAGAAGAAAGTACAAGAAAAGCATAATAGAGACAGTGAACAGAGGTGTGAGACGAAGGAGGAGTAATAACGAAGAACAAAATAGTTTCATTGGAGATCATATATCACATGGAGTGGATGCATCAGCGCCAGCCACTGAGAACGATTTTGAGCTATGTCACCAATTGTTTCCAACCATAGATGTTTACCGTCCCGAGGACCCCAGTCTGGAAGTCTACACCTTCCTACGTGGCTTAGACCAACTGTTGTAGATTTCATCGACTGGTGCGATGTTTTGGTTTGACCTCCGCTAGCTTTTTTCTAGCCTTACCTTATATCCGCTAACATTGCTCGTCGAGGGAGGCGATGACTAGACATACGTACGTAACACATGTCTTAACCATCTCAGTCTTTGAGATGGTGTAAGTCAGCGAGAGCAGCTCGAGCTTTTTGGATCCGTGCTGAGATTTCATCGCTAATCAGTCCGTTGGTGCTAATACAACTTCCTAAGTAGGTGAAGTGGTCAACATGTTCTATCACTTCACTCCCTATCACTAAGTTAGGAGTTGACGTGGTCCAGTCCTGTAGCAGCATCTTACATTTTGCAGGGGCGAATCGCATGCCGAACATACGAAGATTGCTGCTTAAGGTGTTCAGAAGATTCTGCTGGATTTTGTCAGAATCCTCCCCTAACAGGACTATGTCATCTGCATATTCTAAGTCAGCGAGATTATTCCCTGGTAACAAGTCGATTCCTAAGTCGTTGCGTTCAGTTAAGGATACTTCCATCAGCATATCTATGATGAAGTTAAACAGAAATGGGGAAAGTGGACATCCCTGTCGGACACCACTGGTTGTTACCAATTCAGATGACAATTCCCCATAAGCCCTTACACGACTACGTGAGTTTGAATAGAGTGCCTTGATTAGTGCGATGTACTTTCTTGGCACTCCCTTCACAGTCAAACATTGCCGTAGTACCTTTCGATCCACGGAGTCGAAGGCCGCCTTGAAGGCAAGAAATATGGCAATTGTTGGACGCCGAAAAGTGTGTCTATGTTTAAAATCTGTCGGAGAGTGAAAAAGTTATATGTGCCATCTGATAGATGATGGAATTATATTTGCAGTCTATCAGTCAGTTGCAGTCTGAATAAATACGTTTCATTTTCAACCATGTTAAACACTTTTTTTTATTGTTGTCCCAATAAAATCATGATCACTTTGGATTACTTCTGGAGATATCTTCCTGAATGCATCTTTGAATGAACCTTGTTCACAGAAAGCATCAAAAGTGTGCTTAACCTTAATATTTTATCAGTTTATTATGCCAACCAACTAACATCCTATCGATTTCTAAACTGAAATGTGAAAGAATAACAGGCACTACCGTCAACCTTATAAATGACCCTAAATACAACCAGTCAGAAATAGTAGGCGTCTTAAATGTATTAACATATTGTATTTAGGGAAAACAACTGATTGATCGAAGCAATATACTCATTTTCAATTAGTTCCTCATCAACAGCTCTACACAAGTATATAATTCTTCACATTAAATGACTGGTGGAACGTTTACTGCCATTACAACATAAGAAATTTGTGAAAAATAGCGTGAAAGATAGTTTTGAATTAAATGTGAAGGAAAAATACATGGTATCGCTAGATGTCTCTTCTTTATTCAATAACACACCCTTGGTGGAAACAGTTGATTACACATGGGTAGTGAATTGATAAAGCAACGTATAAAGATTGGAATTCCTATGTCTTGCGTAATGGAAATTCTTTCGAGGTGTATAAGGAATGTTGTAAACGTTCTGTTCAATGAAGAAATGTATAGACAGATAAATGGTGTTACCATGGGTTCATCACTAGACCAAATCCTAGGGGATGTTTTTCGAACGACACTAAATAATGGTCCTCTTAAAGATGTTGTATATAATCTTGATTTCTATTGCCTATATATATCAATGATACATTCATAGTTGTGAAGGCGGAAAGTGAAACTAAGAACATTTTGGAGAAATTCAGTAAAGCACATTCTTGCATGAACTTCACTAAAGAAAAAGAAAAGGAAAATGAGTCTATCTCCTTTTTGGATGTCCTAATGACTAAACGAACAGACGGAACAATATATAAACGTTTGCATACAATGCCTACCTTCACTGGACAATATACTCACTTCCTGAGCTTCGTACCTCTACAACACAAATGTGATCTGGTTAGATGTCTGGTTCATCGGACTCGAGTTATCTGTTCGAATGAGACATTGAACGGAGAACTCGTGATATTCGCGATCTACTACTAAGTAGAAACGGATGTCCGACAAAATTCCTGAACAAACCACATAAACTCAAAAAAAAAAGTCGAAGGTGCGCTGACGTTCCCAAAAAAAATCAGTCTTTCAAAGATTACTATTCACGGGTGATGTCAATAGTGAGATCCTATCACAGGATCTGAGAAGGGCTTTCAAAAGGAGGATGGAGTGAACTGCTACTGAGTACACGACGTGGCAACTCGAACTGCTGCACTTCGGTGCCAAGTTCTATGTTGAATCCAGACAGACTGAGTACACGCGTCGTTTGAATAATAGTCGGATGTTACGTCTACACCAGAAATGACGTATGTTGGCAATAGCCACATGAGTCTTTCCTATCCATTCTGAGATCTCGTCAGTGCATTAGGGTTGATGCAGCTTTCGAAATAAATGAAGTTGTCTACACTTTTTATCTTTTGGCTTAAGATTCGGTGTAGTCTAGTCCTGCGGCATCTTCTTACTTTTGACAGGAATGAGTCACATGCCGAACATTCAAAAATTTCTGCTCAAAATATGTTCAGAATGACTACGTATGTCATCAGTTTCTTCACCTAGGAGGATTATATCCGCATATTCCAAGTCAACTAAGCTCTTCTCTAGTTACAAGCCAATATCTAAGTCCCTCAAGTCACTAAGGGTCAATTTTATTAGTATATCTATGTTAAATTCAAATAAAAAATTAGGGACAGTGGACTTCTCTGGTGGACATCACTAGTTGTCATCACTTTAAATGAGTGCCTTGATTAGTGCGATTTTTCCCTACTCGGCACCTTCATCACTGAACATATTGCCCCACAGTACTTGTCGATCGACAGAGTCGAAGTGCCACCATTGGGTGAAGAGCTGTAGAAATGTTCAAGATTTCGATCACGAAGTAAATATCAGTTCAAGAAGCGCATTGAAAACCCAGTAGGTTGTACTGGACAGTTGTTTCGTCCTCCTCTGGGGCTCATCATCAGAAATCAATGACTATTGAGTCGGCTTCCAGTTTGTTTTGTAACCGTAAGGTCCTCGGTTCGACAGGTGGTGTGTGTGTGTGCCGCTGATGAGTTCCATGCTAGGGCGAAATAGCCTACTGTCCAGTAGTACTTCCTGTGGTTGGTTATCAATGGTTCTCAAACTGATATCACCAATCCATAATGAAAATCAAATAAATTCTTGAAAAGTGTGGAAATTACTGGACGCCGGTAAGTATGCTTATGTTCTAGGATCTGTTGAAGGATGTAGTTACTATTACAGTTTCCAAGTTCTACAGAAACACACAAATATTTAATTTTTCGCTTCTTTTCTGTCTTTTTCTTTTAGTCGTTGCTTTCAATGCGCTTGTGATATCACCGGTAAAGTACCATTCACTTATATGGATTATAATTTTTGTACACCAACCTGTTTAAAACAACATCGTCTAGCATCATCGTCGGCATCCACGTCGACTGCTTCAACCACAACAACATCAACTCATCGTCCAAATCTGACTACTACTAAATGACAAAGATGGATGACACCTCTTTTACCCCTCACCTCCCGCTATTTTCTTGTTGTTTCCTTCCCCATGATTATCTTTTTACTCAGAATTTCAGATGAATAATTCCCTCTTACTTGTATGTGAACAGGATTAATTGTACAATTATGTATGACGTAACAGTGTTACGTCATCTGTGAGAGTGGAGTGTGTGTGTGTGTGTTTGCGTACGTGTATGTTTAAGTGGATATAGATTTTTTTTTCAATTAATTTGATAATACCTCGCCCCCGTCTATCTGCATCAATATGATGTAATTTAATGTAAGCAGCCTCAGTCAGTTTGTGTCTGTGAGTGTTTGTGTGTGTGTGTATTCTCTCATATGCCTTACTCAACCAACCAACTAGCTGGTTGAGTTGTTTACTTTATTTTGTCTTGTGCAGATAAAACACCTTTGAAAGAAAAAATAGAAAAAGTTATGCTTTATTTGTCTTTCATCACCTTTTCCTTATACTGTTCCCTCACATCCTCCTCGGGGACCCCTTCTCCGGATGGTCTTTTTTTGATATATAAGCATTTATAAATGACAAAAAAAGCAACAAAATAATAATAATAATGCAGTAAAGAGTGTTTTTGATCCTTTGTGTGTGTGTGTGTGTGTGTGTGCGGGGGTAGTCAGATAGCTATCATAGCTCAGTATATGTGTTACATAGATGTTCAGAGGCGGAGGCAGTCGACAGGAAGCCTTGGAGGACACACCTATGTACCTAGTTTTCGTACTTTTGTTAGCTCTTGTCAGTAAGCAAAGCAATATCGACAATCTTAAATTCTGGTATTTATAACCCTTGTGAGATTCGAACCCTGGTCATATATGTGTAACAACAGACGACAGGGGCCAGCCAAACAGATCGTTTATTAAGGAAATCAACAGATATTTATATATTTTCATGTACATTATTATAGATTATTGTTTGCAGAAAAACACAATCTTTAATTGGTTGTTTCTCACTGAAAGTTCAGTTTGCATCTCTTTGTGACTGTTTCCTGCATGTCAGAACATCTATATGCTGACTGTATCATCCTACGCAAAGTCTTCTGTGATTGGCTGTTGAATCAGTCTTTGTTCATATTTTCTCACTACCAACATTGGGAACATAAACATTGACGTAAATTACTGTCTTCGAATTTTGGCTAGTAGCCAGCTCTCACCACATATGTAGTGCAGAGATGTTTATCGCTGAGCTGTTTGGGCTGTTCAAGTCAGTGGCGAGCTAGATGAGTTTGTTCCTCAGAAAATTGACCAGTTAATACAACATCCACTGGACAAACAGTGACAGTTGGTTCATCCTAGTTTGGAACGTGGAACCTTTCGGTTACAAGGCAAGCTCGTTGACTATTCAGTCACTGGGACCCGATTTCATGCCTTTATGAATTCCAACTTCTATCGATTCGTGATTTCAATGCGACCATTGCCCATTGTTATCGTTGGGTTAGTATTTGTTCTCATTCGTGACTTGATGAACCCCACTGATCACAACTTTCCACGCGAACTTCAGGCACCTGCATCCTCTATAGCCAGTCAACTAGCAAGTGTCAGATTCATGGGCCGTTTGATAGAGTCCCAGTGGCTGAATGGTTTACAAGCTTGCCCTGTAGTGAGTTAGGTCTTAGTTTTGAACTCCAGTGGCTGCGTACTGATGAAGAGTCCCAAACTAGGGAGAAGAAGCAGCTCTCTAGTAGTCCCTGGTTTTCCATTGGTTCTGTGACTGACGTCAGCTGGTGGTCAAACATGTGACAAATCAAATCTCCACGTAGTGTGGTGAGTGCTGTCTACAAGACAAAATTGTAGACAACTAATGACGTCAGTATTTACGTCCCAAATCGGGGTCATGAGAAAAAAACAAGAAGAAAGCCTTACTGTGAGGAACTTAATAACCAATCACAGCAGACTTAGCTTGGGCGGATACGATTCGCAGATATATTACTGGACTACCTAAGAAACGGCCACTAAAAGACGACAGAATAACCTTCAGCAGGAAAATAAACAATCAGATGTTTCCTCTCTGTGCACTGAAGACACACATGATGAAGAAGAAAGAAAGTTGACGCAAACTCTGGTTGATAACAATTATCCAGACAAGTTCATCAGGAGATATAAAGTAGTCAGTGGAACACCAAGACCCACTCTCCAATTCGCCCCTAAGAAAGACGTGTACATCAAGTTACCTTCCCTATATGGGGCATCATAGCGGCTTGATAACTAGACAAAGACTGAACGCTGCTGTAGTTAAAAAAAGACTTTTTATGCAGCTAATATCATAAGAATAGAGAATATGAAGCCAATATATCCATCCATCTAAGCCGTTTTAACGTGCGAAAAATCATGTCATATCCCACTGTATTTACCAATTTGGATGTACGTGTGGAAACACATACGTAGGGAGGACTCATCGATCTCTGCAAGTAAGGACTGACTTCACAGCATATTCCTAAATGGCTTGAGAGGCAAAGGGAATCTTCAGAACCACCCATTAGTGGTGAGAACAGGAGACCTAGCTCTTCTATTTCGAAACATATTATAGAGACGGGACATAAAATTGACGTTAACAGATCTTTTAAACCTATCTATAAGGCATGTTTGGGGCGCATCCTAGTTGGCAATTAGAAAGTTTAAACCACCTTTATGCTTTCATCAAGAACAATTCGTCATCACATTGAAGAAGCTAGAAAACAACTCAGTGATTGCACTGCATTGGATAGAAACGGGACACAAAATCGACTTTGATATGACTAAGGTTTTACAGAAAGGTTTTGGTTCATGTAAAGAAAGATTGACTGCAGAAGCCCTACATATATGGGTAAATCCCAACGGTTTGAAGAGACGTGAAGGTGTGATGTTAGCTGATGCATGGCAAATTCTCACTAATAAATAAAATTGGATATGTATGAACAAGTAGTCACACTTGGTCAAATTCCCGATTGTCTACGTCTTCTTGTGGAGAGACTAACAAATGTTTTATGACTGTTCACACACATACACATACACGCACACCATTATATACTGCATATACACATATATTTGAACAAAAGTAGACTAATTTTGAAATTATGAGGTCAAATTTTGACCATAGTTCATAAAATTTCGTTTATTATACCTGTTTCATGATTTATATGACAGGACAAACAATTTTAAAAACAACCATGCAGGTTCCTGCATATAAACCTCTGTTATGTTAATTTCGATTAATGTCCCTGAAGAAGTTCGAACCAGATTGCCGAACACAGGAAACGTTGGAATTAATCATTTCAATGTCGTTGGGATTCTACAAATATAATTTTTTTTGCAAATATCTACTTCTCACTCAGCGCTCAATTATTTTGCGACTATCTGGTCAAATCTTGATCACAGTTCAGTAGTTGTAGTTTGCCTATCCATCAAAATGCCTTCAAAGGAAATTTTCTGTTACCCAATATGATATACATCTGAAAAACTCTACAGAAGACTATTTCATCTAACGAAATCCAGTGACTAATCCATCACCCACACTACTAGAGGAAAAAAATGAAGTTTAAAAACACAATCAATAATCTATGGTATTCGAACATGCGAAAAATCATGTCACATCCCACTGTATTTAACAATTTGAATGTACGTGTGAAAAGACATACGTAGGGAGGACTCATCGATCTCTGCAAGTAAGGACTGACTTCATAGCATATTTCTAAATGCCTCCAGAAACAAATAGAATCTTCAGAACCCATTAATGGTGAGAACAGACGAAGATTTAGCTCCTCTATTGAGAAACATATTTTAGAGGAGACAGGACATAGAATTGACGTTAACAGATCTTTTAAACCTATCTATAAAACGTGTTTTTGGCGTATCCTTAAGTTTGTGAAGTCTCTAACAATTAGAAAGTTCAAACCACCTCTGTGCGTTCAAAAAGAATTCATCACCACAATAAACCTTTCTTGGTAAATTTTGTGTTGATACCAGCCAGAGTAGATGTACTATTACCTCTGTTATTTAGTTTAGTGGTCTTCATTGTTATTTTGACCTTCAGTTCCTTTAACTTGACCTAAGTCTTTTCTATCACCTCTTAACTCTATTATTTATTATTATTATTATATCCTTTAGTACCTAAAGGAACATAGGGCTTCAGCTGTGCACCTCCATTGCCTTCTCTTTTCTGCCAACTTTTTCACCTCGCTCCAAGTCTGTCCACATGCTTTCATCTCCTCCTCACATGACCTTCTCCAAGTCACCCTCGCATTGACGACCAAGTCGCCGCTTCTCTTTCGGGTTCCACTCGAGGGCTTGTCTAGTGATGTCACTTGATGGTTTGTTTCCTCAGAGTATGGCCAGCCAATCCATCTCCATTTCTTCCAGCCTATTTGTCTCACAATCGGTTCCTGGTTGGTTCGCTCATTGCCAGAGATCCCTGTTGCTGATCTCTTTTGGCCGGCCATCTGATCTTGAGTAGGATTGAGTGAAGACAGCTGTTGATGAAGGTGTGTAGTTTGTTAGAAGTGCACTTCATGACGCACCAAGTTTCTGATCCGTATACTAGCACTGACTGACTTCACAATGGAGTTGGAAATCCGGATGTTATTTTTGATGCTGAGTGCTGTTGATCTCCACACAGACTTGAGAGTAATGAAAGCTTGTCTTGCTTTTCCGATTCTGGCTTTGATATCCTGATCAGTTTCGTCCGCCTGTAGTTGAAACGATGCTTACCAGGTAGGTGGATAGGTGAAGGAGGCTGTTTCTTTCAGGTTCATCCGATTTATACTGATTGTTGTTGCTGTTGGTGTTGGCCAGGAATCTTCATCACCTACCTCTGTTTTCTCTATGTTCACCTTAAGTGAAGTCCTATCTTTTATGCTTCTTGTGAGAACTTGTTGCTTTTCACTTGCATATCTTCCAGTTTGTGGGAAATCAGACATATATCATCGGCGAAGTCCAGATGCTCCAAGTTTTTTGTGTGAGTCCATTTTATGCCTGTTTCCTCATTGCCGGTTGTCTGTCGCATTATCCAATCTACTGCACTTAGGAAGATCATTGGCGATAGTAGACAGCCTTGCTTCACTCCCGTCCTCACTTCGAAGGATTCCGTAAGTTTCCCGTTGTAGATTTCTTGGCATGCAGCATTGTCGTGTAACTGTTGGATGAGATGTATAATTTTCGATGGGACCCCGCAGTAGTGAAGTAGTTGTCAAATCACCTCTCGATCGACGCTGTCGAAGGCCTTTTCAAAGCCGATGGAGTTGAGATAGAGAGGTGACTGCCATTTCAAGCTTTGTTCAATAATGATCCGTAGAGTGGCGATTTGATCAATACATGACTTGTTTCTCCTGAATCCGGCCTGTTCCGGTCGAAGTTTTTCATCTAGTGCTTGTTTGATTCTCTCCAGGATGATGCGGCTTAGTATTTTGCTTGGAATGGACAGGAGCATAATTCCGCGCCCCTAATTTCTATTAATTTCATATAATTTCTTATGACAAGTTTCGTGTGTGTGATCAGATTGTTCGAAATGTGTTTCGCAAAAACATTACACGATTCAGACAAATTAGGTCTTCTTATTGCTTTGTCTAAATTCATTAAGGGAACTAGTTGTTTTAATCTATAAATATCCGTTGATTTTCTCAATAAAGGATCTGTTGCCTGACCCTTGTCTTCTGTTGTTACAGTAGTAACTGTTGAAAGCGGTAGATTCGAATACTATCAATTATATCACGTTGTATACAGAATTAAACAGAAATCAATTTTCTTGTAATTAAATAACATTTTAGCTTATACTATAGCCAGCCACTTAGATGTTAGAAGTAACAGTTAGCGGGATATTTGTTGGTCAAGATAGCAATAGTTTATAATCGAATCGTCTTCTGTTATGCTCTCCCCCCACTGTTTGTTTTGGGCATTGTTCTGAATGTAATCTACTTTCGCATTGATCTCATTCAGAAGAATTAAATAGCCTGTGTTAAGTTGAGTCATTTTCCAAATGTGCTATGCATCTGTGGAACTTTTCAAAAACATCTGGACTGTGTGTGAGTGAAATATTTAGCCTGCTGTTTGTATTATTCAATTACAACAAATTATAATTAGGTTCGGAGTGTGTATAGGGCTTCAGCACCACGCTTCTATTGCTGCTGTGGAGCAGGTATATTGGTCGTTTGACGCGCACTATCCAGCATGGTTGCGGAAAGGCAATAGGGGTGCAATAAGGAGTGCGATAATCGAACACCTGATTAACAGTGATCATTCCATCTCAACAACAAACGCTTCCTGTTTCAAAGTAATCTACAGCGTCAAGAATAACCTATAAAAAGCCAATACGGTTTCGTCTTCTTTGTATCACTGAAGCTCTGGTCATTCATATAGAAAAACCGGAGCTGTGCATGCAAAGAAGAATTACTCAAACACTTCTACTACTATGGTAACAACTTTGTTGATTTTTGATGACATAATGTCGTTTGTTTGCTTGCCTGTTTCTTTAATTGCTTATAATTCTTGAATTCATTTAGAAATCTTACGTAATTTCGTATTCTCTACTTTGTTTCTGTTTGTATTGCGAGTAAAACCCACCCATCAAACTATTCGTATTATTATTACATAACTTCTTTTTAACAATTATTTGTGACAACTCATCACCTTTGTTACTACCCTAATTTCATTCAAAAAAAATTGATATGATTATTAGAACAAGACATATAAGCGAACAATATTGTTTTCATTTAGATCTTCTTCAGGCTTTACTCTAATTTACATAGACTTATATATATAAAATTTTAACCAATGACGGTGATTTAGTGGATCAAATAATAATAGTAATCATAATAATAATAATCATAATAATAGTAATAATAATGTGGTAAATGTTTTGAACGACGTTAATAACGATGATTATAATAATAACAAAATATTGTTAATAAGGCTTATATAGGTGATAAGAATAACAAAGTTAGTATATGCATATATGTAGACAATACAATAAATAAATAAATTAGGTCAAATCAAATGGAACGATAATCAGAGTTTAAATAAATATCATAAAAGTACGAAGGAGAGGGATGATAAGAAAGGGTGGGAGGGTTTTGAATAGAATTCACCTAGGCCAAGGGAGAGACAAAGGTAGAACAAATTTCTTTTGTATACAAAGACTAGGATTGTTCTCTCGAATTCCCATAGCTTCGGCTAAGTGTAAAAGACGGGTTCTGATTCCGTTCGAAAGACTTGATGGAATGCGGTAAATAACTTTGAAAGCACTATTTTTGTCCACTTGGTGACCACTATCAATCAAATGAGCCAAAATAGAACTTCGTATGGACTTTATTTGACCTTTTCCGAACCATGAAGGAAGATGCTCATTAATGCGTTTGTTAAGCTGTCTAGTTGTTCGGCCTATATAGCTTTCTCCACAGGAGCAACTAAATTTATAAATACACATGGAAGTGGCACAACTAGGTAACTTATCTTTCACTTGAGCAATCAAAATTGGCCGGCTGGAAAGAGTTGCTTTTAAGATGTACTATGAATGTACATTTCATATTTAACAACCTTTACTACAGGCAAATCGACGGTATTGCCATGGGTTCTCCGTTGGGGCCAATTTTAGCAGATTTCTTTCTTGCCAAGATTGAAAATGGTCCATTGAAAAAAGTAATAGAAAAAGCTGATTCTTATTTTCGTTATGTTGATGATACCTTTATTATTCTTGATGTGAAAGCTGACAAGAATGAAATGTTAAAAAAGTTTAACGATGCACATCCATCGCTTATCTTCACTTGTGAAGAAGAATATGATGGTGGACTACATTTTCTTGACGTCCAATTGAGCAGAAGAGAGGATGGTTCACTAAAGAGAGATGTCTATAGAAAACCTACATCTGTAGGACAATATACACATTTCCTCAGTTATGTACCAATCCGTTACAAAATCAATTTGGTCAGATGCCTGACGAATAGAGCAAGACGCATCTGTACAGATGACTCTCTAGAGAATGAGCTAGGATACATCCAAAATACGTTAGTCCAAATGGGTTATCCTAGTAGATTTGTCAGGAGACACATGAATGCGAAGTACAATAAAGAGAAACCGATAACAGTTAAAAAGAAACAACTGTTCATCAAAAAAAAAAAAAAAAAAAAAAAAAAAAAAAAAAAAAAAAAAAAAAAAAAAAAAAAAAAAAAAAAACGGACTTATACTGCCGCCACCCTCTGTTTGTCATTTTCCAGCCGGCCAATTTTGATTGCTCAAGTGAAAGATAAGTTACCTAGTTGTGCCACTTCCATGTGTATTTATAAATTTAGTTGCTCCTGTAGAGAAAGCTATATAGGCCGAACAACTAGACAGCTTAACAAACGCATTAATGAGCATCTTCCTTCATGGTTCGGAAAAGGTCAAATAAAGTCCATACGAAGTTCTATTTTGGCTCATTTGATTGATAGTGGTCACCAAGTGGACAAAAATAGTGCTTTCAAAGTTATTTACCGCATTCCATCAAGTCTTTCGAACGGAATCAGAACCCGTCTTTTACACTTAGCCGAAGCTATGGGAATTCGAGAGAACAATCCTAGTCTTTGTATACAAAAGAAATTTGTTCTACCTTTGTCTCTCCCTTGGCCTAGGTGAATTCTATTCAAAACCCTCCCACCCTTTCTTATCATCCCTCTCCTTCGTACTTTTATGATATTTATTTAAACTCTGATTATCGTTCCATTTGATTTGACCTAATTTATTTATTTATTGTATTGTCTACATATATGCATATGCTAACTTTGTTATTCTTATCACCTATATAAGCCTTATTAACAATATTTTGTTATTATTATAATCATCGTTATTAACGTCGTTCAAAACATTTACCACATTATTATTACTATTATTATGATTATTATTATTATGATTACTATTATTATTTGATCCACTAAATCACCGTCATTGGTTAAAATTTTATATATATAAGTCTATGTAAATTAGAGTAAAGCCTGAAGAAGATCTAAATGAAAACAATATTGTTCGCTTATATGTCTTGTTCTAATATTATAAATGGGAATATTTAAAGATTTGATATGATTATGAACAATAAATTGTGTTCGAAACGTCATCCAGTATACAATACTGTTTCACTGTGTGATACATTTAATAATCAAACTAATATGGAACTAATTTCATTAACACCTAATTTTCTTGACTGATTTTGTGTTACGTAACTCCAATTACCAATCTTCACCTGTTTGGTTAAAATAACCTTAACCAATTGTATTTTTGTTTGACAAACTTAATGTATTACGAGTTGATCACGGACTGATATCAGTTAGAGAACCATTGAAAACCAGGGAGTACTGGACAGCTGCTGTTTCATCCTAGTTTGGGAATCATCGGCAGTACGCACCCACTGGGTTTCGAACCCAGGACCTTCCGGTTACAAGGCAAGCTCGTATCCTTACAAACCAAACTATAGAAACTTAATGTACTCATACATACAAAATAGCACACACATCCATATTTGCGATTGTACAGCTAAGGTAGAAAATGAATTCGCCGGCTGAACTACGTGTTTTGTTTTCATTTCTATTTCATCACTCTGTTCTCTGTGGGCATTGCAAGTTGGCTTCAAAATTGATCATTAGCTTTAATTTATCCCTCACATGATCTCTTCTGTGTCACACTCGGATCCATTCGCAGCTCGTCATTTCCCATTCAGCTTTCAGTCAAGCAATAGCCTGGGGCGTGATGTCACACAACAGTCTCTTCAACATGTATGGAGGATTTCACCATGAGCTGACATCAGTTAGAGAATCACTGGAAAACCCGGGAGTACTGGACAGCTGTTTCGTCCTAGTTCGAGACTCTTCAGCACTACGCACCCCCACACCACTAGAGTTTGAATCCAGGACCTTCTGGTTACAAGGCGGGCTCGTAGACCATTGAGCCACTGGGACTCGATCCAATGGTTCTTGAATTATAACTTCTGCCAGTTCATGACATAGCGCGACCACCTCACAATGTCTTCTTCGATGAGTTACTGTCCCATCTTCGACCTGCTGCACGCTACTGGTCACGGCTTCCCACTAGAACCAGTCCGGAGGACTGCCTGAATAGAGCCAGACGCTAGTGTGCATCAGATGAATTTTCACGTATTGGTCCTGCGTTCTAACCCCGGTGGGTGCGTACTGATGAAGAGTCCCAAACTAGGACGAAACAGCTGTCCAGTACTCCCGGGTTTTCCAGTGGTTCTCTAACTGATATCAGCTCATGGTGAAATCCTCCATACAATCAAACAAAATCCCTGGACAACCAATACTCTTCAACATGTTTCCGATCCAACGCTTCCGCGCTGTGTGAACATTTACGTGATGCCATTCTAAAGAACGGGAAATTCCCATCTTGGATCATAAACTATAGAAGAGTATTCCCTTTTCTACGAATCATTTTTCAGAGCTGTATAATTGTATTTATGTTTAACAAAGGATACATGAAACCAGTTAGACACTCGTAACCGAGTTGTAGAAAACAAGTTACGTAATATGAGATGTGACCCAGGGAGAGAAGACTAAGTGGAGATTAGAATAATGGAAGGAAGCTGGAATTACGTAATAATTTTGAAAATATCCATTTATATTGATTACTCAAGCTTTTATTACTTTCAAGTCTGTGTGGAGGTTAACAGCGCTACTCAGCATGAAAAATAAGATCCGGATTCCCAACTCCAATGTGAAGTCAGTGGTACTTTATGGATCAGAGACTTGGCGCGTCATGAAGAACACCTCAAAGAAACTACAGACCTTCATCAACAGCTGTCTTGACTCAATACTCAAGAACAGATGGCCGGCAAAAAAAGATTAGCAACACGGATCTCTGTCAGTAAACGAACTAACCCAGCAGGAACCAATTGTGCAACAGACATGCAGGAAGAAATAGAGGTGGATTGGCCACACTCTGAGAAAATAAACCATTTAGTGACATTACACGACAGTGTTTGAACCCAGGACCTGGTTACAAGGCTAGACCATTCAGCCACTGGGTGTCGCCCGATCCAGCAGCCAGCCCAGGAATCCTAACATTTGCTAATTCATGATATAGCGCGACCACTTCGCAATGTCTTCTTCGATGAATTACTGCCTCACCTTCAACCTACTCTATCCTACTGGTCACGCCTCGCAACCAGAAAGTCCTACTGGTGTCCGACAGGGATACACACTATCCCTAATTCTACTCAATTTCAACATACATGTATTCATCGACATAACCCTAACTCACTTCAGAGACTGAGGGATTGACTTGTAACAGGGAATAATCTCGTTGACTTAGAATATGCGGATGATATAGTCCTGTCTCCTAGGTGAAGACGCTGACAAAATACAGAATCTTCTGAACACCTTGAGTTGCAATCTGTGTTTGTTTGGCATGCGACTGGCTCCCATCAAATGTAAGATGATGCTACAGGACTGGACTACACTGACTACTAGCTGAGAAATAGGGAGTTAAGTAGAAGAGCACGTTCACTGCTTCACTTATTTGGGAAGCTGCATTAGCCAGCCAACCCAACGGGTTGATCTCCGATGAAATCTCAGCATGGATACAGAAGTCTAGTTTCGCATATGCTAGTTTACGCCGTCTCCGGCATAGACATGATATCCGGCTGGCTGTCAACCAAAGGGCGTGTGTACTGCTCAGCAGTCCTCTTCGTCTTCCTTTATGGCCAGCTGTGATACCTGGCCATTGAGAGTGCAAGATATGAAAAGCCTGGCTAGTTAGCTATCTTTGATCACAGCCAATGGTGGTCAAAACAAAACACGGCTTCATCAGTCAATGAAATCCACAACAGTTAGTTTAAGACAGCTAGCAAAGTAGGAAGGTGTACACTTTCTAGTTAGAGTCCCAGGGATGTTAAAATCCAATGGCTGGAGACAATTGGTGATATGGTTCAAAGTGATCGTTCTCAATGGTTAGCACAGATGCATCCACTCTTTGTAACTTATAATAATACCCAATAAAACTATATTGTTCTTCGATATTACTACTCTTTTTGTCCCATATCTGTGTTTACTGTCTCCACTTTGCGTTTCTTTTTACTTTATTCTTCTTCTCTAGCTATGTGTACTGAGTGAAGTGTGACGATTTGAACTTTTGCACATCGGTGCAAAGTTGTTCTATGTTGAAATCAGTCAGAAGGTCCTAGGTTCGAACCCCGTGGTGTGGTTGCCTACCTCTGAAGAGTCGCAAACTAGGCTGACGAAACAGCCGGCTGTCCAGTACTCACTCCTTGGTGGTTTTTCAATGGTTCTCTAACTGATTTCATCTCTTGATGAAATCCTTCAACAAATACAAATGAACTGAATTAATCGTTTGAAGATATTTTAAAAGACACTTTGAACATTACAAATGATATATTTTTCTTTTATATACTCATGAAAGTAAAATATTAAATGAATAAGTTGAAGGAGGAAAATTGAAGTGCGTACGTACGTGCATGCACGCCTACACACACACACACATGCACACATTAAATCTGTTTACAATAAAGCTTCCCCACTTTCTTATTATAAAGCTACTACTGGTAAGCGTAATAGCTTATAACACATTAGATAATTGTATGAATTACACTTTGCATAGCTGATTTTTATCTCTCCAGTTAAATAATCAAATGACCATACAAGACCATATTTCATAGGGGAACTAGAAGTCCAATCATCGCATCCAAAATTTACTCCACCTCCAAGCCAAAAGCTTCTGCTGTAAATATAAAGGGAGTATATACATACATATATATATTCATCAGTATTTATTGTATTATATACATAATAAAACCTAATTACTCAGTGGAGATATTCCTATCTATATTGATTAATCGTGTTCGCAATCCTTGATGTCGATGTTGACCCCCCTCTTTTCATGTCTTCCATTTTCAGTGATCATATTTCACAGACATAAACGAGGACGGAGTGAATTGCTGCTCAGTATACACGTTCTTTGATCCATAACCAGCCGGATATCATGTCTGCGCCAGATTATGATGCCAGTTGGCAAACGCCACATGAGTCTTTTGTAGTCATGTTTAGATTTTGTCAGCAATTAGCCTGATTGCTTGGGGGATTTCATCATGAGGTGATGCCAGCGCCGGAGTAATGGACAGCTGTTTCCTACATCCTAGTTCGGGACTCTTCAACATTACGCACCCCCATCACCACTAGAGTTCAGACCCAGGTCCTTCTGGTTACAAGGCTAGTGAGCTCGTAGACAATTAAGCCACTGGGTCCCTCCCGATCCAATGTCTAGCCTAAGAATTCTAACTTCTGCCAGCCAATTCATGACATAGCGCGACCACTGTGCCTCATCTTCAACCTGCTGTACTCTACTGATCAAGGCCTCCCACTGGAACCAGCCCAGGTGACTGCCTGAATACGGGCCAGTCGCTAGTGAGCCTCAGATCCACTTTCAAGTATTCGTTGTTTTGTAGGGATTTTTGTTTGATTGGTTCGGGCTGATTCAAGTTCCCAAATAAGTGAAGTAAGTGGTCAATACGCTCTACCATTTCACTCCTGCCTATCTTTAGACTAGGAGTCAATGCAGTCGAGTTCTGCAGCAAATAACCTATCAAATATTCTAAGATTTCTACTTAAGGCACTCAGAAAACTTTGCATTTTATCATCGTCTTCACGTCGGAGAACTATATCACCTGTTTATTCCAAGTCAACAAGACTGTTCTTTGGTAATAAGTCAATAGCCAAGCCACTGAAGCCGGTTAGGCTTAATTCCATTTGTACATCCAAGATGAAAAGAGAAATGGGAACAGTGGACATCCCTGTCTAAAGTAGGCCATTGGTTTTCATCACTTCAGATGAAAACTCTCCATAGGGTCCTACATGGCTTCGCGAGTTCTATTAGAGTGCCTTGATTGGTATAATATACTTTCTCGGTAGTCGCATCACAGCCAAACATTTCCCTGCATCACCTGTAGGTCAGGAACTCTGAATAGTGCTGGCCGCGGTTAAGTATGCCTATTTTCGAGAACCTTTGAAGGCGTAAAGATATCATCAGTACATCGTCTTCCTGGCATAACGTCTGTCAGATCTCTTGGATTTGTTCTTCCTGAGCATTATTTAGTCTTAAACATGTTTATTGAGCCTAGAACCTCATATACAATATTATTTAAGCTTATACCGCTGTAATTATCACAGGAAGTCCTGTCCCGCTCCTTGTAAACCAGGATGATCAAGGACTCACACCAGTCTAGTGGAACCATCTCTGATTCTTGGACATCGTAAAATAGCTCAGTTAAACAAACAACAGTCAGTCACCACCGAACGTAAGCACCTCTGGAATCATCTCATCGGATCCTACTACTTTGCGTCGTATCACATATAGACACCATCCGTAACCTCTGTTCCAGATACAGTCTAGTAATTGTTGGATGCTGGGTAACTTCAGCGTGGCTGTAGGCAAGATAAATTGCTCCTCAAAGTGTCTTTTCCAACGTTTCAGTCGTCTCTCCTGAGAGTCAATTAGGGTGCTATTTTTCTCGGAGGTTATTTCACGTATCATTTCCTTTTAATAGCCACTTACCCTAATAAGCCTAAATAGTCGTCTGATGTTACCTGTCGCCGAAGTCTTTTCTATATTTTTCGTTTTAATCGCCTACTACTGTTGTCCGTCCTTGTAGGGACTTTTGGTTAGATTGGTATTGATTAGCTATCGCTCCTCATCGCGTTTGGAACCCGTTAAAATCAGTTTGCTTCCGCGGTTGCGCGTATTTGACAATGAAAAGTCTTTTGACCAATTATTTTTCAGAATTAAGTCATTCATTTTATATTACTGCTTGCTGCTGGTTCAATCCAAAAATTCTCTATATGGCATGACTGTACTCAGATAATCTTTCAGTGGTAAACATCAGAACTGATATTCTTCGTTTTATGCTGATCTCTTCCGGATATCTGTGGTGTGTACTACTCATAAACAGATTTAAGCAGTATATCCGGCAACATCTCCGAAGAAGTGTCAGTGGATTTGATAACTCTGGGAAGACTCTGATAAGCAATAGGCGTCATTATACACAACATTCCCCCCTTAGAGAATGGCTGCTAATATTTATAAATTATGAAGTTAACAAGCTCCCAGTGGTAAACGACGAGTATTGTCTTCATCAACCTCCTTCTCTTTACACCACAAACTTAAACGGTAAAATGATATAACTAACTAATATAGGGAGAAGATACATTGGATCCATTTTATTTCGTTGGTTCTCATCACCAACTGCGTACAACCTTTGTCCATTAGGAAGCATACTGTCAGGGTGTCATAGTAAAATAAGGCGTTGAGATTTACAGGGTGTCTAAAGTGTTACGACTTACATATATATATATATCTTGGTAGAGAAAAGTTTCTTGAAGAAAAATTTATTAACTGTTGTGTTGTTGGGGTGGTAACAAAAGAAATTTAGCAAAAGTTACGTAATTAGATAAGAGGAATTCAAAATTTTAAAATTTCAGTGCACATGATGTCAGATTTAATTTTTAATTTTTGATTTACAGCTTGATCCCACACTGTATTTTCGGTACAAGTATGGAATTTTCAGCATGGATATCGGTAGCCCAAATTTTGCAGGCCGATCATAGATATCAGGTGTGCGTCGGTGCGGGCTTGAACCCCGGACCATGTGCATGGTCGGCGAGAGTCCTAACCACTGTGCCACCGACGCAGATGAGAAGTTGATGATGTAATACAGTGAACAGAACTCAGAAGATCAAGAAGAAAATTATCTCTTAAGAGAGTCAAGCGAAAAATAAAGGTGGGGGGTGGAGTGAAAAGATAAGCTAACAAAATTAACAAAATTAGAAAACAAAGAGTTACTCAGAAGTGAGTTTCGCTTGACTATCTTATGAGATAATTTTTATTGATCCTCTGAGTTCTGTTTACTGTACTCCACCATCAACTTCTCATCTGACCTCATGTGCACTGAAATTTTGATCTTCTCTTATCTAATTACGTAACTTTTGCTAAATTTCTTTTGTTACCACCCCAACAACACAACAGTTAGTCAATTTTTCTTCAAGAAACTTTTCTCTACCAAGATATATATATATATATATATATATGTAAGTCGTAACACTTTAGACACCCTGTAAATCTCAACGCCTTATTTTACTATGACACTCTGACAGTATGCTTGCTAATGGACAAAGGTTGTACGCAGTTGGTGATGAGAACCAACGAAATAAAATGGATCCAGATTATTCAGCGACAATGTTTATTCTTTCTTTGTTCAAATTTATAATAGGGAATCTCATTGTATATAATATGGCGAGGTTAAATAAAGAATGGGAACGCAAAATTACGATAAGAATTTAATATGATGCATTTTGTCACACTTACTTTGCAGAGCTTTGAACATCAGGCATCCCGTTTAAATCGTAGAATGGTACATTCACATTTGAACGAACACCATAGAGGAAATCTCTCCATTTAGGAAATATTATTTGACTCTATGAGACGATGATTGTATTTGGGTAAGAAAAGAGTTAGTAATCATAAACAGCAACTATTCTTATTTATCAAAAGAATAAATAGATATTATGAATAAGTGTGGAAAACTGCTTTTATTTTCACTTTTACTCCCCCGCGACTGGTGTTTCACTTGCCATATGAATTATCTATCGACAAATTAATGTTTCAATGTCAAGCTAGGCATCATTTTCAGTCATGTATTGATAGAACACTGTAAGATTATTATTGTATGTAGAATAATTCATGAGATCTGTGATAATTCAAGCCACTTCTTAGAGAATAAGTTGACTGGAACCACAGGATATCAGTTATAAATTGGCTATGAGTTTCTAAAAGCCGTATGGTTCACTCAGAACTCACGGAAACGAATTTGAATAAAGGCAAATGTATACAGCTTAGGTTATAAAATTTCTGCTAGTGTTTCTGCTTGGTTGACTGTCCAAAGCATCTAAAAGGACGGGTGTTATCTCGACACCGTGGTGAGCTTGCCTATCGGAGGGATATTGTAACGACAGAAAGAAACGGTCAGGCAACAGATCGTTTGTTGAGAAAATCAACAGATATTTATAGATTTTTATGTACATCATTGTCAGAGGAGAAGCAACGTCTTCTGATTGGTTATTTTCCTGTTGAAGGTTATTCTGTACTGCTTGTGACCGTTTCTTAGATAGTTGAGCAACATATCTGCGAACCGTATTTGCACACGTTAAGTCTGATATGATTGGTTGGTGAGTTCGTTGAGGTTAAACCCTGTTATTGTTTTTTCTCATATGACGTTGATTGGAGACATAAATATTGACGTAAGTTGTTGTCTACAATTTTGTTATTATCTCCTTTAGTTGCTTTTCTCTCCTCTTCACATCACCTCCTCCATGTCACCCCGTCACACTGACGACCAACTCCCCGCTTCCCATTCGGTTGAGTTCCACTCCAGTGGTGGCGTGTCGTGTGATGTTTTCTCAAAGTATGACCAATCCACCTCCATTTTTTCCTGCATACATGTCGCACATTCGGTTCCTTCTAGGTTGGTTTGTTCACCGGCAGAGATCCCTGTTGCTAGTCTTGAGTAGTACTGAGCGAGGAAAGTTGTTGATGAAAGTCTGTAATCTGTTCAAAGTGGCCTTTGTGACGTGGCGCCAAGTCTATGATCCGTAAATTAGCACTGTCTTCACATTGGAATTGGAAGTCCGGGTCGTGTTTTTCATGCTGAGTGCTGTTACTCTCCACCCAGACATGATAAGAAGAGCTAAACTAGCTGGAACGATTATTCCTGAAAGGTTTTGTTATAATGGTAAGATGCACCAATTGCAGTTATACTAACAGTGTGTTGAGGTTTCTACGGCATATCACTTATACTGAAGTTAAAGGCGTTAATAAGAATAAGCTTGGTAACCTTTTCGAGGACTAGTAACCTGTCTGTCGTAGCCTCGTGTTTTGGAGAGAAGCACCAACAAAAGGCCCAAGCTAAGGAGTTTTTAAGATACTTTCTGATTTTGAATGGTCTTAACAAACTTGTCGCCTTTTATCTCTGATATGAATAAGTTACTGTAGTAAGTGGCATTGCATTGGTGTATCATATTGTAAAAGGAAGCCATATGATTGGAATCCCCGGAATAAAGGTTTCGTGTTTACCAGCACTCATCAGTAAAATGTATCTTCATTCTTGAAGAAAGTTTACATTCCTTCTGAAATCCGGAAACTTCACCAATAAGTCGTAACTAACTCTCCTAATAACTCTATGACGTACACAAACTGGTATCTAAGTGGAACTATCTACACTTACCTCTAAATTTATCACAGGAATATTTTGATATTGCCATTTTACAAGACGTTCAACTGGAAAATTTTTATCTACAAGAAATGCTTTAAATCGTGGAATTCCAAGACGATGTAAAGCAGTTTGGTGACAGTTAGCATCAGCACCATGCCAACCAGAGAAAGATCCACCAGTAAACGGTATAGGATGAAATGCAAATACAATCTAAAATTTTGAAGAAAAATAAGAAACTGGGGATAATATTTTAGATAAACCAATAAGAAAACGTAATTTGTCTGAATCGCGCAATGTTGTATTCGCGCAACACATTTCGAACAATCTGATCCATCACACACGGACTTGTCATAGGTATGACTATATATGAAATTAATAAAGAGGTAAGAGGTGAGAAAATAGACTACTTAGGTCAAGTTTAAAAGGACATATTCAAGGTCAATATAACAATGAAGACCACTAAACCAAATAGTACATCTACCCTAGCTGGTATCAAAATAAATTTACCAAGGAAGGTTTAATATGTGATGACGAATTGTTCTTTATGAAAGCATAAAGGTGATTTAAACTTTCTAATTGCCAGCTAGGGCTTCCACAACCTTTAGGATACGCCCGAAACACGTTTTATAGATAGGTTTAAAATATCTGTTAACGTCAATTTTATGTCCTCTCTCTATAATATATTTCGCGATAGAAGAGCTAGGTCTCCTGTTCTCACCAGTAATGGGTGGTTCTGAAGATTCCATTTGTTTTTGGAGCCATTTAGGAATATGCTCTGAAGCCGGCCCTTACTTACAGAGATCGATGAGTCCTCCCTTTGTTTGTGTTTCCACATGTACATTCAAATTGGTAAATACAGTGGGATGTGACATCATTTTTCGCATGTTCGAAGGGCTCAGATGGATATGTGGCTTCACATTCTCAATTATTATAATATTAGCTGCATTAAAAGTCTTTTTTAACACCAACAGCGTTCAGTCTTTGTCTAGTTATCAAGTTGCTTTGGTGCTCCATATAGGGTAGCTTGATGTACACGTCTTTCTTAGGGGCAAGTTGTAGAGTGGGTCTTGGTGTTCTGACTACTTTATATCTTCAAGTATTGTTTTGTAGGGATTTGGTAGATTGGTTACAGGATTTCATCATTAGCTGTCATTGGTTAGAGAACCATTGGAAAACTGGATGGGAGTACTGGACAGCTATTTCGTCCTAGTTTGGGACTCTTCAGCAGTACACACCCCGGGGTTCGAATCCAGGACCTTCTGGTTACAAGGCTAGCGAGCTCGTAGACCATTAAGCCACTTTAATTTATATCTCCTGATGAACGGTTGTAACTTTTAAGTGATCTGTGAATTATTTAGCGCTATGACAGGATTCTATAAATTCTATCTTTTGAATGGTTACAGGTGAACATATTGCAAACTTCTTTGATAGATTACAGTCGTCAATAAGGACTCAGCGCATGACATTTTTTTTCCAAGTTTTTTACAAGTGTCCCATCAATATTGAGTCTGTGATTTGGAATAGTCGAGAAGATTTGCAGCTTAGGTGGATGATTTTGATGTATTTGTTGTCTCTACGTTCGTTGGTTGGTTTAGTTGCGATACTTTCATTGTCCTTCTAGGCAAAATCACTTCAGTGGAAGCCTTGTCATGAGGTGAACTGATTCGAATTCTCCAAATATGATATAATTGTATCTTCTAACAACCTTTGTAGTGATCGATTGTGGATTTCAATGAGTCATCATCTTTTCTGTTGACCTGGAACTTGATATGTTTGTCATGTGTCTTAATTATTATTAGATAATAAATTTGATCTACATTAGTATTGTGTCTATTAATCGCTAATTCATGTGAGTACAAGGCTTCCGGGAATTCCCTGACATTTTTGGTGTTTCCACTTTTTAAAATTAACACACTTTCCGAATCAAATTGGTATCCATATTTATTTACATGCATAGATACGAAAGAATACACATCGTGTCGTTTGAAACCTAATTTCCGTTAACTGACTCTGAGAGGATGCCCATTTTGACTAATATACCGCTTATTCAAGCATTGGTTTGTGAGAGATTCGATTGATTGGTTACAGGATTTCATCATGAATTGACATCGGTTAGAGGAGCATTAAGAAACCTGTTGAAGAGTCCCAGACTAGGACGAAGCAGCTGTCCAGTACTCTTGGCTGGTTTTCCAGTGGTTCTTTCAAGGTGAGGCTAAATGGTACAGAGGGAGTCAGGTTTCGGATTTTGTGTATGGCGGAGGCTCTGGCAATTCGTCGATACAGCCCCGAACTCTGCATACAGAAAACGTTTGTCCAGTTTCTTATTCTACCTTGTTGGTCCTAACGTCCTCACTAATCGTTCCCTGTAAAAAAAATTTTATTTTCAATTTTACTTTTAGTTTGTTTTTACTTTAATAACTAATTCACTGTTATCACTCTCATGTACTCCTTTTGTACATTTTCCCACCCTCTTCACTCTGGTCAAACTGTCCCTCAACTATCAACTTTCTTCTCACTTAATAACAATTTCAAACCTTGTCAAATTTCTAACCTTTTCATCCTTTGTGCTGCTGAGTACTACGTAATTTACACTTTTATTTTTACTTCTTAAGCCACCTCTGAGTATTTGTATCAATAATGGACTTAATAATAGACTAATATACATTTTTGGGGAATATAAATACGACTGTACAGCCAGCGTGGGAAGATGATTTCGTCGATGAGGAAAATTGTCTTCGCTGAATTTGTCGTTTATCTTCTTTATGATTCAATGGGTATTTTCGGTAATTTAAAAGTAGACAAAGCATACAGCTTACCTTTTCTTTATATCTTGTACTATCAAATGAAGGAGGTGATTCTCTTTTATGAGGTAATTTATCACGCCTTTCTTCAGTATGCTAAATATGAAAGACAGAAACAGAAGGTAGAATGTATAAGTAAAAAATTAGAAGAATGATTCGGTGATTATTTCAGCGTCAGTAGCGCAGAGGTAGAATGCTCACCAATTGATGGAAGGGTTTTGATTATAATTTACCTAGGTCAGGTTAGGGGAATACAAAGGTAGAACAGAAGAAGTGCCTCCAAAGTTATCGATCGCATTCCATTGAGCCTTTTGAAAGGAGTTCGAACCCATTCAAAATATTTACCACGTTATTATTATTTATTTATTTATTTGATCCACGAACTCATGCTCACTGGTTAGAATTTTTATAAATAAATCTATGTAAATCAGAGTAAGGTCTGAAGAAGATCTAATTGAAAACAGCCATATTATATCCTTATATGTCATAATAATAATAGTAATAATCTACTTTATTCCAAAAACAGTCCTTATAATACAGAATGGAATTCTCAGCATTTGTCACAACACCTTGCATCTGATTTACTTAAACTATAAATAAAATTAACCAGAGGAATTTGTCCACATTTACGATATAAAGTCAAAAATATTCGAAGAACGAATTGAGATCATTAAATATAATAATAATAATAACAGTGAGTTTGTTTCAAACAGTATTGTCGATTCAGCTTGGAAATTTTAGCATGTTATTATAGAGTATTGATATAATATAGTGAGGGGAAATACAAGATTAACAGTGGTAACACAGCTTAAATTATATTCACACTTATGAAAAATAAATAAATAAAAACAAAAAATTGAGAGGATTATAAATATATGAAATACGATAACAATGAAGTTTGATACTGTAAGGATGGAGGAAATGGTTTATTTAATAGTGCAAAGAAGGTTAGTTAGTTCATACCTGACACTATTTTCATCGCATAAAGTAAGTGCTGCCAAATATGATGTAGTGGAATTTTTATACTTCGACGTATGTGCATAAATTCTTCTAAAAAGACTTCCTGATTTACCTGAGGAGACACAAGGTTAGAGTTGCGGGTGCTGCGGTGGATGCTCAAACTGTGTGACAAAAGTCCTTTAGCAAATTTGTCACACGAAATGAAGTGCTTATCAGTGACGATGTCAACAGTATGGCTCAATGGGATACCACTCACCCTACTGAAAATCTTCAGAGTTCTACGAAGTATGACATAGTTCTTTTTAAGCAATCCAGGAGAGAATAAGGGTGGACAGTAAAGAAGAATAGTTAAGATGCACGAGTTGACAAGCTGTTAGAGGAGGGTTTAGTTGAGTTACTCCTTAGTGCCTTAACTCCTTAATGTAAAGAGAAGTCAAACAGAATATTCTTTTAGAAACCGCTAAGATGTGTGAGAAGACCAGGATAGGTCAGAAGAAAGAATTAATCCAACATACTTAACTTCAGACTTGATTTCTACATCATTATCATCAATTTTGCAAGGGTCATAGGAACTAACAGCTTCATCTAACTTTCATTTACATCGGAAACTGAAATTTGAAAGGATTTCGTTTAAGGCAGTTAGATGAAGATCATTTGCCAACTCTCGATAGAAAGCTGTTCATCTTAGTATAGTCTAGCTGGGAGTTAACAGACATTGAAGTAGTTAGATCATCTGCACACTCAACAATGGGCCTACAAAATATGCAAAAGGAAATAGATATGGACTGAACATATTCTGAGTAGATCATAAAGTACCCCTTGGACGCCAGGTCCTCGAGTCAGACCCAGGTGGGAAACATTGAGTTGAACATTTGCGGAAGGAAGTGATAGTTTACAGTCAACCATGAAGCCAGCTTAAAAGGAATCCTCAGAAGAATAGGATGATTATGAGATATACAACTGAAATCATCTATTCCATTCGGAACCTAACAGTAATAATGCACCGAATTAGTCATCAACTGTATCACTTCTTATTGCACGTTAATACCGTCTAATTCTTGATATGAGAACAGTGGTCAAGGTGAATGTTCTCCATTCATTACCTCGTTATGTGAATCATTTGAGAAATGTAGAACTAAGCAGCAATGAGCTATTTGATTCTTTCCTAGATGAGCCGCATGAAAAGTAAGCACATAAAATTGACAACTCCATTCTACAATACACACAAAATCATTGAAACATGTTTTATAAAACTCCAAAAACAGGCAATAATTTCAAATATTTACTAAACCTTAACATTTCCGGTGAGATTTTATAGTCATACTTTCATACTACTAACAATTTTAATCAGTAGATAGTATGAATTCTGTAATATTTGTAAGTAAAAGATGTGAACTCAGAAACAATTGTTACTTACTTCAGGAATGCCATATGTAATTTCTCGTTCGAATTTCTGTAAAGAATATTTTTAAAAAGGAAGGGGAGATTAGATTGGTACTCATACGAGAAATGATCGTTTTTTATCAAGTGTTAATTTTCCCTTGATTTGATTGGTTATAAAGTTTGTTTAATCATTGGTTGATATCATCCGTAGATAATTAAATATAAAAAGTATTCCCATAGTAAAATTTAAGAAAACGCAATAAAGATAACAATACCATCTTTGTATTCCTGTCTTCCCGAAGTGCATAAACTAGGTCTTCCTCTTCACACTGTTTCATATATATGTATAACTCTCCATTTCACAGAGCAGTAAAGTGGTTAGTGAAGATTCTGGGACCTTTGCATAAAGAAATTGTGCCACTTAGAATAAAGTGATGATTTTGACTCCATTTCTAAAATATCCAGGACTAATGTGAGGGATAAATGTGTATTATCCATGGATGTATCATCACTATTCACGAATGCACCTCTTATGTATATATATATATATATATATATATATATATATATATATATATATATATATATATATAAATCTGTGTACATTAGAGTAAAGTCTGAAGAAGATCTAATTGAAAACAACGATATTGTTCGCCTATATATCTTGTTCTAATAATAATAATAATGGGGATATTTAAAGATTTGATATAACTAATAGACAAATTAATACAGAAATAGATGTGACCATGAGCTGATGTCATTTAAAGAACCATTGAAAACTAAGAAGTACTGGACATCTTGAGAAGGATGTTGAAGGTAGTTAGTCGGACCAGTGGTGTAAAACTCAGTCAGCTCGTCACTGCATTAGTAGAAAAGCATCTGAATACATGCCAAAAAAGGTCTAAAACCATACTCTTCAACCCCCAACACCGCCTCTATTCCGAACTCTCTCCTTGTATCTCATCAGGTAGAATCAGAAATCAGTACAAAATAATATATGCTCGTACAACCAAGTATAGGAAATCAACGATACCGTATCTGGCCCGTGTTCTAAGTGACAGAGACAGTGTTAAGCGTGAAACCTATGACTTGCTTTGCTTTTAACAACATAATTTTGGCTCTTTTATTTCTCTCTTATTTGTATTCTATAGTGAACAACCTTCTTAAACATACTTAGCTACCTAAATTATTAAGATTGGCTTACTTTTTTGTACTTTATTCTATTCCTTCTTTTGTGTATCTACTGGTTTCAACTATATTATGAATATAAGTATTACAAAATTGCTCTGTCATTAACCATCATGTAATATTAGTTTTGTGATTGTTTTTTGTTCGGCAATATTAACTGACAATCTTGGTTGTGAACGCCATTATCACAATCTTAAAATTTTGTATTATGCAGGATCACTCAGACTACCACAACAAACACCGCATTAGACCTGACAATAAAAATAAAAAACCCTGAAATGTTTATTTTATGATTGTTTAGTGTAGTTCAATCAAATTAACTGATCATCTTGGCTATAAACATTTTGAATATCATTTCATAACTTCTAGGATGACTATAGCTGTTAATGTTCACCACGCATAAACATATCATAGCTTCCACTACCCAATACTTTATTATATTATTTATGTTGTTTATTTTTCATTCTACTTCTTGATATTTTTTCGCATTTTTTCTTGCTATTTTGTGTTATTTTTTGTTGTTTTTGTTGTTTTATACTTATTTTTTGAAATACTCCTTTTTAAATGTTTAATAAAATTAGATACAACATTGTAGATAAGTGCTGAAAATTCCATACTGTACCACTAGTACTGTTTCTGGAATAAAGCAAATTATCATTATTATTATTATTATTTCGTTCGAGTCTGGAAATCTTCATTAGTACATATCCACGGCTAAATTATATTAAAGGATGCATCGGAAGCTATGTGATCATTATGTACTGTTTGTTGTAATGCAGATGAATTAATGTCATTATATTGTCATTTGCGTCTGTGGCGCAATGGTAGAATGGTTGCCAACCACGCAGGTTGTCCGGGGTTCAACCTCCAGCCACCAACTCACTCCCCTCTACCTCGCTAAGACATTAATAAGACTGGTAAAGAGGGAAGGTTGGCCATGAGGCTGGCGAGTAACCTCATCTCTTAAAAATAAACATCACTGCTCCTGAAACTTCAAGCCTCTAACTTGAAGTTGCTCTATGTCCCACTGGGAACGTAAAGCAATAAAATAAAATAATAATAATAATATTCTCATTTGCCCATCCAAACTGGGAATTGCTTTCTAATGCATCAACTTATGTTAATCAACGAATTTATCTGTCCCTAAAAGAACAAGTCAACTTATACACATGGAATTCGACAGTCAAGGTAACATTCCCTAAATCTTATAATGCCGCAGTAGACGGCTACAGTAGGTCATTCATAGAACGCCAGGAAAAGGATGTACAGCTATGAAGACGCAAACGTAGGATATTTCGTTATGCATTATTCATTTAATACAGCATTACATTGATAAAAATTTGAAAAGACTTACCACAGGTACTCTTATCCATGTATTATTAACATATTCAGTTTTCATGAATAAACCAAGTGAATTCAATTGATTTATTTGTGAATCCCATTGAAATGTGTATTTATTCGATGATACTGTTGATGGCATTTCACTAACAACTAAAGCACCAGCTGGTAAGACTGTACCAATTGTTTTCAATTCATTTATATTGTGAATTATTTTAACCTAAAATTGAATATTGAGCGCAAAGAGAAGGCGGTTTAAATGAAATCAAATTTAATTTGGCGATTAGTTTATTAAGTCACCGAGGCGACTAAGTTTCCACGCATGAAAGTGAATCAAATTCATCTCGGTTTCATGTTATTTTGAATCAACTACTCATGTATTTTTTGAATGGCGATTTGTACTCTCTAATTTAACAACCTGGAAAGAATAATAGATGCATTGGAAACAGAACTCTGTCAGACCCACCGGGACAAGCTGTATTCAGGAAAGGCAAATCATGTGCTGATCAAATTGTAGCTGTACGCATCGTCATCACAGAACAAAGCATGGAATGGTAGTCAAACCAATCTCTACCTCAACTTCATCGACTTCGAAAAGGCCTTCGACAGACGGCGTTGACCGAGAAGTAATTTGGAAACTACTTCTACACTACTGCGTACCTCAAGTCTTTATCAACCTCGTTCAACATTTGTCTATTTGACAGAGTCACGGAAAACTCCGAGAGGCGTTCGAAGTGCGTGCAGGAGTAAGAGATGGTCGTCTATTATCACTGATGATATTCTTAACTTTTGTGTATCGCATAATGAAGAAGACTGTGTGTTGGGTGTGACAAGACAGGAATACGTTTGACCGATTATAAGACTCTAGTAGATCCTAATTTCGCGGATGATGTGTCTAATTTCACATAAACTGGCTGAAGAGGCTGGTAGCAAAAACAAGACTACAGGTGAATATAGAGGAAACGGAGTTGATGAGCCACATTCGAAGGAAAAATATACCAACAAAATGAGGGAGTAGCTATGGGATCGCGCCTATCTCACCAATTATAGCTGACATATTCATGGATTATTGGGAGGAGAATGTCCTTAAACCATTCAGATCATCACTAAAGTGTTGGTGGAGATATGTAGACGACACACTAGTAATAGTGAAAAAAAACGATACTGAGAAACTTTTATCACACATAAACAGACACGTCGACTCAATAAAATTCACTATGGAATTAGAGAATGAAAGTGGAGAACTGGCCATGTTAGATTGGAAACTACAAAGAATGACAGATGGTAGCATAAAAACAACGATATATAGAAAAGCCACACATTCCGGAAGATTCTTTGATTATTACTCAGCTCATCCACTCTCGGTAAAACGAGGACTAATACAAGGTCTTGCAGATAGAATACGTAGACTTACAACAGCACCAGAGGACCAGTGTAAAGAAATAAAAGTCCTATTCAAAATGCTACTCGAAAACAACTACCTTAAGGAATTTACAAAAGATAATATAACAAAGAGAGAAAAGACGGTAAAACTGGAGAATAACAAGATGGAAGAATGGAAAAAAACAGTCACAGTGCCGTATAAAAATGGTACATCAGAGGCAATACAAAGAAACCTCAAAAATATCGGTATTCGAACAACCTTTAAACCGACAAATCTAATCAAAAATAAAATAAATCAACTGAAAGATCCCATAAAAATGATGGATAAAAACAATTTGATTTATAAAATATCTTGTGCTGACTGTCCAACTAAATATGTTGGGCAAACGTCCAGATCACTCAAAATAAGAGTGAATGAACATAAACGCCTAACTAAAGGTCAACCAACAGGGACACAAGAATCTTGAAAAAATTTCAACGATAGCTGCACATGCAGCCCGGGACAAAAACCACAATATCGATTGGGACAATGTGTGTATTCTAAAAACAAACATGAACAAATGGAAAGAAAGACTCATAACAGAATCGATATTCATTAAAGTCACACCGGATACATGTAACAAGGGTGACTCAGTACAACTATCAACAACTTGGAATATAATTCTAAACACAAACACATGAATGAATGTGGAGTATAATTCTGAACACACATATGCACACACAAAACATGAATGAGCAAAATAATAATAATAATGAACTATATATATGAGTACAAATCATAAATGTGTGAATAAAACAATTCCAACAGTGGTGTGAACACGGGCAGTAGTGATTTTGCTCGAAATATTACCAATAACAAAACTTATCATTGTGTGTAAATTATTGAAATATAATTATACTTTATTTGATCTAATCCACAATGCTCAAACTTTTTACGGAGTTGATAAGGATAACCAATCAACAGTAACAACAACCAGCACCAACCACCATTAACTGAAAAGCTTTAGCAGAGGCTGACTCCTTCACTTATCTAGCGAGGAAGCATCGTTTCAACTACAGGCAGTCGGAACGGACAAAGGTGTCAAAACAGGCCAGTCAGAATCGGAAAGGCAAGATACGCGCCTTCATCAACCTGAAACCAGTTTGGAAATTTTTTGCTTCTCTCACTCAACCAGCATAAACAATCAGATTCGGATTCGGTTGAACACCAATGTGAAGTCGGTTCTTCTATATGGGTCACAAAAGTGACCAAGGGGGGGGTAACGAAAACGATTTCCTACAGGTTGCATACTCTCACTAACAGATGCCTTCGCTGGCTTCATACTGAAGATCAAATGGCCAGAAAAAATAAGCAACAAGAAACTGTGCGAACAAACCAACCAGCAAGAGCCTATCGCTCAATAAATATGTAGGAAAAAGTGGAGATGGATCGGGCATCGGTTGAGGAGGCCACCGAATGACATAGCACTCCAGGCCCTGAAGTGGAATCCCAAAGGGAAGCGACTAGTGGGTCGTTAGTGCTAAGGTGACATGGAGGAGATCCTGTGAGAAAGAGATGAGAGAGTTTGGTCAATCGTGGACCCAGCTGAGGAGGACGGCAGAAAACAGAAGAAAATGGAGATGTGTTGTTGAAGCCAGCCGTGTGTTCCACTTGGAACTCACGGGAATAATAATAATAATAAAACTCACTCATTTTCAAATGGTATTCAACCTATCTATGTACATTTTTCAAAGAAACTGGAGGAAGACACATTATGGGGTATTGGAGAGTGTTTGCATTAAAAGAGTATTGATTTATTTGATATATTTGTCCATCGACATGATATACATGAACTAGTTAGTTCCCATGATACCTGTAGCATAGATGGCACGGAAATTGAAACCAAATCAAGCATTAAATACCTTGGATTAGTTCTTTCCTCTGACCTTACATGGTCATCCCACATCTTATCTATCTCTAAGAGAATGTTTCGTCTTACCTTCTACATTAAAAAGTTTAGACAATCAGCTATCAACCAACCTTTACTTCTGCAGTTTGTAAACTCTTGTATTTTACCTATTGTACTCTGTTGCGCTTCATTAATCTTTCCTAGGCTTCTCAAAAATCACTATATCATATGACGAAGGTGATATGTATCCACATGATGTGTGTGTGTTTTGTTTTTGACAATCTATTATATTTTGATATGTGTATATGGATCGATATTTCATTATAACTGACAATATGCCTTTGTCTGTCCACTGACTAAATAAACAATGTATGACCTTATTATCACATGACATTACAACCAATCATGTCAAGACTGTCTGTTTATTGGTTCATGTGTATTAGTCATCTCCATATTATACTTTTGCACTGTATTCTTGTTCATACTTGTTCCCACGTTTTCGTACACTACGTACCATTTCACTCACACTCTTGTGTGACATTTATTTTCCTTGTCTGGGAAAATACAAGTATCATCGTAAACCTGGTGGTCTTCTGATTTCCCTCTTTCCGCGTCAGAACTATTAACTACTCGACGAGTACATAACAGAAGGGTATTAAATGCCGTGAGTAGGGTTTGTGGTATGCCACTGCGTGAACTTGCCAATACTATAGTCGAGAAACATTTAAAATCCTGTACTAAATGGGCAGAGGCTGTACTGTCAGACCACTTGCACTCCGTTTATTCACAACCATCCCCTTGCATCTGATCACGTAGGATGAGAAGTCAATATAAAAAGTTATATGTTCGTACCACTTAGTACAGAAATTCTACAATACCCTCCCTATTTAGCCCGTATTTTATGTGATGAAGACACTGTTAGACGTGAAACATATAAGCTACCATGTGATTAGCAAAGTGAATCGTCGTCGTTCATCTTTCTGTAATTTTATGGTGTCATCCTTTCTATCGTTTAATTATAACTTTGCTATTTTATTTTAGTGGTTATTATTATTATTACTATAATTTTACACCTTATGCATATTTTTCTCCGTATTGCATACAGTAATTTGCTACACAGCTGCCATAACAACGTTTTGTTATTATTATTATTATGTAATGTGTATTTATTTTGTAGTTTTGAGTAAATTAGATGCAATATTGTACTGAATGCTGAAAATTTCTTGCTGTATCATTAGTACTGTTTTTGGAATAAAGCGAATTATTATTATTATTATTGTTTTATTGTTATTATTTATTATTATTATTCTTGTTTCGCGGATGATTTATGTCACACGATGTCACACAAAATCAAAGACTTACAAGCGGAAACCGAAAAACTGGTCAAAGAAGCAGCCGGCGAAGACAGGATACCAAGTGAACATAGACAATACGGAGGTGATGAAAATAACCAACTAACAACAATAACAGCAGCAGCAACATCCAGCGTCAATCACCATCAACGGGAGGGATTTGAAAGAGGTTACTGCATTCATTCACTTATCTAGGGAGCATTGTCTCAACTACAGGGGGAAAGGACGAGGATGTCAAATCAGGAATCAGGAAGGTGAGAAACACATTCATCAACCTGAAACCAATCTGCAAATCTTCGTCACTCAACTCAGCATCAACAACAAAATTCCGTCGGATTTTCAATACAAACGTCAACTCAGTCAGTTCTTCCATACGGATCAGAAACTTGGCGGGCGGGAGGGCGGGTCACAAAGAATATTTCCAAAAGGTTGCAGACCTTTATTAACAACTGTCTTCCCTCTATACTGAAGATCAGATGGCCGGGCCGGAAAGAATCACCAACAAGGAACTATGGGAACAAACAAAACAAGAACCAATCACCCAACAAATATGCAGGAGAATGTGGAGATGGATTGGACACTCGCTGAGGAGACCTCTGGGTGACATCGCGCGTTAAGCCATTGCTGGAGTGGAACCCGAAAGGGAAGCGGCGAGTTGGTCTTCAGTGCAAGGGTGACATGGAGGAGATCGTGCGAAGAGGAGTTGAAACAGTATGTATGGACTAACATGGATGGAAGCAGGTGAAAAGTACAGCAGAAGGAAGACAGAAGCAAATGGAGATGTGCAGGTGAAGCCCCCATTATGTTCTACTAGGAAACCAAGGGAGTAATAATAACAATAAATAACTTGAAGTTTCTACAAAAGGATTAGATACTTTGCTATAAAATAGGCCAACAGATCCTCCTGAGGTACAGATACATTTTTCTTATTGTATTGGTGCTACTAGTTGTTCAACTGTTGATTTCTACGGAAACATTTTTGTATTCCTTTACGTTCCCATTTGAGCATAGAGCACCTTCAAACTAAGGTGCCTAAAGTTTGGGTAGCAGTGGTCTTTATTTTTACAGGACCGGGTTGTGCTAGCTAGCCTCATGTCCAAACCCGCGCCTCTCTTTTTCAGTCGTATTAATGGCTTATTGAGGTAAATGAGTGTGTCGGCCAGAGATTGAACCCCGAACCTCATGGGGCGTGATCAGTGGCCATTATACCACTGTGCCACCGATAATGAACTAGTGTAGTGAATATAAATTTATGCATTTCCCACTGAATATTTCTTTTTTACTTACGCCTAAAATTTTCTGATTTCCTGTATCCATTTTATTCCATCCTGTGAAAAATAAATCTGGACGATGTTGTGATTGATCTGTAGAAGGTGTTGATGATGAACGTTTGATACGATTTCGCTTTTCCTGTATTCTATAAACTCGAAAGTTGAAATGTCTTGCATGCATTTGTTCCCGTCTAAGTCTTTGTAATTTGCTGTTGTTCTGTGAACGTATTTTTCGAATAAATCTTCTCAATATTACCTCGCCTTTTTCACCTTTTGGACCTTTTGAGAAATAATCATTTGGCTAAAAATATAAAACAAATGGATATATTATTTAATAAATGTTTTGATGAGGAACTTAATAATATTAAACGGTTGCTGAGTGAAAATGGTTATCCAGAAAAGTTTATTGATATGAATATGAATCTAAAATCAAAGCAACCTAAGGTACCAATAGTTCTTAAAAAGGGCATATCCATAAAAATGCAGCTCCTTGGGGACAACATCAGCGAGATATTAATACAATGCCTTAGAAATGCGGTAAAAACAGCATTTCCTGAAGCAGAATTACTCTGCGTCTTCTAAATCACTCCTCTTTTGCGTTCTGGAGTAAAAGATAAACTGCCTAATTTCGCTTCTTTCATGTGTATCTACCAATTTAACTGTTCCTGTGGAGCCACTTACATAAGCCGTACAATTAAGCGTGTTTCTCGTCGAATTTCCGAATATCATCCTGCACAGTGGTTGGTTAAGCAAAAGAACAAAAACAAAATTTATTCGTAGCGCTATTCTATCTCATCTTGTGGATACAGAACACAAGATTAATGTTAATCAGGTAGGTGGCTTTCAGAGTCATTTGAGGCATACCAACAAATCTTAAGTTTGACTTACGAGTTCGATTACTAAATATTGCTGAGGCTAGCCGTTGGGATGCATGTTAAAAAGCCTAATTTATGCATCCAAAAGTAGTTAGTTCAGACATTATCCTTACCTCGGCCTTCTAGGTTCAAATGATCTTCAATGTTTGCGGAATTTCCTATTTTTAGTTGATATTCTATTTGCTGCTGTATTTTTATTATTATTATTATTTAAGCATCTTTGATGAACGGTAATTCCAATGATCTTACTTTACAATCGATGTTATTTAAAAAACACGCCAATATCGTTATTGACTAATAATAATAATAATTTTTCCTTCACGTTCCCAGTGGAACATAGGGCTCCAAGCTAGAGGCTTGAAGTTTCTGTGGCAGTGTTTAGTTTTTACAGGATGGGGTTGCTAGCCCCATGCCCAACCTTTCCTCTTTACCAGGATTATTTCTGGTTTAGCGAGGTAAAGGAGTGCATCGGCCGGGGATCGAACCCCGGACCATGTACATGGTCGGCGAGCGTCCTAACCGCTGTGCCAACGACGCACGTTATTGACTACTATTCTAGAATAATCGATATATATAAACTTATGTATATATAATTGTAGAGCAAGAAGAGGAGATTCTTGAAAAGGATATTCTTTGCTCAATCATTCTTTTTGTTTTATAGATATCTGAATGAATATTTTCGCTATAATAATGAGTTGCTTAGTAAAAATAGTTGTCCAGAAAAGTCTGTTGAGAAAAATAAAACAGGCTATCAGCGCAACAGCTCCAGAAAAGCCATCTTTCATAAAACTTCAGGACCTTGATGCAGACATCGGCGAAATAGTAGCACAACCTGAAAAATGTAGTTAAAAGAGATATCAGTGCAGCAGAGGTATGTGGTCTTTTCACTGCCATCCTTATTTTAAATTTGGAAAATAAGGACAAACTACTTAATTTCAACTCCTCTGTGTATATCTACCAATTTGACAACAGTTGCGAAGCCAGCTAGCTACCTTTTGCGTACAGTTATGTGTGTTCATCATCGTATTTCCGAACATCGTCCTGCAGCATGGTTAAGCAGCAAGGGACAAACAAGATCTATTTATGGCTAGCTCTATTTTAGCACATCTTGTAGATAGTTAGCATAAAGTTGATGTTAATACAGCATTTAAAGTTAGTTATTACATTCTAAATAATCTGTACTTTCCTTTACAACTGAAGCCATCGATATCTACCTGAAGAAGCTAAACCTGTGTGTTCAAAATAAATTTGTGTGCAGCCACTTTCCCTACCTTGGACATCGTTACATGAATATAAAAACCTGCGCATTTCGCCTTCCTCTCCCCCCCTTTAAGCCTTTTAAAATTATAATTGTGCAAATCATCTTGTTTTTTTATCTAATTGCCTATTACGTAATCAGCCTGAACACATGTTTATTCTCTTAATTACTGTCCATTTTTTGTCTGAAATTATGCATTATGAAATCCACCTGTTGCAATCATTTCTACGCTGTAATTGTTTTTATTAATTCTCTTCGTGAATTACCACCCACATGACATGTTGATACTGACTAATTATTCAAGTGTTGCTTTGTAGGGATTTGATTGGTTTCAGGATTTCATCATGAGCTGACATTAGTTAGAGGAGCATTGGAAAACCTGCAGGGAGTACTGGACAACCGTTTCGTCCTAGTTTGGGACTCTTCAGCAGTACGCACCCGCCAGGATTCGAACACAGGACCTTCCGGTTACAAGGCGAGGTCGTATACCATTAAGCCACTGAGACCCGATCCAATGGTCCTTGAATTCTAACTTCTGCCAATTCACGATATAGCGCGACCGCTAGCCAGTGTCTTCGGCGAGTATTTGTCCTCACAGCCGACCAGCTGCACCCTACTGGTCACGACTTCCCGCTGACTAATTATTGTTGATAAACATATATCCTAGCTGATTGGCAAAAGGCTGCGTATTGTATTGTAAATGCTATGGATCTATATATATATATATATATATATATAGTAGAGCTAGAGTGGGATGAGGATCTAATTGAAAAGGAAAAATATTTCTTCAATCGATCTTTTTGGTTTCTAAATATCTAAATAGAGATTTTCTATGTTATTGCTAAGTGTTGAAGCTTCTCTTGTATTATTATTGTTTTCTTTTTTTCCTAGAGGAACGTTGGGCTTCAGCCAAACGTCTCCATTGCGTTCGGTTCCCCGCCAATATTTTTACCTAACTCCACGTCTGCGCACATGTCTTCACCTCCTCTTCGCATAACCTCCTCAATGTCACCCATGCGCTGACGACCAAATCGTCTCTTCACGTTCGGGTTCCACTCGAGAGCCTGTCGTGTGATGTCAATTGATGGTTTGTTTCCTCAGAGTATGGTCAATCCACCTCCATTTCTTCCTGAATGTTTGTTGCACAATTGGTTCTTGCTGGGTTGATTCATTCATTTCTAGAGATCCCTGTTGCTCATCTTTTCTGGCTGACCATCTGATCTTAAGTAGTATTTAGCGAAGACAGACAGTTGATGAAGGTCTGTAGTTTGTTCTAAATGCTCTTCATGACGCGCCAAATTTCTGATCCATGTAGATTAGTAATTACTTCACATTGGAGTTGAAAATTCGGATCTTATTTTCATTTTAACGCTGAATGCTGAGTGTTGATCTCCACACAGACTTGAGATTAATGAAAGCTTTCCTTACTTTCTAAATCCTTGCCTTGATGTCTTCATGAGTTCCATCCACCTGTAGTTGAAATGACGCTTCCCAGGAAGGTGGGTAGGTGAAGGAATTCGCTTCTTCCAGATTTCTCCATCGATGTTGATTGTTGTCTGTTGGTGTTGACCAGGAATTTTCATCACCTACCTGTTTTCTCTATGTTCACCTATCTTTGTACTATCTTTGATGCTTCTTCTGCCATCACGTTGCTTTTCACTTGCATATCTTCCAATTTGTTGGAAATCAGACATATATCATCGGCGATGTCCATATCCTCCAAGTTTTGTGTGGGTCCATTTTACGTCTGTCTCATTATCCAGTCTACCACCCTCAATCACGAAAATCATTGGAGACATTAGGCAGCCATCCTTGTCTAACTCATGTTTTCACTTCTAAGGATTCCGTGAATTTTCCGTTGTGAATTATTAGGCACGCAGCATTGTCGTAAAACTGTTGGATGAGGTGTATAATTGGTGGCGGCACCCCTTGGTAGTAGAGAAGTTATTGTCAAATCACCTCTCGATCGATGCTGTCTGTCGAAGGCTATTTCAAAGTCGATGTAGTTTAGTGAGGTGGAGAGCTGACTGCCATTCTGAACTCTGTTCAACAATGATCCATAGTATTGCGATTTGATCGATGCATGACTTGTTCCTCCTGAATCCAGCCTTTTCCGGTCGAAGTTTTTCATTCAGGTCAGCGTGTTTGATTCTCTCCAGGATAATGAGGCTTAGTATTTTGCTTGGAATGGACAGCTTCTCTTGTGCATCTTGCTATTGACCTTAGATTTTCTTTAGTACTATTTAGTTGTTTTTCGCCCTGTCGCTTAACGATCTCAATACTCATATTTCTACTGTCATAGGTTGGGAGGATTTGAAATCCACACAGTAAACACCACTATTTTATCTGTATGGTTTCCAATAATTATTTCAAATCAGCAGTATAAGACAAGAGACTATTTCGCCTACTCTCTTGATACCTGTTTGTCGTGTCAACTAGATCACACACTGTGATCTAAATATTTCGCGATTTCAAAAAAAGTAAACAAAACGACTTTAGTGTCTTCTCTCCTCAGAGTATAAGCTGAAAATGGCGAATTTCATTTCGCTATATGTACTACACTTACTGTCACATCCAAAGTATACTTAACAAGTTGTAAGGCTTCCATGAATGTTAATTCACGCTTATCTCCCATTTCGCCTTTAGGCCCCTGAAATAGAAGGAAAGACTAGTCAAGTCACATTCTAAAATAAAATCAATCGATATGAAAAATTGGAATAGATTTCCTTGAAAATAATCTTCTGATATAAGAATAAAACTTGTGCGCTGTGTTAGAGTATAAATCCATTATAGGTAAAGTTTATTTTGATAAAGTCTCACACAGTGTTATGCAGTAAGTAATAATTACTGATGACCACGTTTCGAGCACAGTTTATCACTGCTCATAATCAGATCAAGGCATCCACACTCACAAAACTCTCTAACTTCGTTTATATAATTCCATTATTTTCCATCGCTTGATTTGATTGGTAGCAGTATTTTCTATATTTCTGGTATGAGTGACGAGTCATTCCTATTGCATGTGTTGGGTGTACACTAGAAGGATGAGGCAGGATTCAGTAACCAACCTCTCTCTCTCTCTCTCTCTCCACCTACCTATATTACTTCTTAGAATGTTAACCCTCTCCCACTCACCCTATTGTATGGTTGTGTGTTAGTGCATGCAATACGATCGCTGAGTTGGTTTTTCTAAATTACTTATCTTTGTGGGATCAATCATTCCACACCAAGCTAAAGTCTCATGTTCTGACAATGTGACCACTCCTGACCTACTAGTGTGACCTATGCAGTTGACCTCACTCACAGCCATTGCAGGGTATTTTATAAATTATATTATTTTGTCTAATTGGGTCAACTGGGTCCTTTAACCTACAGAGCTTGTCCCTGAGTGAGTTTGTTAATTTAAATGCCACCTTAATTCTTTCTTTATTTAGAATCCTAGCACGCAGGGTCTCAGATGTCCCCTCTTTATGTGGCATAACTATAGATGACTTACATTCTCTCTTATAGTAGGTCAGGAGTGGTCACATTGTTAGAACATGAGACTTTAGCTTGGTGTGGAATGATTGATCCCACAAAGATAAGTAATTTAGAAAAACCAACTGAGCAATCGCATTGCATGCACTAACACACAACCATACAATAGGGTGAGTGGGAGAGGGTTAACATTCTAAGAAGTAATATAGGTAGGTGGAGAGAGAGAGAGGTTGGTTACTGAATCCTGCCTCATCCATCTAGTGTACACCCAACACATGCAATAGGAATGACTCGTCACTCATACCAGAAATATAGAAAATACTGCTACCAATCAAATCAAGCGATGGAAAATAATGGAATTATATAAACGAAGTTAGAGAGTTTTGTGAGTGTGGATGCCTTGATCTGATTATGAGCAGTGGTAAACTGTGCTCGAAACGTGGTCATCAGTAAATGTTACTGTATAACAATGTGAGATTTCACGAAAGTAAATTTCGCCCATCACGGAAGATAATCTTCTACAAAAGGAATGAATTCATCAGTAGAATGAGGTTTTACAAGTCTTCAGAAAATACACGCATACAAAAATACATTTAAATTGGTCGTTTAGATTTAGTTATTACGACTTTCAGTATATTTGGAAGAGTGAAAACACTTATGGAGATAGAATTTACATTGCTTCTACATTTGACTCGACATAATGATGTGGCATGTGACTAGGAGTTTGATCATTTACTCTTGAATTGCTTACAAATGTTTGCTTACAAATGTTGTACAGCTTTTGAGAATGAAATCGCCGAAAAGATATCTTTGCTGAACTTCGTGTTCTCTTCTTTCAAATGTTTTTCAATCAATTATTTCACCGATCTGGTCTTTTGCGGTTGTAGGTGTTTCTATTAAGTCTTTCTGACTTGTCATTAACTGGTTTATTATCGACATACTTATTGATGATAAACTGACTTCAATAGGAAGTTTCTAAAAATTTTATTTTCACATTTTTTGTTGAATATGTGTTTATGACATTCACCTTATACTCCTCCTTGATTACTTCCTTTCATACATATTTTATTATTAATTTTTTTATTTACAGCTTGATTCCACACTGTATTTTTGGTACAAGTATGGAATTTTCAGCATGGATATCGGTAGCCCAAATTTTGCAGGTCGACCATAGATATCAGGTGTGCGCCGGCGTGGGCTCGAACCCCGGACCATATGCATGGTCGGCGAGAGTCTTAACCACTGTGCCACCGACGCACAGTAGAGAGCCTTTGTGATAATTTGAGTTGCACAGGAGAGTAAAGTGTAAAAGACCCAACTACAACTTTAAAGATATTTTCAAATGCTACAAAAAGTGATAATTCTTCAAAATTAGCCTGTTAACAGTGTAATTTCGAATACCAACCACTTAATTGTATCATTGACAAGGTTTACATTGAAATAACTATTTTTTCAATAATCCCACAGTCTTGCAGTATCAACAGCTGGATGACGAAGTTTTGAGCATAAATTATTACTGCTCATAATCATATCAGTTATTATTAGTTACATTAGTTACACGTTTTCACAATTTGTCTTATATATGCACATTTTATCTCTTTCTGTCCCTCCAATTTGCGTTTATTGTTTGTTGCTACTTTCCATATCTCGAGTATAGGCATTGCGTCATTCCGACTGGAGATGTCCAATGTTAAATCGATAACCAAAGATTCAGTTGTTCACCTCTCTCCACCCAACTAACTATATTACTTTTTAATACTCTCAACCTGTCCCACCCACTCTACTGTGTGACTACATAAAAGGGAATGCAGTGCAGTGCAGTGCAGTGCAAGGGTTAAGCTCTTTCTTTTACTAAGTTATTTAACTCAGCAGGGTGGGTCATTATACGTCTGTCTAAATTTTTATGTTCCAGTAATTAGTTAACCCTGATTTACTAGTTTTACCGACTTATGCAATTGACTTCATTAACAGTAATTACATGGTAATTACTTGAACCACAGGACTCCAAGTGAACATAGACAAGACGAAGGTGATGAAAATAACCAACCAACAACAATAACAGCAGCAGCAACATCCAGCGTCAACCACCATCAACGGGAGGCATTTGAAAGAGGTAACCTCATTTATTCACTTATCTAGGGAGCATTGTCTCAACTACAGGAAGCCAGAACGGACGAGGATGTCAAATCGAACGAGTATCCGGAAGGCGAGAAACACATTCATCAACCTGAAACCAATCTGAAAATCTTCGTCACTCAACTCAGCATCAACAACAAAATTCAGTCGGATTTTCAATACAAACGTCAACTCAGTCAGTTCTTCCATACGGATCAGAAACTTGGCTAGCGGGTGGGTCACAAAGAATACTTCCAACAGCCTGTTTTAAACAGACCTTTATCAACAACTGCCTTCGCTGGCTCTATACTGAAGATCAGATGGCCGGGCCGGGCCGGAAAGAATCACCAACAAGGAACTCTGGGAAGGAACAAACAGAACAAGAACCGATCGCCGCACCAACAAATATGCAGGAGAATGTGGAGAGGGATTGGACACTCGCTGAGGAGGCCGCTCGCTGGGTGACATCGCGCGTCAAGCCATTGCTCGAGTGGAAGCCGAAAGGGAAGCGGCGAGTTGGTCTTCAGTGCAAGGGTGACATGGAGGAGATCGTGCGAAGAGGAGTTGAAACAGTATGTATGGACTAACATGGATGGAGGCAGGTGAAAAGTACAGCAGAAGGAAGACAGAAGTGGCAAGTGGAGATGTGCAGGTGAAGCCCTCCCTATTTTCCACTAGGAACCCAAGGGAGCAATATATTATATATATACTTGTACCACAGTGGGGGCATACTGATAAAAAGTCTTGAACTGGGGCGAAACAGCTGTCCAGTACTCCCTGTGTCTTGTTTGCCAATGGTTCTCTAACTGATATCATCTCATGATGAAATCCTCTAGCCAATTTAATGAGTGGTCAAAGTTAAAAAACCTAGAAAAAGCAGAGCTCAACCAATACATTGCGCATTACATCCGCTTGCATGTAATCACAAAATAGGGTGGGTAAGACAGGGTGAGAGTATTAAAAAGTAATATAGTTAGTTGGATGGAGAGAGATTAATAACTGAACTTTTGTTTATCGAGTCAACATTGGACATCTCCAGTCGGAATGAAGTAATGCCTACACCGGAGATACAGAAAGTGGCAATAAACAACCAGGGAAGTTGGAAAAACAGAAAGAGAATATATATATATATATAAAAGACAAATTGTGAAAACGTGACTTTATTGGTATGATTATGAGTGGCAATAATTTAGGCTCAAAACCTTGTTATCCAGTTGATAATGCTGCGTCATCACTGTATGATATTTAAATTAAACTTATCTAATATGGAATTACATTCTATTGAAGTTCCACACTTACATTATTCAGACAGCTAACAGGGATTCTCAAACACACCTGTTATTGATTTTTTTTATTACAGATCTACTCTCTGTGTGACGTTTGTCCTCCTTAGAATGCAGGATCTGAGTTGTAGTGTATCCTAGGAGAAGAACTTACATTCCATTATGGGTAAAACTTATTTTGATGAAGTCTCACAGTTTGTTGTACAGTCATATTTACTTATAACCACGTTTTGAGCATACTTCATTGCTGCACATAATCATATCAAGGCACTTCTCACACAACTTTCCAACTTGGTTTATATAATTCCATTACTTTTCCATTGCTCAACTTGATTGGTTGTAGTATTTTCTATACTTCCGGTATAAGTGATGAGTCATTCCTATCACTTCTTATTGCTCATGGAGTCTACAACACCATCTTCATCATTCAGACCAGAAATATGAGAAATACTAATACCAATCAAATCAAGCGATGGAAAATAATGGAATTATATAAACGAAGTTAGAGAGTTTTGTGAGTGTGGATGCCTTGATCTGATTATGAGCAGTGATAAACTGTGCTCGAAACGTGGTCATCAGTAAATATTACTAACTGTATAACACCACTGTGTAAGACTTTATCAAAGTAAATTTTATCCATAATGGAATTATACTCTACCACAGAGCGTACATGTTGTATGCCTTTTTCTATTTGTGCTCATTTACTTTGGTGTTTTTATTTCTTTGCATAAAATCTAAACTTTTGTATTCTTCAGTGTAAATTACCGTCAGTGTAGCCTGTGTGATGATGCAATATTACTTGGGAAATGTCAAATAACCGGGGAGTACTATGCAGTTGATATCCCTAGTCTGGCACTCCTCATCTGTACACACCCATGACCTCACCAGGTATGGAACCTAGTAACATTCTTCCACGCAGCCAGCCCTTTAACTCTCCTTTAATACTTGGTAAGAATTCGAAGACGCATAAATTGTAACCTTTGTAAATTTTTGATGTAGCGACATTGTCAACTAGTGGCATTAATGAGGATCCGTCTCATTCTGATTTATTCGTCTGGAACTCTACCGTTGCACACATTGACAACCTGATCAAGTATCGAATAAGGAACTTTCAGGTCACAAGATGAGCTTTTAATTACTTAGCGAATATAACCAACAATGACACATAATACTTATGAACTGTGGAACTGAGTAAATGAAATCATGTCGGTATTTCATCCAGACACTTTGATACTTCTGTGAGTAATAAATTATTCTTGGGATATCACGAATCAGTATGCTATGTCAAGAGCTTAACAAATACGTATACCTACTTAGCGGGAATCTGTACAGATTTAATACAATACAGAGTTATATTCAAGATTCGGCATCATTGAAAGTTGTGTTTGTACGTATCTAACCAGTATACAATCGATTCTCTTCGTGAACTTATGAAATATTATGAATTTTGATGTTAGGAAAATATTAACGTCATTTCAACTCACTCTTATTCCTTTTTCGCCTGTAATTCCTTTGATAGCATTGCATGAACTGCAACATTGATTTGTTGGTCCGGGATCACCTTGAACACCCTAGAATCATAGAGAAGTTTGTAAAGTTCTACTGATTTGGTTAAATGAATTAAGGCACAAATGAGAAATACTCACATAGTAATAAAACTATTGTGAAGGGAATTTTAATTGCCGATATTCAAGTTATCCAGTATAGTTTTGCTTTCGTCGAAATTGGGACTTATCATCCGACTGACTCGCCGAAGGTTTTCACAAGCCCACCTCATTCCGTCTACCTGATTCTGGCGAAGAATAAATTGATTTTTTCTATTTTTGTTGTGCTTTGAATCTTTTTTTAGAGATTGTGCCCATTTTTCGAGGTAGGGTTGCTAGCTCTATGCCAAACTCCTCATCTTTTTCCGGGCTTAGAACCGGATGGTAATCTGGGCGGGAAGCCAGCTTAGAGGACAGCAGAGAGTAGGAAGAAATAGAGATATGCTGTGGAAGCCCTTTAGTATACACTCCGAATCTAAGGAAATAATAATAAGTTATTGCGCTACCTTTCACTCACTGTTTCATCTTACCTGTATTTACTTTATTTCTCCGAAATACGATTGTTCCCTTACATTCATCATCAGACAACACTAATTAATTCCAGTGTCACTTTTATTTTGAGTCATGGTTTCTTCGTAAAATGCGTCAAACTCTTGTAAACAGCTGTTTCATCTTGCTGGCACCTTCTGCAGGACTTTTGTTTACGCATAGGTTCATGTTAATCGCCGTCAGTTTAGTAATTATTCATTTATAAAGTAGACTTCACCGAGGTCAGACATCAGTCAGAGAAGAAATCTGTCTCTATCAAGTCGCCATTCAAAGAAGGTGATGTACAAGAAGTAGTCAAACGAAGACTCGATAAAGCTATCAAGAGAACTTATCACTGTCTGTAAAACTTGTTTTCCTTAACACCGCCAAGGGAGTGCTTCAATAATCTAGGAAAGACCAGTCGCCAATCCTCGACATTTCAAACTGCTGCATATATCAATTTGATGAGTGTGTTTGTGGAAGCAAATACGCATAGGTCTTACAGAAAGGCGATTGTCTACTCGCACGACGCAGCATTCACCAAAGTGGTTGAAAACAGCTGAATGCAAAGTGTCATAAACCTCAATTAAAAAGCATCTTGTTTACTATGGACATGATATCGACGCTGTCAAGTCATTCACTACTGCCAGTCAGCAGACAAAGAAACAGGAAGATGCTTGTAATTGTGGAGGAGGCTTGTGAAATCCGAATTTATAAACCAGGTCTCTGTGTACAAAAGGAGATAATCGTCACTCTGAATCTACCATGGCAATACGTCTTACTTATTATTCTACCTCTTATTATTATTCTTTATTTATTCAAAACTTTTATCAGTAGCATTATATTAACTCACTTCAGCATTATTATTATTGTTATTATTATTACAACTATTACTATTGATATTACTCTGTTTGCAATTCTTGTTATATTCTCAAATGACTAATTGTTTATCTAAGTGATGTAATTGAAGCGTAATGCAATTTATCTTAATTTTGATCTCTCATACTCTCTCTCTCCCCTTATCTATTTGAATATGTCCTGGAAAACATTCACACACACTCGTCTTTTTGCATGACTAATTCAATGTAGTTTGTTTACTTATCAGTTTTATATCTCCCAATATAATTTCAACAGTATATATATCAGTGTATATAGAGTATTCAGCTGACGAGTTCTACCGAAATTTGATGAATTCATTAAATCCTGCTTTACTAACCACATGTGTTGCCTGTATCAAATTCCTGTCGGAAAATAAATGGTTTCAAGTCAGAGAAGTGTTGAAAACTGCGAGGGCTATTTCGTCGTATTTTTGAATGCTTTAGAGGAACTAACATATAATGCTGACTTCGAGTTGAACTTGAGACCTTAATGTTATGGAATCACTGCGGTGTTATTCAGGGACTGAGTTAAAATCCAGTGTTCATAACCTTTATCTCCTGTCAGTTAACAAACTAGGATGGAAAAGCTGTCCTCTTCTCTTTCTCCTTGATTTTCAGTGGTTTATTAATTGATATTGTTATGTTACTGCTGCTGAGTGGTCAATAGTAGTTTTCCCCGTCGCTAAATTATTGTTATGTACTGGTCAAGAATTTAATATATCCTGACGCAAGAAAGACGGAAATCAGAAGACCACTAGGTTTGCGATGATACTTCTATATTCCAAAAACACCAGGAGAATCAATAAGTGGTATCACACCAAAGTAGTCACACAAGATTTTTGAAAGCGAAATATATATGAATGTCCAAACAAGTGTGTAAACAAATCAATAGACAGTCTTAACATGAATGGCTAATTACAATGAAGTATCGATCCAAATATACATAGCGAAATATAGCAGACATGTCAACAACCACACATATAATATGGATATATGTCACCAAGCAACGGACTGTCAACAAACACTCATATTATATATAATATAAGGGGAATATACATTGTTGAAGGAGACAGGTTCATCAAAGTGAAATGGTCACAGACTAAGAGAGCAAACAGAAAGAGAGACCAACATACACATATACATATATATATATGGATACATATCAGATATCGACCTATGACGAAATACACTTTGATATAGACAGAAGACCAGTAGTTCAGCGAAGAGTCTTTTTTCAGTGGCGAATTCATTTTTAAGCTGTAGACTTGCAAATATATGTAGTTGTTTTTTGTAGGTTTGTAGATTAAATTTGCTAAACGAAAATACAATTAGTAAGTTTAGATGAATTGGATTTTGATATAAGATGGTAGTAAGAAAAGTGATGATTTCTCACAAACGACGGAAACGTGTGGCTTTTGACTGGTTGTTCTTCACTTTGTCGGTTACTCTGAAGGAGACATTTGTTGAGATGTAATGACCAGTGGTGACAAGATGTTCGATTACTGCACTCCTTATACGACCCTGTGCTTCCTTTCTGCAGCCACGCTGAATAGTGTTCTTTGGCCGTTTTTTTGACAGGATGCGTGTTTCACGACCGATGTATGCGGCTGCACAAACGCTTCCTTCAAAAGTAATTTACAAAGTGAAGAAGTGAAGAACAACCTGCCAGAGATAATACATTTCCGTCTTCTTTGCATTACAGAAGCCCTAGCTATTCAGTTGGAAGAACCAGAACTATGCATACTAGAGAAAATTATTCAATCACTTCTAGTATTATGGTAGCAACTCTGTTGATTCCACCTCACTTTTGCTTGTATGCCTAATTTTCTGACTACTTACAACTTTTACGTAATTCCGTATGTTATTTTGTTTCCATGTACATCATGAGCACAATTCTTTCATCAAACTATTCATGTTATATTACGTAACTCTTCTTGATATGTATCCACATATATATATTTATGTGTGTGTGTGTATGTTGGTCTCTTTTTCTGTTTGCTCGCTTAGTCTGTGACCATTTCACTTGTATGAACCTGTCTCCTTTAACAATGTATATTCCCCTTATATTATATATAATATGAGTGTTTGTTGACAGTCCGTTGCTTGGTGACATATATCCATATATGGTTGTTGTTGACATGTCTGCTATATTTCGCTATGTATATATGGATCGATACTTCATTATAATTAGTCATTCATGTTAAGACTGTCTAATGATTGTTCACACCCTTGTCATATATATTTCGCTCTCACAATTTGTGTGACTTACTTAAACACTTACTTTGGTGTTATACCACTTATTGCTTCTCCTTGTGTTTGGAAAATAGAAGTATCATCGCAAACCTAGTGGTCTTCTGATTTCCGCCTTCTTGCGTCAAGACTATTAAATTCTCGACCAGTACATAATAATAATTTAGCGACGAGTACATAACACTTCTGTAACAATCGTTTGTGACAACTCATCACTTTTGTTACTACCCTGTTATATCAACATCTAATTCATCTGAACTTACTAATTGTATTTTCATTTAGCGGATTTATTGTACACACACTCACACACTTACAAGACAACCATATATATATTCGTGATTGTGAAGCTTTGAAAATGAACTTGCTGCCGAACAAAGAGACTCTTCGCTGAACTACTGGTCTACTGTCTTTTAATGTTCGAATAAGGATTTTTCATGGATACTTTCATGTCACTAGAGTCCTCATAAATTCATCTTAAAATAAAACGACTTATGAAGGTTTGAATAAATTCAGAGTTGTTCTCATCAGTGGATGTTTATCAAATGGAATATAATTTGAGAAATAAGCAGTACTGAACAAATGCTCCATCTAAGTTTTGAGTCAACATAATTTTGTATGTCTACTATGCCATGAGAATTCATTGAAGCTTAATAGGAACTTCCTGGGATCTTGATGACAGGCTGTTACACATACAGACATCAAATGTGGACTTAAGAACTACAGCCCACTGGTGACATTGATACCATATCATGTTGTGGGTCGAGTTCATAGAATGTGGAAAGCATAAAGGTCCGAATTTGAGCCCCAATTAAAAATTCCCATATGTAGCGTCAGAGATACCATGACATTAAAGAGTGGGTGACACTAAGAATTTTAGGGAATTACGAGAGGTCTTATATTCGGATCAATCATTACTCAGTAGAGACAAGCTGAGTAGCCAGAACTATTATTATTGTTCCCTTGGGTTCCTAGTGGAAAATAGGGCTTCAACTGCACGTCTCCACTTGCCACTTCTGCCTTCCTCCTGCTGTACTTTTCACCTGCCTCCATCCATGTTAGTCCATACATACTGTTTCAACTCCTCTTCACATGATCTCCTCCATGTCACCCTTGTACTGACGTCCCACTCTCCGCTTCCGTTTGGGCTTCCACTCGAGCAATGGTCTGGAGCGCGATGTCAACCAGCGAGCGGCCTCTCCAGTGATTGTTCAATCCATCTCCACATTCTCCTGCATATTTGTTGGGCGGCGATCGGTTCTTGTTTTGTTTGTTCCTTCCCATAGTTCCTTGTTGGTGATTCTTTCCGGCCCGGCCCGGCCATCTGATCTTCAGTATAGAGCCAGCGAAGACAGTTGTTGGTTGATAAAGGTCTGTATAAAACAGGCTGTTGGAAATATTCTTTGTGACCCGCCCGCCCGCAAAATTTCTGATTCGTATAGAATAGCTGACTAACTTGACGTAGTTTGTATTGAAAATCCGACTGAATTTTGTTGTTGATGCTGAGTTGAGTGACGAAGATTTTCAGATTGGTTTCAGGTTGATGAATGTGTTTCTCGCCTTCCCGATACTCGCTCGATTTGACATCCTCGTCTGTTCTGGCTTCCTTTAGTTGAGACAATGCTTCAATTTTGTGTGACATCAAGCATATATCATCCATGGGCGAAAACCAGGTCTTCTAGGTTCTTCACATCGGTCCAGGATATCCCTATCTTCTCGTTTTCCACTGTCTGACGCATAATTCAGTCACTCCACCACAATTAGGAATATCATTCTGGGTGATAATAAGCACCCTTGTCTGACTCCTGTGTTTACTCCAAACGCCTCGCTGAGTTTTCCGTTGTGTATCACTTGATATGTGCCGTTTTGTACTGCAGCTGTTGAATAAGCTTGATGAATATTTGGGGTACGCCGTAGTACTCGAGTAGTTTTCAAATTACTTCGCGATCGACGCTGTCTGTCGAAGGCCTTTACAAAGTCTGTAAAGCTGAGATAGAGGTTTGATTGATTACCATCGCATGCTTTGTTCGATGATAATGACAGAATGCCAAATTCTATTTCTACGAGTGGACAGTAGTAAGGAGATCTGTAGAAATAATTAATACAATTAATGGCTATCAGGAGAGATGGATATTTTCGCGATGAAGAATTCTGTAAAGTCATAGCAACTTGAAGTTGGCAATGACGACGCAGTCTAAACGTCCAGTTAAATGTGCTTAACTGGATCGTTCAGTTTCAACAACAAACTGAAATACAAAGGAATTTTACTGTCTTCAATAATTTAAAAATTCCCATTGTAGCATTAAGAACACAATAGTCAGCGAAGAGACTCTTTTCAACGAATTTATTATCAAGCTGTACATTCGTATACATATGGCTTTTTGAAGAAATTATATCCTGTGAAGAGATTAGCTCAAAGGTGTGAATACATGAAATAATAATAATAATATGAAATACAATTAAAATATTGGTGATTCTTTACAATTCATCATAGAAAAAGAATCTGAACTAAGTATTCCGTTTCTTGATGTGTGCTTCAGTAGACGTAATGACGGATCTTTTAAAAAATCTATCCACCGGAAACGTACATGGGACGCACAACTAATTAACTTTTACAGTTTGGTGTCTATCTCCAAGAAAAGGAATCTAATTCATTCAATCTGCTTTAGGATAAGGAACATTTGTAGTTCTGATTGTGTTGACTTAGAACTTGACTTCTTAAAAGCCATACTTGCAGAAAATGGTTATCCTAACCAATTTATTGACAGCAACACGAAAGATAAGCAGTCTAAACTGGCCACTGACTCAGTTCCAAAGAAAACCTTATTCATGAATTTGGAATTCAAAGGTGATCAAGCTTTAGATCTGCTCAAAAACCGTCTCTCTAACTAAATCAGTCATTTAGACGTCCTTTGCAGTAAAATTACTAATGACGTTCACCAGCCGCAAGTTGTTCTCTACCTCTTTAAAATATAAGCTCCCCGTCTGGCCGCCTCCATGTGCATCTACCAGTTCACCTGCTCTTGTGGAGCAAGGTACATTGGTCGTAGTCAGAGGACGCTTTCCACACGGATACGAGAACATAATCCAGCAGTACAGTTTTACAAGGGAGAAAGGAAGTGTGTACAAAGCTCAGTATTCTGGAACACCTGATCGGCTTCTGTCACTCTGTCAACACTGACCATGATTTCAAGATCATATATAGAATTCATGCTAACTTACCTCGTTTTCTTCATTACAGACTTCTAAAGGCAGCTGAGGCCTTGGCGACTCATGACTTTAAGCCAGATCTTTGTGTACAAAAGAAGTATGTACAATCCCTACTTCTGCCTTGGCCGTAGAGGGACAGACATTTATTTATTTTGTTTATTTAGTTATTCTATGTACCTCTGCCTTATTACTTCGATTATTATTATTACTATTCTCACTCTGAATCTTTTCCACTTGACCCACTTGACATTTTAAACCCAAAATTATTAATTTTTAAATTTTTTTATTTTTGCAATATTGAATTCTATCTTATCAAATTTCACACCATGTAATGTAACATTTTATATTTGTCTACTAATCCTATAATTATGTACCCCTTTCCAAAATCTATACACCTTATGCATTATTCTATATATGACATTAATTACTTTGCCACTTGACATTAAACCATGATTATAATCACAAATATTTTAATTCCATCCCATATTACTAATATTATTTCATGTATTCACACCTTTGACCTAATTCCATCACCGTATATAATTTCTTAAAAAAACATAAATATACGATTGTACAGCTTGATAATTAATTCGTTGAGAAGGGTCTCTTCACTGAATATTATGTTTTGAATTCTAATGTGTTAACTGAGAAACCGAGGCTTCCGTTATCAGTAGTCCTTGCTTCATACTAAAGGCTAGATGGTTGAACCAGAGGGGATAAGTAAGGGGGATCTCTGCCAAGGAATCAGCCAACAACCCGTTGCCAAACAAGTATTCAGAAGGAAATTGAGATGGATTGGGCATTCTTTGAGGAGCTGTTAAAATGACATCAGACACCATATCCAATACTGGAACCCAAACAGGAATCGGTGATTTGTTCAACTTAGAGTGATACAGAAAAGATCATATGAAGAATAAACATTGTAAGTAGTGATGAAGCAAGTTAAATAGGATGGTATAAAACAAACTGGCAAAGAGGAATATTGCTAAACTTCATTATTCTACTGGAAACCAAAGAAACTAAAAATAAAACCTTAGGGACATGACAATCCTTGTCTCTATTCAAGTATTGGTTTGTAGGGATTTGATTAATTAGTTACAGGATGTCATCATGAGCTGACATCGGTTAGAGAACCAATGGAAAACCATCAAGATGTAGTGGACAACTGTTTCATTCATCCTAGTTTGTGACTTGTCATTAGTACACACTCACCACCGGCAGGGTTCGAACCCAAGGCCTTCTGGTAATGAGGTAGGCTTGTAGACAACTGAGCCACTGGAACCTGATTCAATGGTCCATGAATTCCAAATTCTGCCAATTAACGAAACAGCTGTCTGTCCAGTACTTCCTGGTGATTTTCCAATGGTTCTCTAACCGATGTCAATTCATGACGAAATCCTGTAACCTTATCTTTATCTTCTACACAGATACTGTCTCACAGATTTGAAGTATCGAAAATGAATAATTTAAAATTGGCGAAGTTAAACTTTCGACACCACTAACTACCAATCAGTGAATTATCCAATGAGATTCACGAACGATGTCGAATTATCCAATGAGGTTCACGAACGCAGTTCAGTGTTGTATAGCGCTTGATTCATTTCTAATGCGTGATCTTACAAAGCTATTGTTGCAATTCGAGGAGGTTAGCGTTTTCCAGTATTTCCTGGATTTGCGTTGCGCCGGAAAGAGCGAATTTGTTTGTGTGGTGGCATCACGACTTTAAAAAGCTATACCAAATCAACTGATGGGTTTGTTCATCGTTGTGCTATATGTTTGAAGCCTACTAACGCTAGAGGGAGTAAGCTGATAATTTTAATATTTCGTAGGAAGTTTTTTCGCTAGGTCGCTTCTCTCCCTAAGGATAGCAGATAGAAAAGCAACTACTCTTATACCTATTATTACCAAAAAAAAAAAGCGGGGGTCATTTATGCACACCGACGAGTGGAAAGGCTACAATTCACTGTCATCTCTGGGATGTATTCATCACAGAGTCAACCATTCAAGTGATTTTGTGGATCCCGTTACGAGGACACATACAAATTCTATTGAAGGATTTGGGGGCAGGTTGAAAAATAGGATAAGGGCTTTAAGTGGATCTCAAAAGGATCTCATTTATGGTCATTTGGATGGATATATATACAGGATGTGGTGTAACTTCTCCATTGACAGTCCCATGCTAAACTGGGAGATGTTTTTCTCACATGTTCGAGAAAGATATCCCATGTAACTTTTTTATTCTCTATTTTATGCTTTTTTTCTATAAATATACATTTTCATTCATCATATATGTCTCTTTAATGTGATTGGTCCGTTCAAAGTCGTTTGCTGATTGGTTGTTAGTGGTGTCGAAAATTTAACTTTGCCTTAAAATTAAATTTAGTGACGGAATGAAACTTCAGCTTTTTACATCTTCTGACAGAAAATATTAGACTCCTTTGTCTGATCCTCAGCTTCGAACTTAATTTAACCAAAAATTAACAATTCATGTTTCATGTATGTACATTACATTACCTTGAAAAGACTTAAATCAATCAAAGGACATATTGTTTCTGGACAGTGACCTTTTGAACCGATTGGACCAATTGGACCCTAAAATTCAAAGAAACAAACAGCCTTCTAGATAAACACGAAAAATATCTAGAAAAATGACATTTAATATTTTCTGACTTTGGATGTATGACCGTGGAAGTCGTTTCACCCGGTGGTGAAACTGTAATAATAATTAAATGAAGTTTCACGCACGCTTTTTTACTCATAATCATGTTTAGTCGTGGAGTGATACCAGTTAGAGAACCACTGGAAAACCTCGAAGCACTAGAAAGCTGTTTCGTCAGCCTGGTCTAGGACTCTTCATCGGACGCACCCACCCAGGTTCAAACCCAGAACATTCTAGTAACAAGGCTAGGGAGCTTGTAGACCATTAAGCCAGTGAAACTCAGCCCAATGGTCTTTGAATTTCAACTTATGCCAGTTCACAACAATTTACATTAACTCCCTGACTGCGGTAGATTGGATAGTGCAACATACAGCGAGCAACAAGGAGACAGACAAAATTGACCCACATAAAAAACTTGGAGGATCTGGATTTCTCCGAGGATATGTGTCTGATTTCCTATAAACTGAAAGATATGCAAGTGAAAAACAACGAGTTGGCAGAAGAAGCATCCATAGAAGATAGGACTTCAGGTGAACATAGAGAAAACACAGGTGATGAAGATTCCTGACCAACACCAACGGTAACAGCAAAAACAACAGACAACAATCAGCATTAATGGGAGAAATTTGAAAGAACCAACCTCCTTTACCTTTAACTACAGGCAGAACTGACGAGGATATCAAGGCAAGGGTCGGGAAAGCAATGCAAGCTTTCAGCACTCTCAAGTCTGTCTGGAGATCAGCAGCGCCGCCTCACAAGGAGCACTTCAAACAAACTACATACTTTCATTAGCAGCTGTCTTCCTCAATACTACTGAAGATCAGATGGCCAGCCAGAAAAGATGAATAAAAGGGATCTCTGGTAATAAATGAACCAGTATAGCAGGAACCAAGTGTGCAAGAGATATGCAGGGAGAAATGGAGGTGAATTGGCCATACTCTGAGAAAACAAGCCATCTTCAAGTCACATCACACCGTAGGGCATCGCTCGAGTGGAACTCGGCCGAATAGGAAGCGACGAATTGGTCTTCAGTACGCAGGTGACATGGAGGAGGATGTCATGCAAAGAGGAGATAAAAGCATGTGGACAGACGTGGAGCCAGGCGAGTAAAAAAAGTTGGCAGAGAACCGAACTCAATGGAGATATGCAACTGAAGCCCTGTGTTCACCTAGGAAGTAAACGAAACAATGTTAATGATAATAATAATAATTAACTGAGACATCCCACACCATTTAAAGGATAACTAAAGCAAAATTATCCCATTTAACAAATTTATAATTCATAAAAAAATATTGATTACCTGCGGGCCTGTATCTCCTTTTGGTCCCTAAATTTCAGAAAATAAACAAATAAAAATCATGTTAGCCTTACAAAAGAAAACAGTTTGAGCAAATTTATTCTTTTCAGTGATTTCTTATCAAGCCTAACAATTACATAATAAATATGCTATATACAAAGTGTTTAAGAAAAGTTCATGCATGTGAATGAGTGGTTCGCAACCAATGTCATCTGTGCTCTGTGGTTTCTGTAGATTTTGGATTGATTTTCTTTAGTGGGATAGCTAGATAGATACATGCGTAAACATCTCCTATTTTCCGGGCTTACCACCGTCTCGTAAACTTTTGAAAGGTCTTTGACAGCATCGACAGTGAAGTCATTTGGAAACTATTTCGACACTGTGAAGTGACTCAAAATTTATTAACCTCATTCAGCAGTTATACGATAATGTGACTTTTTAAGTGTTTAACGGTGGAAGTCCCAGCGAAGCTTTTGAAGTGAAGACAGACGTAAGACAGAGCTACTTTTACTGGTGATGTTTGTGATTTCTGTAGACTAGATTATGCAGCTGATTGTGAGCACGGGGCAAGAAGGCTGTAGAAGATTTGGACGTCGTCAACGACTCATCTCTTATGTCATACGACCTCGAAGACCTACAGGGAAATACCAACAAGGTGGAGGGAGGATTAAGCTTGTAGATAAGACTTAAAGTGAGCATAGGGAAGACAGAGGCGATGAAGATGACCACCCGACAACAACAAGCACCAATCCAGAAATTCGAACGAAGTTAGTCCTCTCCATTATTTGGAAATATCGTTTCAACTATAGGACTTACTATTGAATATATTAAAGGCAGGATCAAAACGGTAACATAGACCTGTGGTGACCGCAGTCTGCTACCCAAAATTGATAGACAGCAATTTACGTCAATTTAATTGGTGGATGGTGACTAGCAATGGATCCACAAGGATGCGCATTTCGTCCTATTTGGGACTCCTTCTCCATCTGGATGTGCCTGCATTCTCCAGTCACTATCCACCAATTAAATTCTAATTACATGCCCAGGCATCGTCAAAGCATCTGCACAAAGGATCGACATGTCAACCTGAGCCTGAGCACTTCGGTCAAACCAGCCGACGGGAAAATCTAAAACTGAATTAAATTTACGTCAATGTTTACGAGCCGGAGTGGGGTCTGGAGAGAAAAACAAGAATAAAGCTTCTTAACCTTGAGGAACTCAACAACCAATCACAGCAGACTTTGCGTGGGCGGATACTATTCGCAGACATATATATATATATCACCGGACTGTCTAAGAAACGGCAACGAAGAGATGATAGAATAACCTTCAGCAGGAAAATAACCAATCAGAAGACGTTGCTTCTCTGCTAACAATAACGCTAATAATAATGTACATAAAAATCTATAAATATCTGTTGATTTTCTCAAGAAATGATCTGGCTGGCTTGGCCCTTGTCTTCTGTCGCTACAGACCTTAATCACTGCGAAAAATTAGTTTGATAATTTACTGCACTCACTAGAAAAAACATGTCATAGCCTTTACATTGTTCCGAGAATTCTCATGTCATGAAAAAATAAACATTTCCAACAGGCTAATTCAGACTGTCGTTAACAGTTGCCCACTTCGCGCCATACTTAGAATCAGATGACGCTTGTGAAAAGATTAACAGCGAGTGACTCCACCAGGCAAAAAACCAATTTAGAACCTATAGTGGTGAACATTTATAGTTCAGATGGATGATTTTGACGTAGTTGTGTTGTCTAAGCTGGATGGTTTATTTGAGAAGCTTTCATTGCTCTAATTAGCAAAATCTTTAACATAGTTTTTCTTTGTTCAGCGAAGAATATTCTTTATAACAACTTCATTTTTAGGCTGTAGTCGTATTTATATTAAAGAAAAAGTTATTAAGTGGCATTAAATAATTGCTCAGTTAATATGCATATATAAGTGATAAGAATAACGATAATTAAAATGTTATAAGGCATAGAGTTGAAGTGGATAAATTACAAAATTATTAAAGATTAATTTATAAGTGAATCGATGTCGAAAATGTCAAGTGTTGTCTAAAAACTTTAAAAATTAAGAGTTCAATAACAATAAGAATAAAGATGTGAAGTGAAGTGGAATGAATTCAAGTCGTAAAATAAAGTAAAATAAAATAAAAAACTAGAAAGAACATTATTATGACCAAGGTAAAGAAACGGGTTTGACAAAACGCTTTTGAACACATAATTTAGGTTTCTGTTCATGTATAGCTAAAGCTTCGGCTATGCATAAATGAAGAAAACGTAAACTTTTGGATCGATTCGATTTTGCCATGTATATAACTTGAAAGATGAATCACGTGGGGCTGAATGACCAGACTCTAACAGGTGATCACAAATAGACGACTTTGCAGTTCTACGTTCGCCTTTCATTAACCAAACCGTATAGCGTTCAGCTACACGATTTCGGAGATTACGCTTACAACGTCCAATATAATCAGCTCCATAGGAGCAGGTAAAAGATGTGCACATAAGTAGTAATCTATCCTTGACGCATTGTCTAATCATATTTCGGCTGGTAAAAACTAGTTGCAAGTCACCTGCAGGAAAAGTGCCTTTAATACATTTAGATAAACGATTTTGAACCAATTCCGAAATGGTGTCACCTTTGAATGCAAGACCCATAAGCAGTTTTTTCTTTGACACTGTGATTTCTCTAAGAGCGGATTCTTCCTTGATTTTACGTTTGATAAACCTTGTAGGATATCGATTGTTAACAAGATTTGATAGAAGGTTATCTATTTCTCTACCAATTGTCTGTATAGAGCAGAATTTACGAATTTCGGAGCATAAGGAATGAATAAGATTTCTCTTTCTCCCTAAAGGTACCCAACTGTTGAAGTTAGCGTACTACCCTGTGGATGTTGGCTTTCGGTGAATCGACCTTAACAGCGTTCCATTCTCTCTCCCATCTAGCTTAGCGTCAAGGAAGTGAAACGAGGAATTCGACTCTTCTTCGACCGTGAAAAGCAAAGATGGGTGAGAAGCATTAAATATTCTAAGAAGTTTGGCAGTTGAAGAGTTTTCCCCACAGACAACAAAGGTATCACCTATATATATATATATTTTACACATAAACGAGTTCTCGATGGTTTCCTTTTGGTGAGCCGATCTCTAAGCTTGCCATGAAGACATCCTCTGAGAACAGTCCTAATGGAAACCCAATGGCTTGAAAATGAAGTCGTTTGTTTTTACTTGTGAATAAATGGGTATTTTTCGTGATTTAAAATCTTCAACGCATACTTCATGTCAATGAAGTGAGCTTCTAGATTTCTCGCGAGTTCCCAAGTGATCTCTACTGGTGACCTTGAACGTGGTCGGTTGAAAACACACAAGGCAATCAATCACGTTCAAGGTCAATTCAAACTGGAGTATACGCTGAAAATGTTGTCTAGTAGTGCAATGAAAGCTTCGCAGCTATAAACCAACCAGCTTAGAGAACACAACTACATTAGCAACTTAGAAACTATTGCTCAACAAAGGGATATGCAGACAGATCAAACCTACACTGAACAGACTGTTGAGTCATATCACACAGCAGACAGGCCCGCGAGTGGAATCCGAATGGGAACTGATAAGCGGGATGTGTGAAGATAATATGGAGGTGATTAACTGAGGGGAAGGTGAAAGCCTATGAGTAATACTGAAGGCTTAAATGATGAGGTACTACCAAAGCATTTTGTTTTACTCAAAACTCATGGTACTATTAACAGTAATAGTGATGATAATAAAAATATTGACCAAGGTGGCAATAATAATGATATCAGACAAAGAAGCAAAATTTAATTGAATTTTAGATTTCCCCGTCAATTGATTGAACTGAAGTGCTCAGTTTCAGGTTGACATGTCGGTTACTTGTGCAGATGATTCTGGGCATGTAATGTGACCGAGCACATTGATCCAGTCAGTCAATGAGAAGATCTGAAATTCAGTTAAATAATGAATATAACCCGTTACACAAGAAAGAGACGACTCTCGTGGTCAAAGTGATCTAGTGGATAACGCTTTGGCGTTTGAAACTATGGGCAGTGGGTTCAAGTCTCGGTGGGAACATCATCACTCACTGCTGAACGCAGTTACATCTAGAAGACGAGTCGCAAATAGGATGAGATGTGCATCCTAGTGGATTCCACTGCTAGCCACCATCCACCAATAAAAATTATAGACAGAAAAATTATTGCAAATGTGGTGATATATATATGTATGCAGAAAGCATAAATATTCACCGGGTAGATTATATATATGCACTTACAATATATTGGTATTAGACGGTCGGAGACAATCAGCAGGTAGCCTTGGAGAGTGCTAGTTAACACTCATCAGCAAGGCGTATCTGCAACCTTGAAGGAACTCATGTCCCTATTGATATTCGAACCCTCGTCACCCAGTCCTGCAGTCAGAGACGCTACCATTACAGTCCTACAGAAGGTCAGTCGCGAGACCAAATAGCTTAGGGGTAACGTCTCTGACTGCAGCACTGGGTGGCGAGGGTTCGAATTTCAGAAGGGACATGAGTTCCTTCAAGGTTGCAGATACGCCTTGCTGATGAGTGCTAACTAGCACGAAATCTACGTCCAAGGCTTCCCACCGATTGCCTCCAACCGTCTAGTAGCAACATCTCATAGTGCAGCGTAATGGCGAGTCACCTAGCATGGTGGTCACATTGGAAGCTTGACTGACAGAATTCAGTCTGCAGCGAAGATAGGACTATACACACTACACTAGTTACTGACTAGTGTCCAATCAAAAAAAGAGAACTTACAACATGGATAGTCACAATTTGTTGAGCTTCACTCTGTGGGTAAAGGAAAAGAGAAAGAATAATGACGATGACAAATAATTCAAAATTATTCATAAAAAATTTTTTTAAATACGACTGCTAATATGTAGTAGACATGATGTGATCAAACAAAACTAAGCAGTAGCGGAAAAGAAAAAAACTAATCGATTCGACTACACCTCGAGAGAAAAGAATACGTGTAAAAAAGCATGTAAGTATAAGACTGTGGTAGACTATAACTCCAATATGGATAAAATTTTATTTTGATAAAGTCACAACCAGCGGTGTTATACAGTAATATTTACTGATCATATTACGAGCACTACCATCTCAGATACGCGCGCGCTTTTCGACTACTGCGCTACATTTCTCAAATTTTATAAAAACTCTCGACTCTGTAAAATTTCATGCCAAGAGTTTGTGGAAAATATTACAATTATTTATCTTTCGAACACTAAATCCGAGGACATAATCTTATTGACAGATAATACCTATAACTAACTATTTGGATTTCTGAAATTTTTAAACATAAACACATCTATAATTGTATATATTGTTGGATTTACATGTTCAAGTTGTTCCAAGACAGTGAGTTTATGGTTGAGATATCATTTTAGTTAACTGTGCAGAACTATATTGCATGTTGTTGTATTGTAGCGTTGTTGTCGCTTTCTGCTCTTTTTGCTGTGAACTGTTTTCCTTTTGCTGGTGTTGTTCTGATTGATTCAAAGAAACAGCCTCCTTCACCTACCTGGGAAGCATCGTTTCAACTACAGGCGGAACTGACGAGGATATCAAAGCCAGAAAAGCAAGGCAAGCTTTTATTACTTTCAAATCTGTGTGGAGGTCAACAGCCCCACTCAGCATCAAAAATAAGATCGGGATTTTCAACTCCAATGTAAAGTCAGTGCTACTATACGGATCAGAGACCTGGCGCGTCATAAAGAGCATCTCAAACAAACTTCAGACCTTCATCAACAGTTGTCTTCGCTCAATACTCAAGATCAGATAGACAGAAGGGATCAGCAACAGGGATCTCCGGCAATGAGCGAAACAACCAGGAACCGATTGTGAAACAAATAGGCAGGAAGAAATGGAGATGGATTGGCCGGCCGTACTCTGAGGAAACCATCAAGGGACATCACTAGACAAGCCATCGCTCGAGTGGAACCCGAGTGAATAGGAAGCGGCGAGTTGGTCGTCAATGAGAGGGTGACTTGGAGGAGGTCATGTGAGGAGGAGATGAAAGCATGTGGACAGACTTGGAGCGGGTGAAAAAGTTGTCAGGAAACAGAAGGCAATGGAGGTGCGCAGCTGAAGCCCTATGTTCCTCTAGAACTAAAGGATACAGTAATAATAATAAGTAGAGCTAATGATAATCACATCAAGTAAAACATACACAAATGCAGCAAAATATATTCTAATGAAAATGGAGAAAAAAAGCCGATTAGATAGTGAGTTTATCAAAAAATTCAGCAAATAATAATGATGAGAAATAATGGAGAAAAAAAAAGAAAAAAGAAGCGAAGTGTTATGATGCTAGATCTTTTGCCACGAGGTCACTGCTTAACTACTGACCAGTGCCCACTTAACTGGTAAAGCAGAACACGCGAGAATCAGCGGTAAAACCAGGTTCATTTATTATGACAAAAGTGACTGTATTTATACAAAAATAAGGTAGACTGGAAATCAACCAATCCGGTTGAGAGTTGGAATTGTGCAAGCGTCCAATCAGAAAGCAGGAACGATTGCATGTCAACGACTTGTTAATAACGCGATAATAACTTGACTGAGACATGATAATGACCTGATAATTGCATGTGTTTTGCCTCTTCCTAACACCTCCCCTTTTAAGATAGGGCTACCGGTAGCTTTTGTATCGCGGAATCACTTGTAGGTACTTTGGCGGTCTTGGTTGTCGTTGTGATCTCCTTGGCTGCTGGGACACTTTGCCTTTGTTTCGACTATTTTGGCCATGTGACGTTTTCGGATCCGTCGTATCTATCAATAGCTCAAATTGTACGTCGGCGGACTTGGAATCGTTCAACTGTTTACCAACTAGTCTATTTCTTATTTGATTGGCATGCCTGACCCAAATAAGGTCTCAAAAAAAGACCTTGTAAATGACTTGGCCTTTTCTTCCAACGATCACTCCAGAAACCCATGGGCGATCTCTCCGTATGTAATCACGAACCAGTACCGACTGACCAACCATGAAACTTCTTTGCTTGGTGCCATGACGTCTATTGAACCAAAATTCACTATTTCGACCACATTTGCTCCGTCTTGATGGGATCGGGATAATTGTATCCAAAGTAGTACGTAATCTTCTTCCAAACATAACTTCTGCGGGAGATGTTTGATTTGGGCATGATGGGTTGGTTGTGGTTCGATAAATGAAGAGGAAATTGTGCAATACATCCTCTATCGATCCCTCCCCGTTTGACTTCTGAAGTGCGCGCTTGAGTGTATCAACAAAACGCTCTGCTTGTCCATTTGACTGAGGATGGTAAGGCGGGCTGCGAATATGCTGAACACCTAGCCGCTCACAAAACTGTTTGAATTGTTCAGCTGTAAACTGAGGTCCGTTATCGGAAACGATGATCTCTGGAACACCAAATCTGCTGAAAAGCTGAACCAACTTATTTAATGTTATCGTCACTGTGGTATTTTGCATAATGAAAACCTCCGGCCACTTGGAATACGCGTCGATTACCACGAGAAACTGTTTGCCATTGATTGGGCCGGCAAAATCTATGTGGATTCTTGACCACGGTTTTCCTGGGTTGGGCCACGGCTGTAGGTCTGTCTTGATAGGCATTTTCAAAGCCTGAGCACAGCGAGAACATGAGCGAACCATCACTTCTAATTCACGATCGATATTTGGCCAGTAGACGTAACAGCGTGCCAACGATTTCATACGGCCAATACCAGGATGCGTAAAATGTAGTTGACTCATGACTTTTTGTTGGAGACTTCGAGGCACGACCACACGTTCGCCAAACATAATGCAGTCATTGACCAGGGATAACGAATGTCGTCGTTGATAGAACTGTTTTAAATCTGGACAATCAATACGCGAGGGCCAGCCACAACGCAGATACTGTTGAACTGACTGTAATGTCGGGTCACGCTGCGTCTCTCGTTGAACCATGTCGGCTGAGACAGGTAAAGTGTTTATTGCCGTCATCAATACGTGGCACACGTCTTCATCGACAGAAACGCCGGCGATCACAGCGTCCTCCTTTGCGGGCTTGTTATAGCTGAGTAAACGCGAGAGGACATCTGCATTCCCGAAATCTTTTGTAGATTTGTACTTGATCTGAAAGTCGTATCCTAGTAGCATAGTCGCCCATCGTTGGAGTCGATTGGCTGTATAGACTGGAATACCTTTCTTGGAGCCAAAAATCGATAATAGTGGTTTGTGATCAGTAAAAAGTGTGAACTTTCGGCCAAGCAGCATTTTGTGGAACTTTTGAATCCCAAACACGAGCGCTAATCCTTCCTTTTCGACCTGACTGTAATTCTGCTCTACCTTTGTCAAGGTTCGCGATGCATATGCTATTGGCTTTTCAACACCGTCTGGAAACACATGTGAAATGACAGCGCCAATACCATAGTTGGACGCATCTGCAGCTAATGTTATATCCAGCTTTGGATTGTAATGTGTTAACAGCAGGTCAGACTGGAGTAATTTCTTGACCTTGATGAAAGCTTGTTGGCATTCTTCTGACCAGTTCCATTTAGCATTCTTCATGAGCAACTGATTCATTGGGGCCCTGAGACGATGTAAATCTGGCAGGAACGCACTATAGTAACTGATCATCCCCAGGAAGGACTGCAACGTACTGAGATTATTAGGGGCAGGCATCTGTTGAATTGCTGACACACTGGAGGGGTCGGGTTTGCGACCATCTTTGTCAAAAATGAATCCCAGGTACTTCACTGAAGTCATGAAAAAATTGCACTTATCCGGACGTAAATGGAAACCGGAATCACTGAGTATTGTCAGGACTTTATCCAACCGATTGAAGAGTTCGAATTGAGTTTCTCCTGTGACTATGATATCATCGAGGTAAACGGCCACTCCCGATACACCAGCTAATATTGCATCCATTATCTGTTGGAATATAGCAGGAGCAGGTTTAACACCATATGGAAGTCGCTGGAACTGATACAGTCCTTTGTGAGTGTTGATTGTCAGAAGCTCTTTAGAATCATCTTCGACCTCGATCTGTAGGTATGCCTCAGCTAGATCAAGTTTACTGAAGTATTTACCGCCATTCAGTTTGACAAATAGATCTTGCGGTACTGGTAGTGGATACGGTTGATCTTCAAGGGCATTATTGAGTCCTGTTGAGAAATCAGCACAAAGTCTGATGGTACCGTTTGCTTTCTTGACAACCACTATGGGGGCTGCCCAGGATGAGTAATCGACTGGCTTGATTACGTTCAACTTTTCTAAACGATCCAGCTCTGCATCAAGGGACGATAATGCGGCATACGGTACTGGGCGTTTTGGTCTAAAAACTGGTTTGGCATCAGGTTTGAGGTATAGTCTGGCTTTTTGTACGGTACAGCAACCCAAAGACTCTTGAAAAACGGCAGCGTGTTTGGTGCGAAGATGACTGATGAACTTTGCGGTCGAGTTCGGATGCATCAACATGTTGGTAGGACTATCTGAGCACTGTACATTGGAACAAACTGAGTTCAGTGGGACATCCCAGAGTTTCATCTTTTCGATCCAGTCAATACCAAGCAAGTTCAAATCATGACGATTGGTGATGTAGCATGTTCCTTGGAACGAGGTCGACCGGAAAGTTACGTCGCATTCAATCTGGCCAGATAATTTCATTACGTCACCCGACGCGTTTCTTGCAGTATGCTCCGTTCTCTGATAAGGTGGACACCCGAGTGCCCGCCACGTCTGGGGAGATATGATTGTGATATCAGAAGCAGTATCTAACTGTAGTCGAACTGGCTTCTGGTTGATAGAAAGTGTGACAAACTTTCTTTTTGACTCGAAGTCAACTTTGAAGGTAGCGAACATACTGCTGATTTGAGGTTTCGTCGACCGAGATCGAAACTTTCGTGACTGTGCCATCGTATTGTGAGATCGGATTGATCTAGGTTTCACTGGGGGACAAAATCCTTCCTTGTGACCATACTTGTTACAGATACTGCATTTATGTCTTTTATACGGGCAAAATTTACCAAAATGCCACGATCCACAAAACCAACAATTTGTGGGAGGCTTGTGTTTGACTTGCAGAGAATTGTTTGACTTGACAGCCTGAACAGAAGTAAATTCATGAACTTGACCGTCCTCAATCAACTTCGTGTCATGCTTTAGATTGATGATTCGCTGGCACTCAGCAGTTACCTCCTGTAAAGTCATGTCCGGTTTGCGTTCAATCTCTGCAAGGATTCGGGTACGAATATCACTGTCAACTGAAGATTTGAGACCGCAGACAAAGATCAGGCATTTAAACTGGTCATCCGTAAGTGATCGAATTTTCGATCGCTCGCATTCACGATTCACCTTACCAGCATAGGTGAGAATATCATCTCCTGGATCTTTGGATATCTTGAAACAATTGTAACGGATACTGAAGAGAGATAACTGTTCACCGAAAATATTGGTTAACGTTTGAACGGTTTCTTCAAAGTTGAGTTCTCTGGAGTTCTTTGGTAGAATATGATTGACATATTTGTTATGTTCGGCTGGACCAAGTTTCCGAAGGAGTAGTCTCACTTTGGCCGAATCATCTAGGTGAGCGCATTCAACCCGGAACAGATCTTCATAACGTCGAAACCAAGCTTCAAACGTCACGCCTGTTAAAAGTTAGAAATTAAACTATACAACTGAACATTGAATTGAATTTTTGATTTTCCCGTCGATTGATTGGACCGAAGTGCTCGGTCTCAGGTTGACATGTCGGCTTCTTGTGCAGATGCTTCGACGATGTCTGGGTATTTAATTAGTATACGATTGGTGGATGGTGGCTAGCAGTGGAATCCAGGATGCACATTTCGTCCTATTTGGGATCGTCAGCTGGATGTACCTGCATTTCTCAGTGAGTGATGATGTTCCCACCGAGGCTGGAACCCAGTACCCATAGTTTCGAACGCCAAAGCGTTATCCACTAGACCACTTGGGCCACGAGAGCCACCTCTTGTGCAACGGGTCATATTAATTATTGAATTGAATTTTTTTTCGCTCCAATCAATCGACGGGAAAATCAAAAATTCAATTCAATAATTAATATGACCCGTTGCACAAGAGGTGGCTCTCGTGGCCCAAGTGGTCTAGTGGATAACGCTTTGGCGTTCGAAACTATGGGTACTGGGTTCCAGCCTCGGTGGGAACATCATCACTCAGTGAGAAATGCAGGTACATCCAGCTGACGAGTCCCAAATAGGACGAAATGTGCATCCTGGATTCCACTGCTAGCCACCATCCACCAATCGTATACTATACAATTGAACTCCTAATAAATTCGTTTTTTTCTGATGGAGAAAGAAAGACCAGATTTGCAGTATGAAATGTCATATCGTCATTCTATTTCACAGGTTCTCATCAGCTGCAAACTACCTGAAATTACAATGGTTATAAATAATAACATTTCATACTTCATTGTTTGAAAGGTAACAGAGAAAACACTATAAGGTGAACGCGTCTGGAATATAAGTATTATAATTTATAGTTTAAGTTACCATCAATTTATATACTGTCAAACTATGAAAGAAGAGAAAACGGGGGGGGTGAGAGAAGACAGAAAACAGAAAAATCTAATAAACAGTGTCAACATGGCAACTCAAGAAGGTCAAAGTTCATCAATTTGAAAAATTGCTTAGTGAGTTGAGCTCACTAGTGTGAATGACTAATCAGTGTAATGAAAGTGATATGGTTACTAAGGGAGTGAGAGATTAACCACACTCTCTTTCTGTATGCATAAGTTTGGTCTGTGACGTTTGATTGCAATTGCTGCAGCGAATCGTAGTAGATTCGCTGTCCTTTGTATGTTTAATATTTTCAAGGATTTAGAAATCTCGACAAAATGACCCATATCCACATGTGGGTGTCTGGTAATTGCACTTTGTAAATATCTGCTTCCTTTTAGGCATAAGTTTCTTGGAATATGCTCTGAAAATTGGATAGAAGCCCTTCTTTCTGTCCTTTCAATTTACTTGCTGACGCAGGTACACGTAAATTTATAAATGCAGTTGAAGGTAACATCAGCAGGGTATTTATCCAGTTTCGATTGCCTTATAGAGCATGTAGTACTGTATAGTGTCACCAGATTGGCTGCAGAGAAGCATCGCTTTAGTGCTCCCTTCATCCACTTTTCAATCTTTTGCGACACGGTTTCTCCTTTGTATGGGAGGCAAATGAACACTTTCGTCTTCTCAACTGTTGAAGATTTCTCTTTCTCATCCCTTTCTTTGCTGTACTTTAGGATAAATTCTTTTGGATACCCGTTTTCCTCAAGGCATTTTTCAACAAAGCTTAATTCTTCTTCGACCTTGTTAGGCGAACATAACTTCCTGGCCCTGTCGTATAGTGTCTTCACTAATCCGCGCTTATAGCTCATAGGGCAGAAGCTGTTATAATGAAGGTATTGTCCGGTCCAAGTTTCCTTCCTGTAGATGGACTTTTCGACCGTTCCATCGTTTCTTCTTTTTACATTTAGGCCCACGAAATTGAACTCATCGTTGTGTTCGTATTCCATTGTGAACTTAATGTTTGGGTGGACCTCATTTAGGCGGTCAAATATTACGGATGCATGACTCATGTCGTTACAAACAACAAAAGTATCATCGACGTATCGACGGTAGTATGTTGTTCCATTGATAGCGTCATTCAGTCGCGTCTGTTCGAGATAGCCCATGAAGATGTCTGCTAGAATGGGTCCTAGGGGTGAACCCATGGCGACCCCGTCAATTTGTCGGTAGAATTGGTTATTGAATCTAAACTGGATGTCTTTTGTGCAAAGAATTAGTATCCGTTTCATCTCTGACTCCGGTAATGGCAATAGATCTCTTTGTTTATAAATGATATCTATTGTTTCCATCACTGGCACATTTGTGAATAAGGCAGTCACGTCGTATGACATCATCAGTTTATCTGATATGTCAACGTGATCGAATTCTTTAGAAAATTGGAAGGTGTCATCCAAGATATGAAGTGAAAAGTTTTGTCGAATTGGCTTCAATGAATGAGCTAGCCATCGGGCTAGTTTGTGGCATGGTGAGTTTATCATTGATAGTATGGGCCTTAAGGGAACATTGGCCTTATGGAATTTTGGTAGACCGTACAAAAATGGGAGTCGTCCACCCTTTGATTTGAGTTCATTGTATGTAACTGCTGAGATTTTGAATTGAAAACTGCTTTGTAAGTTTTTCAATCAAGCTGAGCTGGCGAGCTCCAAACTGTTGCTTTTGTTGGTGAAGAAGAAGTTGCATTTGTTCAAATGAAATTGTCATTTGGGAGACAGGCTAGATGTACACTGGATGATCTGGGTTTTATTTGATTGTATTGAACTGCAATCAATTCGAAACCCCATCGCCAATTGTTATGAGGATAGATCTTTTGCCACGACGTCACTGCTTAACTACTGACCAGTGCCGACTTAACTCGTAAAGCAGAACACGCGAGAATCAGCGGTAAAACCAGGTTCATTTATTATGACAAAAGTGACTGAATTCATACAGAAAATAAGGTGGACTGGAAATCAATTAATCTGGTTGAGAGCAGGAATAGTGCAACCGTCAAATCAGAAGTAGGAACGATTGCATGTCAACGACTTGTTAATAACGCGATAAAAACTTGACTGTAACATGATAGTGATCTCATAATTGCATTAGATTAAACTTCTCGAACAAAAAAAACTCTAAGAGTAAAAAAAATTCGAAAAAAGGATGGATTAATGACCAAAAATGACTGCGAAAAAAAGGCATAAAACCGAGGTAAAAGCTTACCAGAAACAATAATAAACATTCAATAAATCAAAAAATCAATCGAATATAAAAGCTAAAACAAAAATCAATTAAAAATTTAAAAATTTGTGTCCAATTACACCAGCCTCATCAGTCCACACACGTCAACGTCTCGTCTCGTCTCATCTCATCTCATCTCATCTCACCTAATTTTATCTCAACTCAAGTCAAATCAGCTCATCTCATCTCATCTCATCTCATCACAATTTCCATCTCGTCTCATTCTCGACAAGACTTCGACTAAGCAAATGAATACACGGAGAAGCTCACCTGTCCATCTCCACCCGTCACCGTCTTCTTCCTAGCCTTGTCCACATCGCCAACAACACGATCATCGTCCGTCAACAAGTCACCCTCTTCGGAATCCTCCTTTCTCACACCTCCCACCACGCCTCCACCTCTCGACGATGCCCTGTCTTCTTCTTCTTCACTTGACACCTGAAAGTGCAGAATACAAGACAGCCTGTCACCTTCATACACAACAGAAGACGGAACGACACGAGACAGCACAACCCAGCATAAAACAACACAACACAACACAACACAACTACAAACAAATCCACACTACACCACACAACACCACACCTCAAAAAACATCACACCACCACACAATATTTCGCTTCACAGTGTCATCCTCCACTGTGTCACACCGAGAAATTCATTCCACCTCCACGTTCATCGGCCAATCGACAATGTCGGCCATCCACCGGGTGTCAATTCCCTCCTGCCATTTCTACTCCACGGACACGCGTGATTACACACACAGTCTCCCACACAACCACCCTCTGACACGCAATATCTCACGCTCGCACACACACACACACACACACACCCACACGCACAGTCAACCACTACAACTGATGACGCCGATTCTCTCACGCTCACGCTCACTCACACTCTCAGTCACTCTCTGACTCACTGACTCACTCACACATTCCTACTCATCACAAGCCTCACTGACACCACCAACAAGTTGTGTCCACTCACACCAGCCTCATCAGTCCACACACGTCAACGTCTCGTCTCGTCTCATCTCATCTCATCTCATCTCATCTCACCTAATTTTATCTCAACTCAAGTCAAATCAGCTCATCTCATCTCATCTCATCTCATCACAATTTCCATCTCGTCTCATTCTCGACAAGACTTCGACTAAGCAAATGAATACACGGAGAAGCTCACCTGTCCATCTCCACCCGTCACCGTCTTCTTCCTAGCCTTGTCCACATCGCCAACAACACGATCATCGTCCGTCAACAAGTCACCCTCTTCGGAATCCTCCTTTCTCACACCTCCCACCACGCCTCCACCTCTCGACGATGCCCTGTCTTCTTCTTCTTCACTTGACACCTGAAAGTGCAGAATACAAGACAGCCTGTCACCTTCATACACAACAGAAGACGGAACGACACGAGACAGCACAACCCAGCATAAAACAACACAACACAACACAACACAACACAACTACAAACAAATCCACACTACACCACACAACACCACACCTCAAAAAACATCACACCACCACACAATATTTCGCTTCACAGTGTCATCCTCCACTGTGTCACACCGAGAAATTCATTCCACCTCCACGTTCATCGGCCAATCGACAATGTCGGCCATCCACCGGGTGTCAATTCCCTCCTGCCATTTCTACTCCACGGACACGCGTGATTACACACACAGTCTCCCACACAACCACCCTCTGACACGCAATATCTCACGCTCGCACACACACACACACACACACCCACACGCACAGTCAACCACTACAACTGATGACGCCGATTCTCTCACGCTCACGCTCACTCACACTCTCACTCACTCTCTGACTCACTGACTCACTCACACATTCCTACTCATCACAAGCCTCACTGACACCACCAACAAGTTGTGTCCACTCACACCAGCCTCATCAGTCCACACACGTCAACGTCTCGTCTCGTCTCATCTCATCTCATCTCATCTCACCTAATTTTATCTCAACTCAAGTCAAATCAGCTCATCTCATCTCATCTCATCTCATCACAATTTCCATCTCGTCTCATTCTCGACAAGACTTCGACTAAGCAAATGAATACACGGAGAAGCTCACCTGTCCATCTCCACCCGTCACCGTCTTCTTCCTAGCCTTGTCCACATCGCCAACAACACGATCATCGTCCGTCAACAAGTCACCCTCTTCGGAATCCTCCTTTCTCACACCTCCCACCACGCCTCCACCTCTCGACGATGCCCTGTCTTCTTCTTCTTCACTTGACACCTGAAAGTGCAGAATACAAGACAGCCTGTCACCTTCATACACAACAGAAGACGGAACGACACGAGACAGCACAACCCAGCATAAAACAACACAACACAACACAACACAACTACAAACAAATCCACACTACACCACACAACACCACACCTCAAAAAACATCACACCACCACACAATATTTCGCTTCACAGTGTCATCCTCCACTGTGTCACACCGAGAAATTCATTCCACCTCCACGTTCATCGGCCAATCGACAATGTCGGCCATCCACCGGGTGTCAATTCCCTCCTGCCATTTCTACTCCACGGACACGCGTGATTACACACACAGTCTCCCACACAACCACCCTCTGACACGCAATATCTCACGCTCGCACACACACACACACACACCCACACGCACAGTCAACCACTACAACTGATGACGCCGATTCTTCACTCACGCTCACGCTCACTCACACTCTCACTCACTCTCTGACTCACTGACTCACTCACACATTCCTACTCATCACAAGCCTCACTGACACCACCAACAAGTTGTGTCCACTCACACCAGCCTCATCAGTCCACACACGTCAACGTCTCGTCTCGTCTCATCTCATCTCATCTCATCTCACCTAATTTTATCTCAACTCAAGTCAAATCAGCTCATCTCATCTCATCTCATCTCATCACAATTTCCATCTCGTCTCATTCTCGACAAGACTTCGACTAAGCAAATGAATACACGGAGAAGCTCACCTGTCCATCTCCACCCGTCACCGTCTTCTTCCTAGCCTTGTCCACATCGCCAACAACACGATCATCGTCCGTCAACAAGTCACCCTCTTCGGAATCCTCCTTTCTCACACCTCCCACCACGCCTCCACCTCTCGACGATGCCCTGTCTTCTTCTTCTTCACTTGACACCTGAAAGTGCAGAATACAAGACAGCCTGTCACCTTCATACACAACAGAAGACGGAACGACACGAGACAGCACAACCCAGCATAAAACAACACAACACAACACAACACAACACAACTACAAACAAATCCACACTACACCACACAACACCACACCTCAAAAAACATCACACCACCACACAATATTTCGCTTCACAGTGTCATCCTCCACTGTGTCACACCGAGAAATTCATTCCACCTCCACGTTCATCGGCCAATCGACAATGTCGGCCATCCACCGGGTGTCAATTCCCTCCTGCCATTTCTACTCCACGGACACGCGTGATTACACACACAGTCTCCCACACAACCACCCTCTGACACGCAATATCTCACGCTCGCACACACACACACACACCCACACGCACAGTCAACCACTACAACTGATGACGCCGATTCTCTCACGCTCACGCTCACGCTCACTCACACTCTCACTCACTCTCTGACTCACTGACTCACTCACACATTCCTACTCATCACAAGCCTCACTGACACCACCAACAAGTTGTGTCCACTCACACCAGCCTCATCAGTCCACACACGTCAACGTCTCGTCTCGTCTCATCTCATCTCATCTCATCTCACCTAATTTTATCTCAACTCAAGTCAAATCAGCTCATCTCATCTCATCTCATCTCATCACAATTTCCATCTCGTCTCATTCTCGACAAGACTTCGACTAAGCAAATGAATACACGGAGAAGCTCACCTGTCCATCTCCACCCGTCACCGTCTTCTTCCTAGCCTTGTCCACATCGCCAACAACACGATCATCGTCCGTCAACAAGTCACCCTCTTCGGAATCCTCCTTTCTCACACCTCCCACCACGCCTCCACCTCTCGACGATGCCCTGTCTTCTTCTTCTTCACTTGACACCTGAAAGTGCAGAATACAAGACAGCCTGTCACCTTCATACACAACAGAAGACGGAACGACACGAGACAGCACAACCCAGCATAAAACAACACAACACACAACACAACACAACTACAAACAAATCCACACTACACCACACAACACCACACCTCAAAAAACATCACACCACCACACAATATTTCGCTTCACAGTGTCATCCTCCACTGTGTCACACCGAGAAATTCATTCCACCTCCACGTTCATCGGCCAATCGACAATGTCGGCCATCCACCGGGTGTCAATTCCCTCCTGCCATTTCTACTACACGGACACGCGTGATTACACACACAGTCTCCCACACAACCACCCTCTGACACGCAATATCTCACGCTCGCACACACACACACACACCCACACGCACAGTCAACCACTACAACTGATGACGCCGATTCTCTCACGCTCACGCTCACTCACACTCTCACTCACTCTCTGACTCACTGACTCACTTACACATTCCTACTCATCACAAGCCTCACTGACACCACCAACAAGTTGTGTCCACTCACACCAGCCTCATCAGTCCACACACGTCAACGTCTCGTCTCGTCTCATCTCATCTCATCTCATCTCACCTAATTTTATCTCAACTCAAGTCAAATCAGCTCATCTCATCTCATCTCATCACAATTTCCATCTCGTCTCATTCTCGACAAGACTTCGACTAAGCAAATGAATACACGGAGAAGCTCACCTGTCCATCTCCACCCGTCACCGTCTTCTTCCTAGCCTTGTCCACATCGCCAACAACACGATCATCGTCCGTCAACAAGTCACCCTCTTCGGAATCCTCCTTTCTCACACCTCCCACCACGCCTCCACCTCTCGACGATGCCCTGTCTTCTTCTTCTTCACTTGACACCTGAAAGTGCAGAATACAAGACAGCCTGTCACCTTCATACACAACAGAAGACGGAACGACACGAGACAGCACAACCCAGCATAAAACAACACAACACAACACAACACAACTACAAACAAATCCACACTACACCACACAACACCACACCTCAAAAAACATCACACCACCACACAATATTTCGCTTCACAGTGTCATCCTCCACTGTGTCACACCGAGAAATTCATTCCACCTCCACGTTCATCGGCCAATCGACAATGTCGGCCATCCACCGGGTGTCAATTCCCTCCTGCCATTTCTACTCCACGGACACGCGTGATTACACACACAGTCTCCCACACAACCACCCTCTGACACGCAATATCTCACGCTCGCACACACACACACACACCCACACGCACAGTCAACCACTACAACTGATGACGCCGATTCTCTCACGCTCACGCTCACTCACACTCTCACTCACTCTCTGACTCACTGACTCACTCACACATTCCTACTCATCACAAGCCTCACTGACACCACCAACAAGTTGTGTCCACTCACACCAGCCTCATCAGTCCACACACGTCAACGTCTCGTCTCGTCTCATCTCATCTCATCTCATCTCACCTAATTTTATCTCAACTCAAGTCAAATCAGCTCATCTCATCTCATCTCATCTCATCACAATTTCCATCTCGTCTCATTCTCGACAAGACTTCGACTAAGCAAATGAATACACGGAGAAGCTCACCTGTCCATCTCCACCCGTCACCGTCTTCTTCCTAGCCTTGTCCACATCGCCAACAACACGATCATCGTCCGTCAACAAGTCACCCTCTTCGGAATCCTCCTTTCTCACACCTCCCACCACGCCTCCACCTCTCGACGATGCCCTGTCTTCTTCTTCTTCACTTGACACCTGAAAGTGCAGAATACAAGACAGCCTGTCACCTTCATACACAACAGAAGACAACGACACGAGACAGCACAACCCAGCATAAACAACACAACACAACACAACACAACACAACTACAAACAAATCCACACTACACCACACAACACCACACCTCAAAAAACATCACACCACCACACAATATTTCGCTTCACAGTGTCATCCTCCACTGTGTCACACCGAGAAATTCATTCCACCTCCACGTTCATCGGCCAATCGACAATGTCGGCCATCCACCGGGTGTCAATTCCCTCCTGCCATTTCTACTCCACGGACACGCGTGATTACACACACAGTCTCCCACACAACCACCCTCTGACACGCAATATCTCACGCTCGCACACACACACACACACACCCACACGCACAGTCAACCACTACAACTGATGACGCCGATTCTCTCACGCTCACGCTCACTCACACTCTCACTCACTCTCTGACTCACTGACTCACTCACACATTCCTACTCATCACAAGCCTCACTGACACCACCAACAAGTTGTGTCCACTCACACCAGCCTCATCAGTCCACACACGTCAACGTCTCGTCTCGTCTCATCTCATCTCATCTCATCTCACCTAATTTTATCTCAACTCAAGTCAAATCAGAAAAACTCATCTCATCTCATCTCATCACAATTTCCATCTCGTCTCATTCTCGACAAGACTTCGACTAAGCAAATGAATACACGGAGAAGCTCACCTGTCCATCTCCACCCGTCACCGTCTTCTTCCTAGCCTTGTCCACATCGCCAAAAACACGATCATCGTCCGTCAACAAGTCACCCTCTTCGGAATCCTCCTTTCTCACACCTCCCACCACGCCTCCACCTCTCGACGATGCCCTGTCTTCTTCTTCTTCACTTGACACCTGAAAGTGCAGAATACAAGACAGCCTGTCACCTTCATACACAACAGAAGACAACGACACGAGACAGCACAACCCAGCATAAAACAACACAACACAACACAACACAACACAACTACAAACAAATCCACACTACACCACACAACACCACACCTCAAAAAACATCACACCACCACACAATATTTCGCTTCACAGTGTCATCCTCCACTGTGTCACACCGAGAAATTCATTCCACCTCCACGTTCATCGGCCAATCGACAATGTCGGCCATCCACCGGGTGTCAATTCCCTCCTGCCATTTCTACTCCACGGACACGCGTGATTAGACACACAGTCTCCCACACAACCACCCTCTGACACGCAATATCTCACGCTCGCACACACACACCACACGCACAGTCAACCACTACAACTGATGACGCCGATTCTCTCACGCTCACGCTCACTCACACTCTCACTCACTCTCTGACTCACTGACTCACTCACACATTCCTACTCATCACAAGCCTCACTGACACCACCAACAAGTTGTGTCCACTCACACCAGCCTCATCAGTCCACACACGTCAACGTCTCGTCTCGTCTCATCTCATCTCATCTCATCTCACCTAATTTTATCTCAACTCAAGTCAAATCAGCTCATCTCATCTCATCTCATCTCATCACAATTTCCATCTCGTCTCATTCTCGACAAGACTTCGACTAAGCAAATGAATACACGGAGAAGCTCACCTGTCCATCTCCACCCGTCACCGTCTTCTTCCTAGCCTTGTCCACATCGCCAACAACACGATCATCGTCCGTCAACAAGTCACCCTCTTCGGAATCCTCCTTTCTCACACCTCCCACCACGCCTCCACCTCTCGACGATGCCCTGTCTTCTTCTAATTCACTTGACACCTGAAAGTGCAGAATACAAGACAGCCTGTCACCTTCATACACAACAGAAGACGAACGACACGAGACAGCACAACCCAGCATAAAACAACACAACACAACACAACACAACTACAAACAAATCCACACTACACCACACAACACCACACCTCAAAAAACATCACACCACCACACAATATTTCGCTTCACAGTGTCATCCTCCACTGTGTCACACCGAGAAATTCATTCCACCTCCACGTTCATCGGCCAATCGACAATGTCGGCCATCCACCGGGTGTCAATTCCCTCCTGCCATTTCTACTCCACGGACACGCGTGATTACACACACAGTCTCCCACACAACCACCCTCTGACACGCAATATCTCACGCTCGCACACACACACACACACACCCACACGCACAGTCAACCACTACAACTGATGACGCCGATTCTCTCACGCTCACGCTCACTCACACTCTCACTCACTCTCTGACTCACTGACTCACTCACACATTCCTACTCATCACAAGCCTCACTGACACCACCAACAAGTTGTGTCCACTCACACCAGCCTCATCAGTCCACACACGTCAACGTCTCGTCTCGTCTCATCTCATCTCATCTCATCTCACCTAATTTTATCTCAACTCAAGTCAAATCAGCTCATCTCATCTCATCTCATCTCATCACAATTTCCATCTCGTCTCATTCTCGACAAGACTTCGACTAAGCAAATGAATACACGGAGAAGCTCACCTGTCCATCTCCACCCGTCACCGTCTTCTTCCTAGCCTTGTCCACATCGCCAACAACACGATCATCGTCCGTCAACAAGTCACCCTCTTCGGAATCCTCCTTTCTCACACCTCCCACCACGCCTCCACCTCTCGACGATGCCCTGTCTTCTTCTTCTTCACTTGACACCTGAAAGTGCAGAATACAAGACAGCCTGTCACCTTCATACACAACAGAAGACGAACGACACGAGACAGCACAACCCAGCATAAAACAACACAACACAACACAACACAACTACAAACAAATCCACACTACACCACACAACACCACACCTCAAAAAACATCACACCACCACACAATATTTCGCTTCACAGTGTCATCCTCCACTGTGTCACACCGAGAAATTCATTCCACCTCCACGTTCATCGGCCAATCGACAATGTCGGCCATCCACCGGGTGTCAATTCCCTCCTGCCATTTCTACTCCACGGACACGCGTGATTAGACACACAGTCTCCCACACAACCACCCTCTGACACGCAATATCTCACGCTCGCACACACACACACACACACCCACACGCACAGTCAACCACTACAACTGATGACGCCGATTCTTCACTCACGCTCACGCTCACTCACACTCTCACTCACTCTCTGACTCACTGACTCACTCACACATTCCTACTCATCACAAGCCTCACTGACACCACCAACAAGTTGTGTCCACTCACACCAGCCTCATCAGTCCACACACGTCAACGTCTCGTCTCGTCTCATCTCATCTCATCTCATCTCACCTAATTTTATCTCAACTCAAGTCAAATCAGAAAAACTCATCTCATCTCATCTCATCACAATTTCCATCTCGTCTCATTCTCGACAAGACTTCGACTAAGCAAATGAATACACGGAGAAGCTCACCTGTCCATCTCCACCCGTCACCGTCTTCTTCCTAGCCTTGTCCACATCGCCAACAACACGATCATCGTCCGTCAACAAGTCACCCTCTTCGGAATCCTCCTTTCTCACACCTCCCACCACGCCTCCACCTCTCGACGATGCCCTGTCTTCTTCTTCTTCACTTGACACCTGAAAGTGCAGAATACAAGACAGCCTGTCACCTTCATACACAACAGAAGACAACGACACGAGACAGCACAACCCAGCATAAAACAACACAACACAACACAACACAACTACAAACAAATCCACACTACACCACACAACACCACACCTCAAAAAACATCACACCACCACACAATATTTCGCTTCACAGTGTCATCCTCCACTGTGTCACACCGAGAAATTCATTCCACCTCCACGTTCATCGGCCAATCGACAATGTCGGCCATCCACCGGGTGTCAATTCCCTCCTGCCATTTCTACTCCACGGACACGCGTGATTAGACACACAGTCTCCCACACAACCACCCTCTGACACGCAATATCTCACGCTCGCACACACACACACACACACCCACACGCACAGTCAACCACTACAACTGATGACGCCGATTCTCTCACGCTCACGCTCACGCTCACTCACACTCTCACTCACTCTCTGACTCACTGACTCACTCACACATTCCTACTCATCACAAGCCTCACTGACACCACCAACAAGTTGTGTCCACTCACACCAGCCTCATCAGTCCACACACGTCAACGTCTCGTCTCGTCTCATCTCATCTCATCTCATCTCACCTAATTTTATCTCAACTCAAGTCAAATCAGCTCATCTCATCTCATCTCATCTCATCACAATTTCCATCTCGTCTCATTCTCGACAAGACTTCGACTAAGCAAATGAATACACGGAGAAGCTCACCTGTCCATCTCCACCCGTCACCGTCTTCTTCCTAGCCTTGTCCACATCGCCAACAACACGATCATCGTCCGTCAACAAGTCACCCTCTTCGGAATCCTCCTTTCTCACACCTCCCACCACGCCTCCACCTCTCGACGATGCCCTGTCTTCTTCTTCTTCACTTGACACCTGAAAGTGCAGAATACAAGACAGCCTGTCACCTTCATACACAACAGAAGACAACGACACGAGACAGCACAACCCAGCATAAAACAACACAACACAACACAACACAACTACAAACAAATCCACACTACACCACACAACACCACACCTCAAAAAACATCACACCACCACACAATATTTCGCTTCACAGTGTCATCCTCCACTGTGTCACACCGAGAAATTCATTCCACCTCCACGTTCATCGGCCAATCGACAATGTCGGCCATCCACCGGGTGTCAATTCCCTCCTGCCATTTCTACTCCACGGACACGCGTGATTAGACACACAGTCTCCCACACAACCACCCTCTGACACGCAATATCTCACGCTCGCACACACACACACACACACCCACACGCACAGTCAACCACTACAACTGATGACGCCGATTCTCTCACGCTCACGCTCACGCTCACTCACACTCTCACTCACTCTCTGACTCACTGACTCACTCACACATTCCTACTCATCACAAGCCTCACTGACACCACCAACAAGTTGTGTCCACTCACACCAGCCTCATCAGTCCACACACGTCAACGTCTCGTCTCGTCTCATCTCATCTCATCTCATCTCATCTCACCTAATTTTATCTCAACTCAAGTCAAATCAGAAAAACTCATCTCATCTCATCTCATCACAATTTCCATCTCGTCTCATTCTCGACAAGACTTCGACTAAGCAAATGAATACACGGAGAAGCTCACCTGTCCATCTCCACCCGTCACCGTCTTCTTCCTAGCCTTGTCCACATCGCCAACAACACGATCATCGTCCGTCAACAAGTCACCCTCTTCGGAATCCTCCTTTCTCACACCTCCCACCACGCCTCCACCTCTCGACGATGCCCTGTCTTCTTCTTCTTCACTTGACACCTGAAAGTGCAGAATACAAGACAGCCTGTCACCTTCATACACAACAGAAGACAACGACACGAGACAGCACAACCCAGCATAAAACAACACAACACAACACAACACAACTACAAACAAATCCACACTACACCACACAACACCACACCTCAAAAAACATCACACCACCACACAATATTTCGCTTCACAGTGTCATCCTCCACTGTGTCACACCGAGAAATTCATTCCACCTCCACGTTCATCGGCCAATCGACAATGTCGGCCATCCACCGGGTGTCAATTCCCTCCTGCCATTTCTACTCCACGGACACGCGTGATTAGACACACAGTCTCCCACACAACCACCCTCTGACACGCAATATCTCACGCTCGCACACACACACACACACACCCACACGCACAGTCAACCACTACAACTGATGACGCCGATTCTCTCACGCTCACGCTCACGCTCACTCACACTCTCACTCACTCTCTGACTCACTGACTCACTCACACATTCCTACTCATCACAAGCCTCACTGACACCACCAACAAGTTGTGTCCACTCACACCAGCCTCATCAGTCCACACACGTCAACGTCTCGTCTCGTCTCATCTCATCTCATCTCATCTCACCTAATTTTATCTCAACTCAAGTCAAATCAGCTCATCTCATCTCATCTCATCTCATCACAATTTCCATCTCGTCTCATTCTCGACAAGACTTCGAAAAAACAAATGAATACACGGAGAAGCTCACCTGTCCATCTCCACCCGTCACCGTCTTCTTCCTAGCCTTGTCCACATCGCCAACAACACGATCATCGTCCGTCAACAAGTCACCCTCTTCGGAATCCTCCTTTCTCACACCTCCCACCACGCCTCCACCTCTCGACGATGCCCTGTCTTCTTCTTCTTCACTTGACACCTGAAAGTGCAGAATACAAGACAGCCTGTCACCTTCATACACAACAGAAGACACACACAGACAGCACAACCCAGCATAAAACAACACAACACAACACAACACAACTACAAACAAATCCACACTACACCACACAACCAAACACCTCAAAAAACATCACACCACCACACAATATTTCGCTTCACAGTGTCATCCTCCACTGTGTCACACAGAGAAATTCATTCCACCTCCACGTTCATCGGCCAATCGACAATGTCGGCCATCCACCGGGTGTCAATTCCCTCCTGCCATTTCTACTCCACGGACACGCGTGATTACACACACAGTCTCCCACACAACCACCCTCTGACACGCAATATCTCACGCTCGCACACACACACACACACACCCATACGCACAGTCAACCACTACAACTGATGACGTCGATTCTCTCACGCTCACGCTCACGCTCACTCACACTCTCACTCACTCTCTGACTCACTGACTCACTCACACATTCCTACTCATCACAAGCCTCACTGACACCACCAACAAGTTGTGTCCACTCACACCAGCCTCATCAGTACACACACGTCAACGTCTCGTCTCGTCTCATCTCATCTCATCTCATCTCACCTAATTTTATCTCAACTCAAGTCAAATCAGCTCATCTCATCTCATCTCATCACAATTTCCATCTCGTCTCATTCTCGACAAGACTTCGACTAAGCAAATGAATACACGGAGAAGCTCACCTGTCCATCTCCACCCGTCACCGTCTTCTTCCTAGCCTTGTCCACATCGCCAACAACACGATCATCGTCCGTCAACAAGTCACCCTCTTCGGAATCCTCCTTTCTCACACCTCCCACCACGCCTCCACCTCTCGACGATGCCCTGTCTTCTTCTTCTTCACTTGACACCTGAAAGTGCAGAATACAAGACAGCCTGTCACCTTCATACACAACAAAAACACACACAACACAACTCATCATAAAACAGAACAACACAACACAACACAACTACAAACAAATCCACACTACACCACACAACACCACACCTCAAAAAACATCACACCACCACACAATATTTCGCTTCACAGTGTCATCCTCCACTGTGTCACACCGAGAAATTCATTCCACCTCCACGTTCATCGGCCAATCGACAATGTCGGCCATCCACCGGGTGTCAATTCCCTCCTGCCATTTCTACTCCACGGACACGCGTGATTACACACACAGTCTCCCACACAACCACCCTCTGACACGCAATATCTCACGCTCGCACACACACACACACACACCCCCACGCACAGTCAACCACTACAACTGATGACGCCGATTCTCTCACGCTCACGCTCACGCTCACTCACACTCTCACTCACTCTCTGACTCACTGACTCACTCACACATTCCTACTCATCACAAGCCTCACTGACACCACCAACAAGTTGTGTCCACTCACACCAGCCTCATCAGTCCACACACGTCAACGTCTCGTCTCGTCTCGTCTCATCTCATCTCATCTCACCTAATTTTATCTCAACTCAAGTCAAATCAGCTCATCTCATCTCATCTCATCACAATTTCCATCTCGTCTCATTCTCGACAAGACTTCGACTAAGCAAATGAATACACGGAGAAGCTCACCTGTCCATCTCCACCCGTCACCGTCTTCTTCCTAGCCTTGTCCACATCGCCAACAACACGATCATCGTCCGTCAACAAGTCACCCTCTTCGGAATCCTCCTTTCTCACACCTCCCACCACGCCTCCACCTCTCGACGATGCCCTGTCTTCTTCTTCTTCACTTGACACCTGAAAGTGCAGAATACAAGACAGCCTGTCACCTTCATACACAACAAAACACACACAACACAACTCATCATAAAACAACACAACACAACACAACACAACTACAAACAAATCCACACTACACCACACAACACCACACCTCAAAAAACATCACACCACCACACAATATTTCGCTTCACAGTGTCATCCTCCACTGTGTCACACCGAGAAATTCATTCCACCTCCACGTTCATCGGCCAATCGACAATGTCGGCCATCCACCGGGTGTCAATTCCCTCCTGCCATTTCTACTCCACGGACACGCGTGATTACACACACAGTCTCCCACACAACCACCCTCTGACACGCAATATCTCACGCTCGCACACACACACACACCCACACGCACAGTCAACCACTACAACTGATGACGCCGATTCTCTCACGCTCACGCTCACGCTCACTCACACTCTCACTCACTCTCTGACTCACTGACTCACTCACACATTCCTACTCATCACAAGCCTCACTGACACCACCAACAAGTTGTGTCCACTCACACCAGCCTCATCAGTACACACACGTCAACGTCTCGTCTCGTCTCATCTCATCTCATCTCATCTCACCTAATTTTATCTCAACTCAAGTCAAATCAGCTCATCTCATCTCATCTCATCTCATCACAATTTCCATCTCGTCTCATTCTCGACAAGACTTCGACTAAGCAAATGAATACACGGAGAAGCTCACCTGTCCATCTCCACCCGTCACCGTCTTCTTCCTAGCCTTGTCCACATCGCCAACAACACGATCATCGTCCGTCAACAAGTCACCCTCTTCGGAATCCTCCTTTCTCACACCTCCCACCACGCCTCCACCTCTCGACGATGCCCTGTCTTCTTCTTCTTCACTTGACACCTGAAAGTGCAGAATACAAGACAGCCTGTCACCTTCATACACAACAAAACACAACACAACTCATCATAGAACAGAACAACACAACACAACACAACTACAAACAAATCCACACTACACCACACAACACCACACCTCAAAAAACATCACACCACCACACAATATTTCGCTTCACAGTGTCATCCTCCACTGTGTCACACCGAGAAATTCATTCCACCTCCACGTTCATCGGCCAATCGACAATGTCGGCCATCCACCGGGTGTCAATTCCCTCCTGCCATTTCTACTCCACGGACACGCGTGATTACACACACAGTCTCCCACACAACCACCCTCTGACACGCAATATCTCACGCTCGCACACACACACACACACACACCCACACGCACAGTCAACCACTACAACTGATGACGCCGATTCTCTCACGCTCACGCTCACGCTCACTCACACTCTCACTCACTCTCTGACTCACTGACTCACTCACACATTCCTACTCATCACAAGCCTCACTGACACCACCAACAAGTTGTGTCCACTCACACCAGCCTCATCAGTCCACACACGTCAACGTCTCGTCTCGTCTCATCTCATCTCATCTCATCTCATCTCACCTAATTTTATCTCAACTCAAGTCAAATCAGCTCATCTCATCTCATCTCATCTCATCACAATTTCCATCTCGTCTCATTCTCGACAAGACTTCGACTAAGCAAATGAATACACGGAGAAGCTCACCTGTCCATCTCCACCCGTCACCGTCTTCTTCCTAGCCTTGTCCACATCGCCAACAACACGATCATCGTCCGTCAACAAGTCACCCTCTTCGGAATCCTCCTTTCTCACACCTCCCACCACGCCTCCACCTCTCGACGATGCCCTGTCTTCTTCTTCTTCTTCACTTGACACCTGAAAGTGCAGAATACAAGACAGCCTGTCACCTTCATACACAACAAAACACAACACAACTCATCACAGAACAACACAACACAACACAACTACAAACAAATCCACACTACACCACACAACACCACACCTCAAAAAACATCACACCACCACACAATATTTCGCTTCACAGTGTCATCCTCCACTGTGTCACACCGAGAAATTCATTCCACCTCCACGTTCATCGGCCAATCGACAATGTCGGCCATCCACCGGGTGTCAATTCCCTCCTGCCATTTCTACTCCACGGACACGCGTGATTACACACACAGTCTCCCACACAACCACCCTCTGACACGCAATATCTCACGCTCGCACACACACACACACACACCCACACGCACAGTCAACCACTACAACTGATGACGCCGATTCTCTCACGCTCACGCTCACGCTCACTCACACTCTCACTCACTCTCTGACTCACTGACTCACTCACACATTCCTACTCATCACAAGCCTCACTGACACCACCAACAAGTTGTGTCCACTCACACCAGCCTCATCAGTACACACACGTCAACGTCTCGTCTCGTCTCATCTCATCTCATCTCACCTAATTTTATCTCAACTCAAGTCAAATCAGCTCATCTCATCTCATCTCATCTCATCACAATTTCCATCTCGTCTCATTCTCGACAAGACTTCGACTAAGCAAATGAATACACGGAGAAGCTCACCTGTCCATCTCCACCCGTCACCGTCTTCTTCCTAGCCTTGTCCACATCGCCAACAACACGATCATCGTCCGTCAACAAGTCACCCTCTTCGGAATCCTCCTTTCTCACACCTCCCACCACGCCTCCACCTCTCGACGATGCCCTGTCTTCTTCTTCTTCACTTGACACCTGAAAGTGCAGAATACAAGACAGCCTGTCACCTTCATACACAACAAAAACACAACACAACTCATCATAAAACAGAACAACACAACACAACACAACTACAAACAAATCCACACTACACCACACAACACCACACCTCAAAAAACATCACACCACCACACAATATTTCGCTTCACAGTGTCATCCTCCACTGTGTCACACCGAGAAATTCATTCCACCTCCACGTTCATCGGCCAATCGACAATGTCGGCCATCCACCGGGTGTCAATTCCCTCCTGCCATTTCTACTCCACGGACACGCGTGATTACACACACAGTCTCCCACACAACCACCCTCTGACACGCAATATCTCACGCTCGCACACACACACACACACACACCACACGCACAGTCAACCACTACAACTGATGACGCCGATTCTCTCACGCTCACGCTCACGCTCACTCACACTCTCACTCACTCTCTGACTCACTGACTCACTCACACATTCCTACTCATCACAAGCCTCACTGACACCACCAACAAGTTGTGTCCACTCACACCAGCCTCATCAGTCCACACACGTCAACGTCTCGTCTCGTCTCATCTCATCTCATCTCATCTCACCTAATTTTATCTCAACTCAAGTCAAATCAGCTCATCTCATCTCATCTCATCTCATCACAATTTCCATCTCGTCTCATTCTCGACAAGACTTCGACTAAGCAAATGAATACACGGAGAAGCTCACCTGTCCATCTCCACCCGTCACCGTCTTCTTCCTAGCCTTGTCCACATCGCCAACAACACGATCATCGTCCGTCAACAAGTCACCCTCTTCGGAATCCTCCTTTCTCACACCTCCCACCACGCCTCCACCTCTCGACGATGCCCTGTCTTCTTCTTCTTCACTTGACACCTGAAAGTGCAGAATACAAGACAGCCTGTCACCTTCATACACAACAAAACACAACACAACTCATCACACAGCACAACACAACACAACACAACTACAAACAAATCCACACTACACCACACAACACCACACCTCAAAAAACATCACACCACCACACAATATTTCGCTTCACAGTGTCATCCTCCACTGTGTCACACCGAGAAATTCATTCCACCTCCACGTTCATCGGCCAATCGACAATGTCGGCCATCCACCGGGTGTCAATTCCCTCCTGCCATTTCTACTCCACGGACACGCGTGATTACACACACAGTCTCCCACACAACCACCCTCTGACACGCAATATCTCACGCTCGCACACACACACACACACACACACGCACAGTCAACCACTACAACTGATGACGCCGATTCTCTCACGCTCACGCTCACGCTCACTCACACTCTCACTCACTCTCTGACTCACTGACTCACTCACACATTCCTACTCATCACAAGCCTCACTGACACCACCAACAAGTTGTGTCCACTCACACCAGCCTCATCAGTCCACACACGTCAACGTCTCGTCTCGTCTCATCCCATCTCATCTCATCTCATCTCACCTAATTTTATCTCAACTCAAGTCAAATCAGCTCATCTCATCTCATCTCATCACAATTTCCATCTCGTCTCATTCTCGACAAGACTTCGACTAAGCAAATGAATACACGGAGAAGCTCACCTGTCCATCTCCACCCGTCACCGTCTTCTTCCTAGCCTTGTCCACATCGCCAACAACACGATCATCGTCCGTCAACAAGTCACCCTCTTCGGAATCCTCCTTTCTCACACCTCCCACCACGCCTCCACCTCTCGACGATGCCCTGTCTTCTTCTTCTTCTTCACTTGACACCTGAAAGTGCAGAATACAAGACAGCCTGTCACCTTCATACACAACAGAAACGGAACAACACAACACATCACAACCAGCAAAACAACACAACACAACACAACTACAAACAAATCCACACTACACCACACAACACCACACCTCAAAAAACATCACACCACCACACAATATTTCGCTTCACAGTGTCATCCTCCACTGTGTCACACCGAGAAATTCATTCCACCTCCACGTTCATCGGCCAATCGACAATGTCGGCCATCCACCGGGTGTCAATTCCCTCCTGCCATTTCTACTCCACGGACACGCGTGATTACACACACAGTCTCCCACACAACCACCCTCTGACACGCAATATCTCACGCTCGCACACACACACACACACACACCACACGCACAGTCAACCACTACAACTGATGACGCCGATTCTCTCACGCTCACGCTCACGCTCACTCACACTCTCACTCACTCTCTGACTCACTGACTCACTCACACATTCCTACTCATCACAAGCCTCACTGACACCACCGACAAGTTGTGTCCACTCACACCAGCCTCATCAGTCCACACACGTCAACGTCTCGTCTCGTCTCATCTCATCTCATCTCATCTCACCTAATTTTATCTCAACTCAAGTCAAATCAGCTCATCTCATCTCATCTCATCACAATTTCCATCTCGTCTCATTCTCGACAAGACTTCGACTAAGCAAATGAATACACGGAGAAGCTCACCTGTCCATCTCCACCCGTCACCGTCTTCTTCCTAGCCTTGTCCACATCGCCAACAACACGATCATCGTCCGTCAACAAGTCACCCTCTTCGGAATCCTCCTTTCTCACACCTCCCACCACGCCTCCACCTCTCGACGATGCCCTGTCTTCTTCTTCTTCTTCACTTGACACCTGAAAGTGCAGAATACAAGACAGCCTGTCACCTTCATACACAACAAAAGCACAACACAACTCATCACAGAACAACACAACACAACACAACTACAAACAAATCCACACTACACCACACAACACCACACCTCAAAAAACATCACACCACCACACAATATTTCGCTTCACAGTGTCATCCTCCACTGTGTCACACCGAGAAATTCATTCCACCTCCACGTTCATCGGCCAATCGACAATGTCGGCCATCCACCGGGTGTCAATTCCCTCCTGCCATTTCTACTCCACGGACACGCGTGATTACACACACAGTCTCCCACACAACCACCCTCTGACACGCAATATCTCACGCTCGCACACACACACACACACCCACACGCACAGTCAACCACTACAACTGATGACGCCGATTCTCTCACGCTCACGCTCACGCTCACTCACACTCTCACTCACTCTCTGACTCACTGACTCACTCACACATTCCTACTCATCACAAGCCTCACTGACACCACCAACAAGTTGTGTCCACTCACACCAGCCTCATCAGTCCACACACGTCAACGTCTCGTCTCGTCTCATCTCATCTCATCTCATCTCACCTAATTTTATCTCAACTCAAGTCAAATCAGCTCATCTCATCTCATCTCATCACAATTTCCATCTCGTCTCATTCTCGACAAGACTTCGACTAAGCAAATGAATACACGGAGAAGCTCACCTGTCCATCTCCACCCGTCACCGTCTTCTTCCTAGCCTTGTCCACATCGCCAACAACACGATCATCGTCCGTCAACAAGTCACCCTCTTCGGAATCCTCCTTTCTCACACCTCCCACCACGCCTCCACCTCTCGACGATGCCCTGTCTTCTTCTTCTTCTTCACTTGACACCTGAAAGTGCAGAATACAAGACAGCCTGTCACCTTCATACACAACACAGCTTTGCACAATTTGAGTGAACAATTGTGTAATGAATCTCCGCTGTTCTTTCTTCTATTTTTTTTCGGAATATAACTTTTTTGCCCACTTTTTCTTTTTGTTGATTTTTTGCCGATTCTCTCTCTCTCCGCCACACCTTCACTTCTTCGATTTCTGTGTCCCGCTTTATTTTTTATCTCTTTTTTTAATTTTGTTTCTATGTGATTGTTGTCTCTTGTCCTCGCTTATCCTTTCGGCCCAGGTTTCTTCCTTTTTCTGCCGCCTGCCTGTTCACAAATTCATCCGTAATCTTATTCTTCTTTTTTCGCTTTTCTTTCTTTCTCTCTTTTGTTTTATTTATTTTCTTCATACATTTACTCTTCTCTATTCCATTTTTTCGCTTCATTATTTGGTTTTATTTCACTTTGTATAAATATTTTTTGACGCCTAGTCTACTTCGCGTCACTTTTCTTTCTTTTACCTGATGTTTTTATTTCGAATGGATTTCAGCCAATTAGGATCCTTTTCGTTTTTCGGACAGACTGAATTCAAAAACTCTATAGGTGCCGTTTCAGTAACATCTGTAAATACCTATTTTATTTTAGCTCTAATTATTTCTAGCTATGCCACATGTGTGTTTAATTCCTGGCAAATATTTTTCAAAATACACAGGGAAAAAAAACACTAATGTCCAGATTTCAAGAGTAATAAAATATTGGTTAACTAATTAAAACATCTGTTGTTACATTTGTACCTAAAGCAGATGTATGAAGTACATCTACAGTTTCAAAATGATACAAATTTAAATAAGTTCCTGAAATCGTTTTTTTTTTCACTAAGACATTAGGTTTTGGCGAGGCACTTATTTATTTAAAAAACAATTCATTTACATTTTTGTAGCCTTTGGATGATATTTCTGAACTGAATTTTCAATCCTTATTTTTCTACATTGGATTTCGTAAAGAGTACTTCGATATGAACATAATTATAAACAAATTGCAAATCATGCTGATGATTGCATTAGATGAGGTTCTAACGGTGTTTGAAGAGAAGGGTTCTAGAATTGTATCTCAAACACATACAGAAGAGCAAGCATGTTCCAGTGACTATCTTCAGAAGATAGCGAAACATGCACTATCTATTCCAATGGTAGTCATTATCAAAGTGCATAGCTTATTTGTGTTTTTTTAATGGCGTTATTTTAGATCCTATTCCTGATGATATTTCTGATTGTGATGGACTGTTTTAGGCGACTGATCATGGGAAACGAGAAGACAGCAATATTTTGGATAGACAAGAAGACTTTAGAAGGTCTGAACTTTATCGGATGATTTATGTCAAATGTCACACAGAATTGAAGATCCATAAGGAAAAACCGACAAGATGGCGGAAGAACCAGTAGAAATAGGAGTAAGGAAATATATATAGAAAAGGTAAAGGTGATGACAAGCAGCAGTCACATTTATTGGCAGAAATGTAGGGGAAGGGACTTTTTTCAGTCATCTTGACAGGTGGAATAGACAAAGATGTCAAAGCACAGTTGTTTTTATTCAGTGAAGAAATTTATTTGCAACGAATTCATTTTCAAGCTGTACAGTCGTATTTAAATTTTAAAAAAACGTTATTAAATGGCACTAGTTAATTCCTCAGTCAATCTACATTTTTGTGTAATAAAAATAACAATAATTCAAATGTTATAGGGGTTGTAAGTGTACTCTCCGAAAACGTGTAGCTAAAGATTGTCCGGTTTGCTTAATGAAAGGCGAACGTAGAACTGCAAAGTCGTCTATTTGTGATCACCTGTTAGAATCTGGTCATTCAGCTCCACGTGATTCACTCTTCAAAGTTGTCTACATGGCAAAATCGAATCTATCCAAAAGTTTACGTTTTCTTCACTTATGCATAGCTAGCCGAAGCTTTAGCTATACATGAACAGAAACCTAAATTATGTGTTCAAAAAATGTTTTGTCAAACCCCTTTCTTTACCTTGGTCATAGTAATGTTCTTTCTAGTTTTTATTTTATTTTATTTTACCACTTGAATTCTTTCCACTTCACTTCACATCTTCATTCTTATCGTAATCGTACTCCTAATTTTCATAATTTGTTAGACAACACTTGACATTTTTGATATCGATTCACTTATAAAACAATCCTTAATAATTTTGTAATTTATCCACTTCAACTCTATGCCTTATAACATTTTAATTATCGTTATTCTTATCACTTATATATGTATATTGACTGAGCAATTATTAAGTGCCACTTAATAACCTTTTCTGTAATATAAATACGACTGTACAGCTTGAAAATGAAGTCGTTGAAAAGAAATTTCTTCACTAAACAAAAAAAACGGTGTTTTTACTAATGAATAAATGAGTATTTTTCGTGGTTTAACGATGTCAAAGCCAGAATTAGAAAGCAGCGGACTAACCAATCATACCATGAAATCAGTGTTGAAATGTGCTTCATTCAGCATGTGGAACACGATTTGGATTTTCAACACGATTGTTATGTCTCTTCCTTTATGTGAGTCAAGGGATCATAGCGTCATCAACAACTAGCTTCTCCTTCTCCATACTGAAGATCAGATACCCACGGGGAACTACACCAACAAACTAAATAACAAATTTTTTATCAAACAAATATGCAAGAGAAAATCAAGATGGATTGGTTATACATTGAAGAAAGCTATGAGTGATCAAAGATAGGACTTCAAGTGATCATAGATAAAACAGAGGTGATGAACATTCCTAGCCAACATCAACAGCAACAACAACAACAACAGAGAACACTCAGCATAAATGGGAAGAACCTGAAAGAAACAACCTCCTTCACCTACCTGGGAAGCATCGTCTCAACTACAGGCCAGTGGAACTGACGAGGATATCAAAGCCAGAATCGGAAAAGCAAGACAAGCTTTCATTACTCTCAACTCCGTGTGGAGGTCAACAGCACTCAGCATCAAAACAAGTATAAGATCCGGATCTTCAACTCCAATGTAAAGTCAGTGCTACTATGCGGATCAGAGACTTGGTGAGTCATAAAGAGCATCTCGAACAAACTTCAAACCTTCATTAACAGCTGTCTTCACTCAATCCTACTCAAGATCAGATGGCCGGCCAGAAGAAATCAGCAACAGGGATCTCTGGCAATGAGCGATCCAACTATCAGGAACCGATTGTGAAACAAATAGGCAGAAGAAATGGAGATGGATTGGTCACACCTGAGGAAACCATCAAGTGACATCACTAGACAAGCCATCGCTCGAGTGGAACCCGAAAGGGAGGCGGCGAGTTGGTCGTCAGTGCAAGGGTGACTTGGAGGAGGTCATGCGAGGAGGAGATGAAAGCATGTGGACAGACCTGGAGCAGGGTGAAAAAGTTGTCAGAAAACCGAAGGTAATGGAGGTGCGCAGCTGAAGCCCTATGTTCCTCTAGGAACTAAAGGATACAATAATAATAATAATGAGTGATACCGCCTTCAAGACAGACCCTCAAGTGGAATCTGACTGGTGACTGTCACCAACAAATGTCATCAATGAGACATCCATCCTCACACACACTTGACTGGATGGACCACACTCGTCACGACTTCTGACTAGAACTCCAGGGAACTGAGTTCTGTAGCAAGTCACTAGCGATCACCAAATACTGGATGATGGTCACGCTAAATGGCGAATTGTTAGAAGTTAGAATTCATGGGCTGGCCACTGAATCGGGTCCCAGCAGTCGATGAATGGTATACGAGATTGCCTTGTAGAAGGAAGGTCTTGGGTTAGAACCCTGGAAGTATTTTACGAGTTTATTAATAATAATTAGTAGCATTTCTTTTCTCACACAGGCTTCATATTAACACCATCATATTTCAGTTAACTTTTGTTTGTTTTGTCCACTCAGACTGACCACCCTTTCTTCCCACTTATTACGTAATCCAAAATTCTGATCCTCTTCCTAACTCCGACGTAGTCATCCCTTTCTAGATTATACTTCATTACTAAGATGATAAAAATTGTCTAGAACATTATTACCACCATCTGATTGGCTTTATGAATTCTTTTAAAAGCTTTCGGTTCACCAGTCCCCGCAATAGTCGCTGACCTTTTCATGAATGGATTAGAAGATAACATCTTTTTAAGCATACTCACTACTAAAATATGGTTAATATATGCAGATAATACATTTGTAGTGCTGAAATTAGATCTACACAGTCATTATTGGAGAAAATAAACAATCTGTCTCCCAGAATCGAATTTACTTCAGAAGCAGACAGAATCAGACGTCGGTGAACTATCAATTCTAGACAGTCTGGCTAGTTCACAGGAAGGAAAACGGACATTTTAGTATATCTATTTTCAGGAAGATTTTGATGTGGTTTTGTTCTCTGAGCTGGATGGTTAATTTGCGAAGCTTTCATCACCCTACTGGGTGACATCTTCAGCGCATACTTCAATTCACTGAAGTGAGCTTTCAGATTTCTCCACGAGTTTATTAATCATCTCTCCTGGTGATTGGGTGATCTTGGACGTGACTGGTTGTTTTTGTGTGTTTTCACACCTTCTAGGTTACTTGTTGTATTGGAACTGATAGTTTCTTTGATTTGAACTTTGACCCTTTGTGTGTGTGAGAGAGAGGTTTCTTTCTTATCGGTTGATAAATTCTGTCTGTCTCCATGTATCGATTGACTGATGATTCACTGGAATGCCAGGCAGGCTTCTAAAAATTCTCTAGCATTCTTGGTGTTTCCTCTGTCTAATATTTGAACGTTAGTTGTCCCAGTCGAATTGATGTCTGTGGTTTTCTGTGTGTAGTGATACGAGGAAGCGGATATCATGTCTTTTGATGGCTAACTTATGGTCGTGGATACGAAGACGAAGGAGAGGGACGTCCACTTTGGCCAATGTAGTGTTTTTCGCAGTTGTTACAATTTATTTTGTAGATGATGTTGGTTTTATCTTATTTCGCTTCACTCAATTCGGTGTCAACCAAAAGACTCAACAGCGAACGAAGATAAAACCAACATCATCTACAAAATAAATTGTAACAACTGCGAAAAACACTACATCGGCCAAAGTGGACGTCCCCTTCGTCTTCGTATCCACGACCATAAGTTAGCCATCAAAAGACATGATATCCACTTCCTCATACCACTCACTGCATACAGACAACCACGGACATCAGTTCGACTGGGACAACCAACGTTCAAATATTAGACAGAGGAAACAACAAAAATGCTAGAGAATTTTTAGAAGCCTGTCTGGTATTCCAGTGAATCATCAATCAATAGACACATAGAGATAGACAAAATTTATCAGCCGATAAGAAAGACACCTCACACACACACAAAGGGTCAAAGTTCAAGTCAAAGAAACTATCAGTTCCAATACACAAGTAACCTAGAAGGTGTGAAAACACACAACCAGTCACGTCCAAGATCACCATCACCAGGAGAGATGATTAATAAACTCGTGGAGAAATCTGAAAGCTCACTTCAGTGAATTGAAGTATGCGCTGAAGATGTCACCCAGTAGGGTGATGAAAGCTTCGCAAATTAACCATCCAGCTCAGAGAACAAAACCACATCAAAATCATCCACCTGAGCTACAAATCTTCTCTATCGTATCTATATTCAGGAAGAAAACCCACTCCAACAAGCATTTAGACTTCGGATCATCACAACCTCTTAGCGCGAATGTGTCGGTTGTTTCAAGAATTCTTAGACGAGAAAGACGAATGAAAAAGAAGAAGAAATATCAAACATTACTGAAACTCTGAAGCAAAACAACTACCCAAAGAACTTCATCAACAAAATCAACATAGACATTTAGTATGGCCAAAAACGCATTCCGAAAACATGGACCTAAACAGTTTTCATTGCATATAGATCAGAAACGTCAGACGATAACAGAAGAGTATTCAATAAGCACATCATCAGAGTTTTCTTCAAAACATCAGACTCACTGCGAAACAACCTTGTCCATATAAAAGATCAAATCTCTAAAGATTCTCTATCTAATTGTGTCTATAAAATAAAAAAACATGCTTGGAATGTGATGCGATATACATCAGACAAAGGTCACCAGAAAGAAATCAAAATGAGAAGAAATGATCACCATAGAGCATCTGTTCGACCAGTGAGAAATCCGGTTGAACTAGAAAAACTTGAAAAATCATCAGCCATAGCTCGTCTACACGCCACAAAATCAGGCCACAAAATTAATTTTGACACTATTGAAATAATCCAGGAAAACTTCAGAAATCACAAAGAACGTCTAATATCATCAGAAGCATTTCATATCAAATGGAATCCAAATTGTCTGGTGTAAACGAATGATGGACTAAAACAGAATTTGGCCTAGCTGCAACACCCACCCACCTCGCAAATGAAATGACAAAATCAACACAAATGTGATAAACGATTTCATTATGTAAACACATGCTGTTTTATAATTTTACACACTGATAAAATCCAACAATCTACACTTGGTTTTGTTATCTTTACCAATTAGCCAATTTGCTAACGAAAAATGACCCCATACTGACAAACGATGATCACGTTAGTGAGCTTTAAAACAATTAATTCCCTTCATGAATTTAGATAAAACAATAAGAAGATGTAAGTTGTTTGAATCATGTAATGTTGTATTCGCGTACAACACATTTCGAACAATATGATCACACAGACGGACTTGTCATAGGAATGCTTACATATGAAATTATTAAAGAAGTAAGAGGTGAGAAAATAGACAAATTAGGTCAAGTTAAAAGGACATATTGAAGGTCAAAATAACAATAAAGACCACTAGACTAAATAGCAGAGGTAATAGTACATATGTTATGGTATGATAACAAAATTTACCAAAGAAGGTTTAATGCGATGACGAATTGTTGCTTTGAACGCATAAAGGTGGTTGAAACTTCCTAATTGCTAGCTAGGACTTCCACAAAATTTAGGATACACCACATACACGTTTCATAGATAGATAGGTTTTAAAGATATGCTAACGTCAATTTTATGTCCTGTCTCTATTATATGTTTCGCAATAGAGGAGCTGAGTTTTCGACTTTTCTCAACATTAATGGGTTCTGAAGACTCTGTTTGTTTCTGGAGCCACTTAGGAATATTCTGGAAAGCCAGTCCTTACTTATAGAGATCGAGGAGTCCTCTCTATGTATGTGTGTCCACACGTACATTCAAATTGGTAAATATAGTGGGATGTGACATCAGTGTTTGCATATTCAAAGGGCTTAGATAGATACATTCGGCTTCACATTCTGAATTATTATGATACTAGCCTCATAAAACGTCTTTTTAACAGAGGCATTCAGTCTTTGTCTAGTGAACTTTGCTTTGATACCGTAGCGGATGTATTATTACCTTTGTTATTTGGTTTAGTGATCTTCATTGTTATTTTGACCTTCAGTATGTCCTTTTAACTTGGCCTAAGTTTATTTTCTCATCTCTTAACTCTTTGTTATATATATGCTGAGATTTTGTAAATTCTGGTTTAATAATAATAATAATAATTTGCTTTATTCCAAAAACAGTACTAATGATACAGCAAGGAATTTTCAGCATTCAGTACAATATTGCATCTAATTTACTCAAAAACGACAAAAAAAATTAAAAATACACATTACATAATAGTAATAAAACGATTGTTATAGCAGCTACATAGCAAAATACTGTATGCCATACGGAGAAAAATATGCATAAAGTACAAAATTGTAGTAATAATAGTAATACCAACTAAAATAAAATAGCAGAGTAACAATTAAACGATAGAAAGTGTGACACCATAAAATACAGAAAGATGAACGATGAAAGGGTCGATTCACTGTGCTAATTACATAGTAACTTTTAAGTTTCACGTCTAACAGAGTCTTCGTCACATAAAGTACGCGCTAAATAGGGTATTGTAGAATTTCTATACTTAGTGGTACGAGCATATAACTTTTTATATTGACTTCTCGTCCTACCTGATGAGATACAAGGGGATAGGTGTGAATAAAGGGGGTGCAGAGGGTCTGACATTATAGCCTTTGCCCATTTCGTACAGGAATTTATATGCCTCTCGACTATAGTATTAGCGAGCTCATGCAGTGGCAGACCACAAGCTCTACTCACAGCATTTAATACTCTTCGTAATATGATATAATCTTTTTTGAGAAGCCCAGGAAAGATTAATGGAGAGCAATAGAGTACAATAGGTAAAATACAGGAGTTTAAAAATTGCAAAACTAAAGGTTGGTTGATACCTGATTGTCTTAACTTTTTAATGTAGAAGGTAAGACGAAACATTTTCTTAGAGATAGATAAGATGTGGGATGACCATGAAAGGTCAGAGGAAAGAACTAATCCAAGGTATTTAATGCTTGATTTGGTTTCAATTTCCGTGCCATCTATGCTACAGGGATCATGCGAGCTAACTAGTTCAAGTAAGTCACGTCGATGCTTGAAAGTAAAGTCAAGTGCCTGACATTTGGAAGGATTTAATATAAGACCATTTGACTTGGACCACTTGTTGATGTCCAACAGAAAGAAAGCTATTAAGTTTGGAGCTGTCAGACTCGGAAGTGATAGGCAGTGATACAGTCAGATCATCTGCATATTTGACAAAGTTAGTTTCGTTTGAATGAGGCAGGTCATGTAGGAAGAAAGAAAAAAGAAAAGGAGAGAGGACAGCACCTTGAGGAACACCGGATTTTGTAAGCGAGGTAGAAGAAGATTTGCCGTTATATACAGTATACTGCATTCTATCAGAAAAATAGGAATTCAACCAATAGCATTTTGATAAAGCCATTAGCAGCTTTAGATAGCGAAACGTCAGTAGAAGATAAGATAAGATAATAATAGCTTCATTCCAAAACAGTACTTGTGATAGAGAATGGAATTCTCATCATTTTACTACAATATTGCATCCAGTTAGTACATTAGCAATAAATAAGGTTCTACATAGATTAAGGTTATCTCAGTTAGTTTTGACAACAACATATTAGCATGTCGGTAGCAAAACCAAAATTAAACAGAGTGTTAGAAGGTGTTAGAAAAGTAGCTACTAGCATATTTACTGGCGTAAGCAGAAGATAGCAAAACGGTCGAGATAACAGAAAAAGAGAGAGAGAGAAACAGAACAGAAAGAAAGAAAACGTTTACAAAGAAATGACATCAGTTGGAAAGACGGGATACAGCTGTTTTACTGACTATTTAATAAGTTAAAGGTTTCACGCCTAATGCTTTCTTTATCGCACAGAACACGAGCTAAGCAGGGTATGGATGAGTTTTTGTACTTACTAGTGCGAGCGTATAGTTTCCTATATAGGCTTCTGGTTTTCCCTGATGAGATACATGGGAGAGTTGTGAATGTAGAGGATGTTGTGAGTAAGATAAAATGGATTTCACCCATTTTTCACATGAGTCCAAGTACCGGTCCACCAGAATATTAACAAGCTGGTTAAGTGGAACGTTGCTTACCACCCTGCTGGCAACCTTTAACATCTTGCGTAATAAGGCATAGTCTTTCTTCAGTAGCCCAGGAAAAACTAAGGGGGTACAATAGAGAATAATAGGCAGAATACGGAAGTTAACAAATTGCAGGAGTAAGGGTTGGGTTATACCAGAATGTCTTAACTTCTTGATGTAGAAGGTAAGACGGAATATTTTCTTAGAAATCATAAAGATATGAGACGACCATATCTTGATGATTTCTAAGAAAACATTCCGTCTCACCTTCTACATCAAGTAGTTAAGACATTCTGGTGTAATCCGACGCTTACTCCTACAATTTGTTAATTCCCGTATTCTGCCCAGAAACAACGATGTCGTTTTGTTTTTCATTCATTTATTAGGAAATATAAAAAAAACCTTCATTATAATGAATATCATACACCTAATGTCCAAATTTTTTCAAACTGTTAAAAGTGAACTTGGTTTAGACATATATATATTTTAAAAGCTGTTAGAAGTGATGATTCATCGAAAAATGCAAATCAGAATTATGTCCATTTTTCGTTTAGAAAACATAATCTTAATGTGCAACATCACCCCCATATGAAGATTAATTATTTTATGTTCCCAAGGGAACACAGGGCTTCGAACTTGAGTTCAGGGATTTCAGTAGCTGTGGTGTTGCCTTTAATGGAGTGGGGTTGCTAACCAGCACCATGCCCATCCTTCCTTCTTTACAAGTTTTATTACTGGCTTAGATAGGTAGCAAGGAGTGTGTCGGTGGCTGGGATCGAACCCCAAACCACATAGAGGGGGTGGTTGGCGAGCGTTCTACCACTGTGGCACCGACGAGCCACTAAACTAACGACACGTATTTTCGGATAGAACAAAATTCCTCTCATTGACTTATCTTTACCTCATCATTTTTCAATCATCAATATACATGTGTTAATGAATTTAAATGTTTATCAGTAATCAAGTGAGAAACATACGTCTTGACAAAGAATTTCTGATCTGTGAGACATCATTAGCAAACGAAGAGTCAAGTTATGGCTTTTTAATAATCCAGGTGGATACATCAGTTTTCAACCAGTGGTTTTTGGCTAACAATGTTCAAAAGCTCTCCTCTTGTGCACACCTGCTAACCAGTGTTGTCATTCAACTTAATGTAACCGATCATTCAAGAGGTTGGATTCTGAGGCCAGTTAGTCGGAATCAAGTAGTGAGAAACATTTGAAAAGTGAACTTGGAACCTTGACGATTGTTCTGGTTCCATGCCAAAGGCTCTTGTTGATAATTAAAATTCAAGTTGGTCATTAGATGTTCGGTATGAAGCCAAACTTTTCATAAACGTATCCACTCTAGATATAATGAAGACGATTTGTAGCTCAGGTCAATGGTTTTGATGTGATTGTTTTCTCTGAGCTGGATAGTTTATTTCTGAAGCTTTCATTACCTAACTAGGCAACATCTTCAACGCATACTTCAGTTTGTTTAAGTGAGCTTTCAGATTTCTCCACGAGTTTATGAGTCATCTCTCCTGGTGGGTGACCTTGAACGTGAGTGGTTGTTTTTGTGTGTTTCCACACCCTCTAGGCTACTTGTATTCTTGACTCTTCTGGTACCTGAAACAGAGAGATGGTTGGTGTTGCGTGGTCGCAGAGCCCCAGGGGACACCTGCTTGAGGCCGTTCACACACGGCCAGTGTGAACTGGTTTCTTGGTTCGATTCCGTATTAGTAAACTTACCACCGGTTACTGACCACCGTAGGGTAAGCCGGAATGTACAATTTTGGGGGTCGACCTTTTCTAACCTCCTCTCTCCAGAGTAGAGAGACAGCATAGCTGGTATGCTGGTCATCTGAAAGAAACACCTCACTCCTTTTACACTTCTGTTCCCCAGCAGTACGACTTCACCCTCAGACCCCCAGCATAGTGTAAGAAAGATTCTTACACGATGCCGGTAACTGCTTTTAGTCTAATCGCTATCCTAATAACCTTCCTGGCATGGTAGGACCTGCAGAAACATTGGTTCCAACCAGTGTAGCTTGTTGGGTCATCACGATGTGCAGGCCCGACCACCACGTCAAGGTAACACCTGTCGGTCTTGAGGTTCTCTTGTATTGGTATTGATGTTGATTATTTCCTTGACTTGAAATTTGACACTTTGTGTGTGAGATTTTCTTCTTATCGGTTAGTAAATTTTTTCTATCTCGATGTGTCTATTGATTGGAGATTCACTGGAATACTAAGGAAAGCACAAAGAAAATCGCCCTACTATATATAAAGGACATCTCAGAAATCACTGCAAGACTCTTCAAACCTTTAAGAATTGATGTCAGACACAAACCAACACTCATCTGGCTATATGTTAACCAAAGACTCGACAAAGTAAGAAGATAAAACAAACATCATCTACAAAATAAATTGTAACAGCTGCGAAAATCACTACGTTGGCCAAAGTGGACGTCCCTCTCCTTCGTCTTTCTATCCATGAAGACAAGCTAGCCGTCAAACGACATGGCATCCACTTGCTCATATCGCCTCACTGCGTACAGACAACCGCGGACATCAATTCGACTGGGACAGCGTTCAAATATCAGACACAGGAAACAACAAGAATGCTAAAGAATTTTTAGAAGCCTGTCTGGTATTCCAGTGAATCGTCAATCAATAGACACATCGAGATAGACAAAATTCACCAGTCGATTAGAAAGAAATATCACACACAAAGGGTCAAAGTTCAAGTCAAGGGAACAATCAACACCACTTCCAATACAAGTATCTTAGAGGGTGCGGAAACACACAAAACAACCACTCACGTTCAAGGTCACCCACCAGGAGAGATGACTCATAAACTCGTGGAGAATTCTGAAAGCTCACTTCAACAAACTGAAGTATGCGTTGAAGATGTTGCCCAGCTAGGTAATGAAAGCTTCAGAAATAAACTATCCAGCTCAGAGAACACAACCACATGAAAACATTTTCAGTCTGTTAGAAAGGCTGTACATGATGCACATGTGAATTTTCTGACACATATAGAAAAAATCACTTAACACTGATGTTGAAAATCTGAATTTTTTTGTTGATACTGACTGCAGACGACTTCCTTACTGATCTCAGAATGATAATGCTCTGTCTTGCCTTTCCTATTCTGATTTTGACCTTCTTATATATCGCTAATGCCTGTATTTGAAACGGTACTTCCTAGACAAGTGGTGGAAGTATCCCCCATCAAATCTCTCCCGTTTATGGTGATTGGTGCTTGTTACCGTTATTTGACTGTCTTCATAACCTCCGTCTTTTTATGCCCACTTGAATTCCTGTCTTTGATGTTGCTTCTTCTGTCAGTTTGTTAGTTCTTCGAATTATATGACATCCGACAAAAAATCAGCTGCAAATTCTTGATCTTCTACAGTATTCTTATCGGTTCAAGGTATTTCTGACTTCTCCCTCCCTAAACACAGTCTTTCGCCTCAACCAATCCACGTAAACTAGGAACATCATCAACTTTACCTAGTTTGCTTATTTTTCTAGCCGGGTTCTAAGCCCAGGTGTCAATGATTGTGAACATTGAACGTTTCTTCATTGGCCTTGGTCGCTGCCATAGGCGGGAAACTCAAAGGCGCGAGTGATTCGATCGTGTACAAGTTGAAAGAAGGAAACGAAAGAATACGAATAAAAAACACATTACATTCCTTGTAAAACATTCATCTATAGATTTAGTACAGAGTATTGATTTTACCTATCGAAGAATTCAATCTCTTGTCATTCAGTGTGTCTCGGAGTTAAAGTCGATAATCGTATCTACTATAATTGTCAATTCGAAGCGTCTTCGCAAATAATAGGCACTTAGGGTTAGGTTCCTTGACACCGAGAACAGAGGGTAGGTAGTAGACTGCGTGACTGCATATATTTGTATATGTCATGTCAAATGGTTTAAATTTGTTTGTTGTAAAAGCTGAACAATTAATTCTAAAAGGAATTCATTCTGGCATAAAAGTGAAATTCATTCGTGATATTTTTTAATGCTGACTAATTAATCAGGATGACATTTATAATAAGCGAAGAAAATAACTTGATGACAATCTGAAAATACTGACTGTAAGAGCGATAAAGAAACGTGCCATTTTGTCGTATCTAGTTCCATTCTACTAAATGTTTGACTGCATTAGAGAATGTGTCTTTAATATGCGAATGAGAAGTAGTAGGTTACGTTAGAAACTAACACTTTAGACATCGTTTAGTGGGCACCAATTTTAATAATATGGAAATATGGCGCAATACACAATAAATGCGAACCATGAAAATGTCCCTGATTGAGGATTTCAAAGTTAGCCAGGATTGGAAAAGCAATATGGGCCTTTATCAATCTTATACGCAGAATAAAGAAAAAGATTCGAGTTTTCAAAACTAATTTCTAATAATTCAGGGCTTCTATATACCGCCTTACAAAATACACCTCCAACAGACTTTAGCACTCGTAAAATATTGAAGTTCAGATGGTCAACCACATTGGACTGGTAACAAGGAAGGGGCTCTGTCTGTCGACAAACTAACCTAGATTCTAGAATCCCTACAAAAAGGCCTCAGGATATAAGGATGGATTAGACTCACACTGAAGAGGCCGCTAAATGGCACTGTTAGCTAGTCAGACCCTGGAATGGAACCCAAAGTGAAAACGACGTGTTCGGTCTGAATCTGAGGGGGATATAAACGAGGTAGTTTGAGAAGGAGATGAAGGATTTTGAACAATCGTCGAATCAGCTGATTAGGATTGAAGAAGGCAGGGTGAAATGATGTGCGGCTGAATCTATTGAAAGCCTTGAACCTAGGTTTCAAAGTAGCTTGTACACGATAGTAAGGTGTATCAGCAATCTTGGGAGGACTCATTTCTCTTCTGAGTTTCAGACCCAAGTCACCCACTGCTGCAGTTAGAGGCGTTACGAATAAGCTGTTTCGCATCATGATTCACCTCCTGGAGGTTTGAAATAGAACACTTTGATTGATAACTTGGAAAAAATCAATTTCATGCGTCTAGTCTTTGAGGCTGGTGCAGCCTGAATTCCAGTAGTCAAGTTTACAATATGGCCTTGCTAAGAAGTACCTAGGTTCAGAGTTTTCTCTCAAGGCTCCAACTATCTAACAGTAATTCAGAGCGCTATGAGATGACAAGTTATCTAGCTTGGTAACCACACCACAAACTTCACTGATAGAATTCTATCTGCACCAACAGCAAGGACAAGATTTTATTTGGATAAATCACAGTGTGTTATACAGTAATATTAACTGATGACAACGTTTTGAGCACAAACTATCGCCAATCATAATCATATCAAGTTACTTAAACAACTTTTTTCCTTCATTTATAAACATGTGTGGAGTCGATTACATATTGGAATAAAATCAGTACGTTCAGAAATAATAATACGATTGTTATTGATCAATTACAATTAGATGGGAAATAAGATGAGTGTTTTTATAGTCATAATAAGTTATTTGTTAGAATGTTGTGATGTGTTTGAACTGAAATAGAATTTTAAGATTATTTATTATCCTCCCCTGATTTGACTGACTGGTGGTAATAATATCTTCCATATTTCTGGTATTTGCATTGAGTCATTTTTGTTGCATGTGTTGGGTGTAGACTCGATGAACAAGGATTCAATAATCAACCTCTCTCTCAACCAACCTGGATTACTCTTTAGAATTTTAACCCTCTCCCATCCAATTGTGTGGTTGTGTGTTAATGCATGCATTGCAATTGCTGAGCTTTTTACTAAGTTGCTTATCTTCCCGCGGTCAACTATTCTTCCCTTAGCTAAATTCTTATGTTCTGACAATCTGACTACCCCTGACCTACTAGTTTGACCTATGTAGTTGACCTCACAGTCACTGGAGGATATTATGTAAATTATATTATTTTGTTTAATTGGATCCACCGGGTCTTTTAGCCTACAGAGCTTGTCTCTGAGTGAGTTTGTAGGTTTGAATGCCACTCTAATTCCTGCTTTATTAAGGATCCTACATAGGGTCTCAGATGCCCCCTCCTTATATGGTATAACAGTAGATGACTTATATTCTCTCTTGTTTATGTTATCATTACTAGTTCCACAATTATTTTTATTTTGTTTTTGGCCTTTACTGTTCTTCCTAATGAATTCTATAGGATAATTATTCGACACCAACGCCACTTCTATCAGTTTTATTTCGTCATTTGGGTGTTTTCTTGTGCTACCTAGTGCTATAGCTCGGTTTAATAGACAATTCACTAAGCCTGCCTTAACAGTTAATGGATGAGACGAATTAAAGTCTAAATATCTATTAGAATGCGTTGGTTTTCTGTACACACTAGTGTGTAGTTTACCTTCTTCTATTCTTTTTATCTTACAATCTAACATAGCTAATTCTCCTTGTTCATTTTCTGATTCAAATGTGAATTTTATTCCCTCAACTTGTGAGTTTATACGTGTCAAGAAGCTACAGAGAGATATGTTCTGGTTTTAACTATGTGAACGTGTCAGTTATCCACATATCTCCACCATATTTTTGGAGCTTGAAACCCCGTGCTCCACTATGAACGCATTGGAATGACACATGGTCTACGGTCAATTCCCAAAGTTCATTTCACAGTAGAGTTCGGGCTGAAAATATTCTCCAGATGAAGGATTATGGAAGCTAAGCAAATAGAAGAGTCTGTTTGGATAACACACCAGCACCTAAAACATACATTCATCTGAGCTAAAAGTCTTCTCCACACATAATTTCAAACCTAGAAAATAAATGTTACCCCTTTAGTAATAAAATATACTCACAGTAAAGTAAGTTAAAGTCTGGATGCTTTCATATAGTGGACATATACTGTTCAGTTACAACCGCTTTACAACTAACATGGTTAACATAATAATATAATGGTCGTGACAATTACTCAGTTATATAGAAAATAAAAGTACATACTAATGACCAATCATATTTATATGGGTCATGTAGTCCATGGTAGGCGAAGATCGAAGTCTATTTTTTTTGTACACGCAGTTTAGGAAGTATGTGATCAATCCCCGAAGAGTGCTTCCATCACCTTAACTAACCTTGAATTAAAGTTATGGGATGAAATAATTGTGAAAAAGTCATTAATTAATATTGATTTTGTGACCTGACATTAATCAGTGTTTTTCAATGGATTATTATGCTGGATTTCTATTCAGATTAATAATTGCATTGGGATTTTCTATATCATTTAGTTGCCATTTTGAAACATGTTCTTTTCCACGACCACATTGAAACATTCTGTTGGTTCTACCTATATAGGTGTCACCGCAACAAATGCAGGTGAACTTGTAGATACAGTTTGAAGTAGAGTTCACAGAACATACAGCCTAAATTGTGTGTACAAAAAACAATAGACTTCAATCTTCGCCTACCATGGACTACATGACCTATTTAAATATTCAGCCAAGAGACTCTTTTCAACGAATTTACTATCAAGCTGTACAATCGTATAAAAAATGGTTTTATTTTAAGAAATTATATCCGGCGATGGAATTAGGTCAAAGGTGTGAATACATGAAATAATACTAATAGTAGTAGTATGAAATGCAATTAAAATATTTGTGATTATAATCATAGTTTAATGTCAGTGTGCATCTACCAGTTCACCTGCTCTTGTGGTGCAAGGTACATTGGCCGTAGTCAGAGAACGCTCTCCACACGGATACGAATACATATTCCAGCTACATGGCTTTACAAGGGAAAAAGGAAGTGTGTACGGAGCTCAGTATTCTGGAACACCTGATCGACTTCTGTCACTCTGTCAACCCTGACCATGATTTCAAGATCATATGTAGGATCCATGCTAACTTATCTCGTTTTCCTCGTTACAGACTTCTAAAGACAGCTGAGGCCTTGGCAATTCATGACTTTAAGCCAGACAGGTCTTTGTGTACAAAAGAAGTATGACCAATCCGTACTTCTGCCTAGGCCGTAGAGGGACAGACATTTATTTATTTTGTTTATTTAGTTATTCTATGTACCTTTCCCTTATTACTACGATTATTATTATTATTACTATTCTCACTCTGAATCTTTTCCACTTGACCCACTTGTCATTTTAAACCCAAAATTATCAATTTGTATATTTTTTATTTTTACAATATTGAATTCTATCTTATCAAATTTCACACCATGTTATGTAACATTTTATATTGGTCTACTAATCTCATAATTATGTACCCCTTTCCAAAATCTATACACCTTATGCATTATTCTATTTATGACATTAATTGTTTTGCTAATTGACATTTAACTGTGATTATAATCACAAACATTCTGATTGCATTTCATACTACTATTATTATTATTTCATGTATTCACACCTTTGACCTAATTCCCTCACCGGATATAATTTCTTAAATAAGTCCATAAATATACGAATGTACAGCTTGATGATAAATTCGTTGAAAAGAGTCTCTTCACTGAATATTGTTATTAACACCACAATGGGAATTATTAAATTATTTAAATATGATTAGTCATTCAAATGAACTGTAGTCAAGATTTGACAGAATAGTTCTATAATATTTGGGCGCCGATTGAGAAGCAGACATTTATAAAAAATTATATTTGTAAAATCTCAGCGATATTGAAATGAGTAATTCCAACGTTTCGTTCGGCAATCTGGTCCGAACTTCTTCAGGGAAATTAATCGAAATTAACATAACAGGTCATTATTATGTACTTTTGTTTTTTATATAACTGAGTAGTTGTCATGTATTCTATTTCTTTTTATTATTGTTAACCATGTTAGTTGTAAAGCGGTTGTAAAGAAACTACGAAATGACGATATCATCTCGTGGCGATATTTGTCTTCTTAATGCCTTATTCAAATTTATCAAAGGGACTAATTGTTGTAATATACTGTTCGATTTAATTTTAATTTTTAATTTTTGATTACAGCTTGATTCCACACCACATTTTTCCGTAGAAGTGTGGACATTTCAGCATGTGATATCGGTAGCCCACATTTTACAGGCCGACCATATCGATATCGAGTATGCGTCGGTAGAGGATCGAACCCCAGACCATGTGCATGGTTAGCGAGAGTCATAACCGCTGTGCCACTGACGCACATGTTGTAGGAGTGTAACTAACTGGCTTGAAATACCCAACTTTTATGTGGACACCAATGGATAGTTTATACAACTAGTGATTCATCTTTATGAAAGAATGTGTCAATCATATTGAAGATAAACAAAAAGGAATGATTCACTAATATTTTCAAAGTAATAAAACTGGTTATTTCAATAAATAGCCTAACTAATTTAAGAAGTTTTCGTCAAATTGTTTCCTCATCGTCCAACTGTTTATATAACTATTACATTCATCTATTGTCTTCCTAACTATTTTGGTTTAAAGCATCTTCACCCAACTGAAGTGGATTTTTATTTGAATTTATTTGAATGATTCATCAGTATGTTTCCAGGGAAATTAGTTGTCAGTGATTGGGGACAATTTACAAAAAGTCATAAGACCACACAATTTATTTATTAGCACTCATTTACAAGGCATTTCTGTATACTCAGAAGAATTGATATCCTAACCGGAGATTTAAAAACATGTCACCTAATGTTACAAATAAAGATTCCGGACACCAAACTACACCCCAAACAAACTTCAAATTTATCTGTAGAATACGAAGCAGTCTTCCTAAAAGTGTACGAGTCAGGCTTATTCAAACTGTAGAAGCAATGGCAATTCACTTGCTATGGCCTGAACTCTGCAGACAGAAGAAGTTCGTTCAATCATTACACTTACAAGGGGTGTAATCTGACTTAATACCCGATAGATAAATTCTGTTTCTTTCTTTCTGTCGCCTCATTAGTATGATTTTGTCTTTACAATTGTGATATTTTACATTTTTAACTTCCTGTTCTCTACAGCCATCCGATTTAACTTCTACACTTCATTACCACTTTTACTGTCTTGACCAACCCTCAGTTTCTAGTCATTTATGTTAAGCCATTCAATTTATCTGATCACTTTTAGTTCTAATTTAAATGACAATATTCTCTGCCCCACTTCTACTTAGTCTATACCTGTAATTACCTCTGTTGCTACCCTGACCTAGGTTAAAACACTTTAGTCAGTTATATTACGTCATCTAACTTACTCACTAACTCAATCTTACTTTAGCTGCTGTCCAATTAACCTTGTTTCTATATTAGATCATTCTTTTATTACCTGATCAATTATCTAATTTTGACAAACCTCATGTACACACACACACAAATAATTATATATAAATGCGATTGTACAGCTATGTGAATGAATTCGCTGTCGAAAAGAGTCTCTTTACTGAACGTTTTCTCTCTTGTTCATATGACAAATAAAGATGTTTTCACTGATCTGATTTTGGACACTACTGAATGTACTGGCTGGTCTAGTTAGTACATAATGGTGATTAATTCTACACTATCAACCTTATGCGCAGCTTCCTAATGCCTATAGATGCGAGGATATTTGTTAACCTACTTCGAGATTTGAAATCTTTCAGTGCTTCATGTACTTATCATCTACATGATGTTTACAAACGTCATTGTCTTAGAAATATGAATGTATAGCTCTCTACTCTTCTTTAGACCCCTGTTTGTTAAGGTACAAGGCCTACTGTTGACTACCTTCAACAATCTAACAGGAAATTATGCCGTATTAGTTTGAACAATGTTACCTTTTTGCAATCTAGAATTGGATTCAACGCCGACAACTATGATTGCTACTTAGTCCACACCTGTCACAAATAGGTAACTTACCAAATGAACTCTGAAATGTATCATAATATTTTGTTTTATCTCTCATGTGCCACATTTTCTTCTATGCAGATATCTTTAAAATGAGTAAATACGTATATTTAATATTTGATTGGATGGAGGATTTCATCATGAGCTGATATCAGTTAGAGAACCACTGGAAAACCTGGGAGTAATGGACAGCTGTTTCGTCCTAGTTTGGGACTCCTCAGGACTACGCAACCACTGCCAGGGTTTGAACCCAAGACCATCCGTTTAAAAGGCTAGTGAGCTTGTAGATATTTAAGCCACTGGGGCCCGGCATAACAGTTACCTAGTTAGTTCGTTAGCCAGTTAGTTAGTTAGTCGGTCAGTTAGTTAGTCAGTTAGTTAGTTAGTTAGTCAGTTACAGGTTAGTTAGTTAGTTAGTTCGTTAGTCAGTTAGTTAGTTAGTCAGTCAGTTAGTTAGTTGGTTAGTTATTTAGTCAGTTAGTTAGTTAGTTCGTAAGTCAGTTAGTTAGTTAGTCAGTTAGTTAGTTCGTTAGTCAGTTAGTTGGTTAGTTAGGTAGTCAGTCACAGGTTAGTTAGTCAGTTAGTTCGTTAGTCAGTTAGTTGGTTAGTTAGGTAGTCAGTCACAGGTTAGTTAGTTAGTTGGTTAGTTAGTTAGTTATTTAGTCAGTTAGTTAGTTCGTTAGTCAGTTAGTTGGTTAGTTAGGTAGTCAGTCACAGGTTAGTTAGTTAGTTAGTTAGTTAGTTAGTTAGTTAGTCAGTTAGTTAGTTAGTTGGTTAGTTAGTTAGTTCGTTAGTCAGTTAGTTAGTTAGTTGGTTAGTTAGTTAGTTAGTTAGTTCGTTAGTCAGTTAGTTAGTTAGTCAGTTAGTTAGTTAGTCAGTTAGTTAATCAGTTAGTTAGTTAGTCAGTTAGTTAGTTGGTCAGTTAGTTAGTTAGTTAGTCAGTCACAGGTTAGTTAGTTAGTTCGTTAGTCAGTTAGTTGGTTAGTTAGGTAGTCAGTCACAGGTTAGTTAGTTAGTTAGTTGGTTAGTTAGTCAGCTAGTTAGTTATTCGGCGAGTCACTTTTGTTATCCACATGATAATTTAACACAACTAAGTCTTATTTATTACCGTGCTGATTCACCATCATTCAGTTTATGTGTCACAGTATAACAGTGTAAATACAGATTCATCATTGCAGGGCAAAATAAACACTGGATTTATATATAAGTATATACAGAAAACATGATAACTAAAACTACTATTTTTACCACGAAATAATGTAAATAGTCTCATATCACTGATAATAAACAATATTAGTGTTTAATGGCTTCATTAGGAGTGGTATACAGTAAACAGAATTGATGTTTGTCCAGCAAATACCTCGCGTATTACGAAGTTGAGAGTAGAAATACCGGAAAGTTTCACATTGACTTCAGTTGACAAATAGTGGAATTCAAGGGATGCTTTCATCTTATTTGAAATTAACTAAGTAGTGTTGCATCTTTCTATCAGTAAGTGTTGCTTCTACTGCTATGCACACTCTGCACCCAACATTTCAAATAGCAAATCGAAACTAACTTGATAAGCGAACTATGAATGTCAATTATTTTGCTACGGGTATCAATGGTGGTTCAGGGGTGGAATATTTGCCAATCACACAGATATTCTGACGTTCCAAACCCTTTCAACGCACCTCTAAACATCGTCCACCCAGTAATAAGCCAGGCAAAGAAAAAAGGTGTAGAGTGAGACTGGCGACCCCACCCAGTAGAACAAAATAACACTCCTGCTATTGAAACTTCAGAGCCTAAGTTTTAAGCCTTGTGTTTCACTCAGAACTCAGAGGTAAGATGAAAAAAAAACAGATTTTATATGCCGAAACTTTAGATTTCTTATATTTGCTTGAACTAGCCATCACTCCCGCAAAGATGTTGTCGAAACAGATTTACTAGATGTCAACATCCTAACATAAACCAACCATTCTAACCTAGTAAAAACAAATAAGGGGACTTCAAAATTCTCGTCGAAGCACTGACAACACTTAACCGGAGCTCCGCATACATTATACAACAAATTCAACTATTGCGGTGCTAATCTTTCTGTTTTCCACCAACTTGTTTATTTTCTTTTTGGTTCTCTACAGCTCTTGTATCACTTTCAACATTTTAAGTAATTTGATATTTTCCTTCGTTTCTCTGCGAATCCTGATTACAATTCAGATATGGTGGAGAAGATTTGTAGCTCATTTGGATGATTTTGATGTGGTTGTGTTGGCTGAGCTGGATGGTTTATAGCTGCAAAGTTTTCATTGCCCCAACTAGGCGACATCTGCAGCACATACTTCTATTTGATGAAGTGAGCTTTTAGATTCAAATATTAGACAGAGGAAACACTAAGAATTTTTGGAGGTCTGGTATCCCAGTGAATTGTCAATCAATACCAATCGATAATAAGGGAATCTCACACCCAAAGGGGCACACGTCCGGTCAAGGAAACAATCAGCACCAATACCAATACAAGCAGCAGCTTAGAAGGTGTGCAAACACACAAACCACAAACAATCACGACGCTGTTCTAGGTCACACACACACCAGGAGAGATGACTAAAAAACTCGCAGAGAAATCTAAAAGCTGACTTGATCAAATTGAAGTATGCGCTGAAGATGTTGCTTAGTTGGGCAATGAAAGATTCGCAACTATAAACCATCCAGCTCAGTGAATATAACTCCTTCAATTATTCATCGTAATATGTAAATCCAGTAAACTTATTCGTATACTCTGTTGTATTGATTAACATTAACAACTATGATTGTAACACCATCACCTTTGCCACAACACGATCGTTCATCTAAAGAGGAAGATGAACTCAGCCATGTAAAGAGGCTCTTCGCTGAACTACACTTGTTCTGCTCTATTCGGTTTTGTCTAGGTTTTGTAAGAGCTTTATTATCGTATAACCGGTCTCTTTATTAGTTTGAATAAAGAAAGGACGAACATATTTACAGACAGAATAAAAAGAGCTCGTCTGATTTCGTGAATTCTCCCTCTTCAACAGCGTCGTACATCCTAAACAATATAAAATTAGTAATGACAACATTTCTGAACATACGTTCCTCACAGTGAATTCGAGTTATTGATGGAAGGCATAAACAACATGATTCCAAATATGATGTAGGTAGACAAATTATCCAGTGTTAGAAAGGGGTTAACTATTTATAATATAATTAGACAAGAAAGTGGAAGTTGAGTTAAGATTTCGTTTGAAACAAAGGATAGCTTGGAGACAAAATAAAGCATCGAACAACATATTGAATTTATACATATATTGTGATGGACAGTTCAGGTGGATGGGAATGAGTATCACAGTAAAATTATCGCTTAACATCAGTAGAAAGTTTTCTCCGCATTGTGTAATAGATCAAATAAAGTATAATTATTATTTCAGTGGTTTACACACAATGACGAGTTTTTTTTTGTTATTAGTAATATTTTGAACAAAATTACTGCCCGTGATCATCACACTAACTGTCGGAATTGTTCGGCTTTTTAATCCACACATTTATGATTTGTACTCATATGTACGTAGTTCATTTATTTTCGTGTATTCAGAATTATATTCCAGGTTCATTATGGATAAGATTTTATTTTGATAAATCACACAGTGTGTTATACAGTAATATTAACTGATGCGACCACGTTTCGAGCACAAACTATTGCCACTCATAATCAATTCAAGGCACTAATCACTCACACAACTTTTTTCCTTCATTTATAAACATGTGTGGAATTGACTAGATATTTAAAGAAAAATCAGTATAGGATAATGTTCATTCAGAAATAATGATATGAGTGTTCCTGATCAATTACAGTTAGATGGGAAATAAGACGAGTGTTTTTATAGTCATAATAAGTTACTTGTTAGAATGTTGTGATGTGTTTGAACTGAAATAGAATTTTAAGATTATTTACTACTCTACTCTGATTTGACCGGCGGTAATAATATCTTTCATATCTCTGGTATTTGCATTGAGTCATTTCTGTTGTATGTGTTGGGTGCAGACTCGATAAACCAGGTAGGATTCAGTAATCAACTTCTCTCTCCACCTACCTATATTACTTTTTTAAATTTTAACCCTATCCCACCCTATTGTGTGGTTGTGTTAATTCGTGAAGTGCAATAGCTGAGCTTTTTTCTAAATTACTTATCCCCTCGAAGACAACCATTCTTCCCTTAGCTAAATTCTCATATTCTTATAATCTGGCTACCCCCGACCTATAGTTGGACCTACGTAGTTAACCTCACAGTCATTGCAGGGTATTTTGTAAATTATATTATTTTGTGTAATTCGGTCAACCGACAGGGTTCTTTAACCTACAGAGCTTGTCCTAGCTCAGTGAGTTTGTAGGCTTAAACGGCACCCTAATTCCTGCTTTATTAATGATCCTACGTAGGGTCTCAGATGTCCCCTCTTTATATGGTATAACTGTAGATGACTTATATTCTCTCTTGTTTATGTTGTTATTACTAGTTTCACAATTATTTTTATTTTTTTTTTGGCCTTTACCGTTCTTCCTAATGAATTTTATAGGATAATTATTTAACACCAACGCCACTTCTATCAGTTTTAGTTCGTCATTTGGGTGTTTTCTTGTGCTACTTAGTGCTACTGCTCGGTTTAATAGACAATTCACTAAGCCTGCCTTAACAGTTAATGGATGAGACGAATTAAAGTCTAAATATCTATTAGAATGCGTTGGTTTTCTATAAACACCAGTGTGTAGTTTGCCTTCTTCTATTCGTTTTATTTTACAATCTAACAGCATACCTAATTCTCCTAGTTCATTTTCTGATTCAAATGTGAATTTTATTCCCTCCAATAGTGAGTTTATATGTGTCAAGAAACTAGAGATATGTTCTGTTTTTAACACTGTGAAAGTGTCATCCACACATATCACCAGCATATCTTCGGAGCAGGATTACATGTATTAAGAGCACTACTTTCCCAGCTGTCCATAAATATATCTGCTACGATACGATATACTGGTGATCTATAATCTATATTGCTGACTATGAAAACAGTCGTCTTATTTCCCATCTAACTGTAATGGATCAATAACACTCATATCATTATTTCTAAATGTACATTATCTCATATTGATTTCTATTCAAATATCCATTCAATTCCACTCATGTATATAAATGAAGGAAGGAAGTTGTGTGAGTGAGTAGTGCCTTGAATTGATTATGAGTGGCAATAGTTTGTGCTCGAAAAGTGGTCATCAGTTAATATTACTGTATAACACTATACTGTGTGATTTATCAAAATAAAATCTCATCCATAATGGTCTTAATATCATATCACCAAAATATATGAATTATATTCAAAATGTTTACATCTTTATTTTGAAAAGTTTCTGATACTTACCGATTTTCGTAGTCCAGCTAAATCCAATTGTGTACAATTATTATATTGAATACATTCAACAGCCATAGAAGATTCAAATTCATTTTGATTTGTTTTAATGTATGAATTTAGCGGTAAATTTGAATTCAAAAAGATTTCTCCATTCAATAACGATGATGGCGATGTTTTATTGACATATATTCCAGAAGTTTTTTGTGTACTGCTTAGATTAACTAAACAGAATAATAATAGTAATAATAATAATAATAAATTATATAAAATGAAAGTCATTTTCAAGGATCTAGTTTTCATCAGTAAATATATAGTCAGTACAGCCTAGGAATTCCTTCAATTTTCGTTAAATTATCAAGAGGACATGACAAAAACATGTGGAATCGCCTGTCTTCCTTCAATTCTTCAATCTGAATAAGTATCAACCTGATTTGTAGTATTTAAACTTTTTATTCTACCAACTGTGTTTCATGTGACATAAATGATGATTATGATGAGGGTGAATTTCAGAGCAAAAACTCCCACTTCTCTTGGATACACAACCTTGAATGCACAAAATCTACAAATAACTTGTCTGTAGAAGAGGCAGGTATTCGGGAGAAGGGGAGAGAAGAGGATTGTAGAATGTGTACTAGGCAATATGTACTGTCCAATTTATTTAATGTAGGTATGTACAAATAATATAAGGTAGTTAAACACAGACAATGAACAGAATCACATCAATATACAGACGTGCTGTGCATCAGGTGTATTTATCTGTCTTATACTATAGTGTGCGTGCGTGTGTGTGTGGGGGGGTCGTCTGTATTTTGTAATCATTATCTAGGATGCTGTTTAATGTCTGCATGCCAGACTGTGCTAGTACAAATTATGAAGATAAAGAAATTAGAATGTAAAATAATATGATGTCTGAAAAAAAAGAATTTTGATGATTTAATTTCTTTTACAGGTTATTTAATTTTAACTCATACGACAAGAAATGAAATAAATTATTACATAATGATACATGTGTCATCCGGGATACGATAGATGGAAAAACATGAGAGATTTATTTATTGACGGTTGATAGTAGTATGAGCTTTTTTTTCGATTTGGATTGTCCCTTGTACGAGATAGTGGTCTGAACCAACGTCTGCTCCTCTTCTTGCTTTTGTGTCCAGTAGGCTGCGCCTCCACTTCCTTGAGATTGAGATGAAGTCGATTTGGTTTTTGGTTTGCCCGTCTGGTGACACCCATGTAAGTCAATGTAAAAACTGGCGTGGAATTATGCTTCTGTCCATTCCAAGCAAGATACTAAGTCGCATCATCCTGGAGAGAATCAAACAAGCCCTAGATGAAAAACTTCGACCGGAACACGCCGGATTCAGGAGAAACAAATCATGTATTGATCAAATCGCCACTCTACGGATCATCATTGAACAAAGCTTGGAATGGCAGTCACCTCTCTATCTCAACTTCATCGACTTTGAAAAGGCCTTCGACAGCGTCGATCGAGAGGTCATTTGGAAACTACTTCGCTACTACGGGGTCCCATCAACAATTATACACCTCATCCAACAGTTATACGACAATGCTGCATGCCAAGTAATCCACAACGGGAAACTTACGGAAGCCTTCGAAGTGAGGACGGGAGTGAGGCAAGGCTGCCTACTATCACCAATGATCTTCCTGATTGCAATTGATTGGATAATGCGACAGACAACGGCAACCAACGAGGGAACAGGCATAAAATGGACTGACACAAAAGACTTGGAGGATCTGGATTTCGCCGATGATATATGTCTGATTTCCATAAACTGGAAGATATGCAAGTGAAAAGTAACAAGTTGGCAGAAGAAGCATCCAGAGAAGATAGGACTTCAAGTGAACATAGATAAAACAGAGTTAATGAAGATTCCTAGCCAACATCAACAGCAGCAACAACAACAGACAACAATCAGCATAAGTGGGAAGAACCTGAAAGAAACAACCTCCTTCACCTACCTGGGAAGCATCGTCTCAACTACAGGCGAACGGAACTGACGAGGATATCAAAGCCAGAATCGGAAAAGCAAGACAAGCTTTCATTACTCTGAAATCTGTGTGGAGGTCAACAGCACTCAGCATCAAAAGTAAGATCCGGATTTTCAACTCCAATGTAAAGTCAGTGCTACTATACAGATCAGAGACTTGGCGCGTCATGAAGAGCATCTCGAACAAACTTCAGACCTTCATTAACAGCTGTCTTCACTCAATCCTACTCAAGATCAGATGGCCGGGCAGAAGAAATCAGCAACAGGGATCTCTGGGAGCGAACCAATCAGGAACCGATTGTGAAACAAATATACAAGAAGAAATGGAGTTAGGCGGATTTGTGGCCATACTCTGAGGAAACCATCAAGTGACATCACTAGACAAGCCATCGCTCGAGTGGAACCCGACCGAATAGGAAGAGGCGAGTTGGTCGTCAGTGCAAGGGTGACCTGGAGGAGGTCATGTGAGGAGGAGATGAAAGCATGTGGACAGACCTGGAGCGGGGTGAAAAAGTTGGCAGAAAACAGAAGGCAATGGAGGTGCGCAGCTGAATCCGTATGTTCCTCTAGGAACTAAAGGATACAATAATAATAATAATAGTAGTAGTATGAGAATAAATGTTATTATTATTATGCTTTTGGGTTGGAAGTGGAATATACGGCTTCAACAACACATCTCTACTTTCTTCGATTTTCTGTCGTCCTTTTCAGCTGGGTCCATAATTGACCATAATCTCTCATCTCCTCTTCTATGTCACCCTCGTAGTGGCGATCCGCTCGTCACTTCTCATTTGGATTCCATTCGAACGATGGCCTGCACTGCACGCGATGTCATGTGATAGTCTCCTCAATGTATATCCGATCCATCTTGATCTTCTCCTACATATCTGTTGGGTAATTGGCTCTTGGATGGAATGCTCTCATCCAGAATTTCTTATTACTAACTCTTTCTGGCAATTTAGTCTTCAGTATGGAGCCAGAGAAGATGGCAGCTGTTGATAAAAGTCTGCAATCTAACTGAAATCCTCTTCATGACACCCAGCGCAAGTTTCTGACCCGTATAAAAGAGGTGACTGATTTCATATTTGTGTTGAAAATTTCGAGTCTTGTTCCTCATACTGAGTATAGACGATTTCCAAATTGGATTTAGCTTGATGAAGGCGTATCTTGCCTTTCCGATTCTGACTGGCTTTAGCATCTTTATCCATGCTGTCTAACTCCCTGTGGTTGAAACTATGCCTCCTTTATAAGTGAAGGAAGTAACCTCTGTTATTATCTCTCCTGTCGATGGTGATCGGTGCTGGTTGTTGTTACTGTCGGTGGTTGGTTGGTTAGGTTTCATGCTAGCTGGCACTCACCAGTCAGCAAGGAGTATCTGAAAACTTTAAGGGGCCCACATCCCTTCTGAGATTCGAACCTACGTCACCTAGTGCCGCCTACAGTCAGAGACATTATCAATGATCTATTCGGGCCCACAAATAACCTCCTGTAGGACTGTATTGGATATTTTTTTGGTTTGATTGAACACTAGTCAGTAACTAGTGTAATGTGTCCAGTTCCTTCGAGCCATCAGATACGCCTTACTGACTGGTTAGTGCCAACTAGCATGAAACCTAGGCAGAATCAAGACATCCTGTGTCCGATTGCCTCCAGCCATATAATATCAACAATTTTAAAGTGTACCGTGATGGTGAGTCACCTGTTGGCATGGTGACCACATTGAGAACTTGACTGGCCGTTGGAATTTAGTCTACAAAAATCAATTCATGCATACAGCAGTAGTGGAGTTAAAGAGAAAGACAAAGGATTAGAACCAAAGATTACGTGATCAAATGAAAGAGAGAATAATGACATCCAGTTGCCAGGACAAGTAAACACTGATAACCCGAACATATATCAAGACGTCTACGTCTCAAAGAAACAAACGCTTTCAATAGTACCATTGCCAGACATCTTTATGATACCGATTATGAGGTAGATACCATAAAATCTTTTTAAATTACCAGTAGAGAAAATAGCTCAATTCTCCTTAATTTTGGTGAAGTAATCTCTATTAGATTCCTCAAACTCGATTTGGTGTTTAGAAAGATGCAGATATCAGTCGTCCCTTACCTATCATGGTAACAATAGGTCTTTGTTCTCTCTCTCTCTCATTTGATTACGAAGCCTTTGGCTTAAAACCTCTTGTCTTTATTACGTAAATCTTTTACTATTGTATGCATACATAGATTTTTTCTTTAAACGTGAACTCTTTGGATAAGTGTGTTAATACTGTTTCAGCAAATAAACTTCATGATTTTAGCGCGACTGGTATCAATAAATATCATCATCTGTAGGACATTCATCTTCTCTCCTGACTGGATGCATCTCACTGGTCATGAATACTCATGGGATATTGGATCCGGGCGCTGCAGCGGTTGAATGGTATACCAGCTTGATGACCTTACAACCGGAAGGTTGTGCGTTCATTCCCTTGGCAGTGGGTCGGTGCTGTTTGATGATTCCATAAACTAGGATGAAACAGCAATCCAGTTCTCTAACTGATATCAGTCCTTGGTTTAACTCGAAAAAAAGTATGATTTTACTTTTAATTAGCTGTACAGCAGTCGTATTTATATTACAGAAAAAGAAGGCATTCATAGGTGACACTAGAAATTGCTCAATGGTCAGTATTACACATATGACGATAAGAATAAAGATAATTAAAATGAGGAGGTATTAAGGTGGGCGCGGCAGAGCTGATTGAAATGGATGAATTACAAAACTTTTAAAGATTATTAAACATAAGTGAAGTGGTATAAAGAATTTAGAATTGTAGGTCAAGTGTTGTCTCAATAAAAATAAAGACGGCGAAGGTGAAGCGAAGTGGAATGAGTTCAAGTGGTAAAATAGAAATAAAAGAAAAGAAAAGAACTATGACCAAAGTAAAGAAAGGGTTTTAAGAAAACGTTTTTGAACTCATAATTTACTTTTCTTTCTATGTATAATAGCTAGAGATTCGGCTATGCATAAATGGGGAGAACGTAAGCTTTTGGAGTGGTTGGATTCTGTCCTGTAGATAACTCTGAAAGATAAATCACGTGGGGCTGAAGGCCGAGACTCCAGAAGGTGTTCACAGATTGAAGATTTTGTCGTCCTTTACTCACCTTTCATTAATCAAATAGGGTAGTGTTTGGCTACGTATACGACGTCCAATGTAATCAACTGCATACGAGCATGTGAATGAGCATATGCACATATAGAGATGGACATAAGCGGTAGTTTATCCTTGACGTATTGTTGAATCATATTTCGGCTGGTAAATACTAAATGTAAGTCAGTTGCGTAAAAACAATTTTTAATACATTTAGATAAACTAAACTATCACCAATGATCTTCCTGATTGCAATTGATTGGATAATGCGACAGACAACGGCAACCAACGAGGGAACAGGCATAAAATGGACTGACACAAAAGACTTGGAGGATCTGGATTTCGCCGATGATATATGTCTGATTTCCCACAAACTGGAAGATATGCAAGTGAAAAGTAACAAGTTGGCAGAAGAAGCATCAAAGATAGGACTTCACGTGAACATAGATAAAACAGAGATTATGAAGATTCCTAGCCAACATCAACAGCAACAACAACAACAGACAACAATCAGCATATGTGGGAAGGACCTGAAAGAAACAACCTCCTTCACCTAACTGGGAAGCATCGTCTCAACTACAGGCGGAACTGACGAGGACATCAAAGCCAGAATCAGAAAAGCAAGACAAGCTTTCATTACTCCCAAATCTGTGTGGAGGTCAACAGCACTTAGCATCAAAAATAAGATCCGGATTTTCAACTCCAATGTGAAGTCAGTGCTACTATACGGATCAGAGACTTGGCGTGTCATAAAGAGCATCTCAAACAAACTTCAGACCTTCATTAACAGCTAGCTGTCTTCGCTCAATACTGAAGATCAGATGGCCGGCCAGAAGAAATCAGCAACAGGGATCTCCGGCAATGAGAGAACCAATCAGGAACCGATTGTGAAACAAATATACAAGAAGAAGTGGAGTTAGGTGGATTTGTGGCCATACTCTGAGGAAACCATCAAGTGACATCACTAGACAAGCTATTACTCGAGTGGAACCCGAAAGGGAAGCGGCGAGTTGGTCGTCAGTGCAAGGGTGACTTGGAGGAGGTCATGCGAGGAGGAGATGAAAGCATGTGGACAGACCTGGAGCAGGGTGAAAAAGTTGTCAGAAAACCGAAGGCAATGGAGGTGCGCAGCTGAAGCCCTATGTTCCTCTAGGAACTAAAGGATACAATAATAACAATAATAATAATAATAATAATAATAATAATAATTTTAATACCTTCAGCGACAGTGTCACCTTTGAAAGTCAAACTCATAAACAGTGTCTTCTTTGGCACTGCGATTTGACTGAGAATGGTTATTTCTGTCGATGAACTTTTTAGGATATCCATTACTTAAGAGAGTTGTGCGAAGGCTTTCTAATTCTAAGTTGACCGTATCTACAGAGAAACATTTTGCGAATTCCGGAGCACAGGGAACGAATAAGATTTCTCTTCCTACCTAGAGATATCAAACTGTTGAAGTTAGTATAATGACCTGTAAATGTTGGCTTTCTTTACCTTGGTAACAGTAATATTCTTTTATTTTATTCTATTTTACCACTTGAATTCATTCCACTTCACTTCCCCTTCGCCATCTTTACTGTTGTCATTATCACACTGTTAATTTTCTAGACAACACTTCACCTACAATTTAAAAATCTTTATACCAGTTCACTTATGTTTAATAATCTTAACAAGTGTTGTAATTCATCCATTTCAATCAGCTCTGCCGCGCCCAACTTTTTTGTATTTTTTTTTAAATATTTTTGATTTACAGCTTGATTCCACACTGTACTTTTGGTAAAAGTATGAAATTTTCAGCATGGATATCGGTAGCCTAAATTTTGCAGGCCAACCATAGATATCAGGTGTGCGTTAGCAGGGGATCGAACCTCGGATCATGTGTATGGTCGGCGAGAGTCCTAACCACTATGCCACCGACGCACTAGTAGTAGTGTGGTGAGAGCTGGCTGTTAGCCAAAATTGGTGGACAGTAATTTACGTCAATGTTTATGTCCCCAATATTGGTCATGAGAAAAATGAGAACAAAGGCTTTGTGTAGGTGGACACAGTTAACATATAGATGATCTGATATTCAAGAAACAGCCACAAAGAGATGCAAGGTTAACTTTCTGTGAGAAACAACCAATCAGCGGACTGTGTTTTTCTGCTAACAATAATTTATAGTATGTACATGAAAATCTATAAATATATGTTGATTTCCTTAATAAACGATCTGTTTGGCTGGCCCTCGTCTTCTGTTGTTACAGTAGTAGTAGTAGTAGTAGTATTGAGCTATCTAGACTGAAGTAGGTAGGGTGGAACTCGAACCTAGGATGTACTGGTTACAAGTAGAATGCTTAAGTCACATTTACGCCTATATTGGACTTAGAATCACTTCGAGATGCTCGAAACAACATCACCCAGTTAATAATAACACTGAAAATATTATTTGCGACATCAAATATATAAGTCAGGATATTCGACTGCAATACCAAACAAGCCCATACAGTGTGATTTACAAAACACTGTAAAAGTGGTAATGATGTGTACTTAGTCGAGAGGTTACAGTCATATAATTATCTGTAATCAGTTTACAAGAACACTTTCAGTAACCTCAATACATTTATAATGCCAAGGGAATGTTTTCATTCAGATTTCTGTTCAAAAAGCAACAGATTTTAACTTTAAAGTAGGACTTATCTTATTTATAGAATATTTATTAGCGTAACAAAACTACCTAATTAGCTCTATAACCTGGAAACTGAAGACAGAGGTATGAATACACATTTTGTGATTTTATTTCATCCTCTCGAGTTCCGAGAGGAGCATAAAGCTTCAACAGCACATCTCTGCTTTCTTCTGTTCTCTACAGTCCTCTTTGGCTGACTCCACGAGGGTTCATAAGCTCTCTCTCATCTTCTCCACGTCACCCTCAGATGCCCACTTGCATCCTATTTGAGGGATTGACACGCTTGACGTTACATAAGGAGCTCCCCGGAGTGTGTCTAATCCACCTACATTTTCTACGGCACATTTGTTGGGTTATGGATTTTTGATCTAGTTCATTCCCAGAATTCCGTGTGTTGCTGATCCTTTTTGACCCGCCATCTGATCTTCAGTATGGAATGAAGACGGTTGTTCATCAAAAGACTGAAGTCTGTTCGAAATACTTCTGTTGACAATCCAAATCACTGAGTCAATACACTGACTTAAAGCTAGCGTAGTGTTCACATGGAAATTCTCTTCTCTCATGATATCATAACTCAGATATCCTCTTTTTTCTCTTTACAACAAACCTAACCAGATCATCATTGTCTAACAATAATGATAATAACTGAATATCATCGAGCCAAATGAAATGGAATACCAAACATTTATAAAAGACAATTTTTTAAAAAAGAGCTAACAATTACTTAATATCTACTCATTTTAATTATCTTTATTCTTATCATTATACATACGTGTAATATTGACCACTGAGCGATTTCTACTGCACCCCAACTTAATACCTTCTCTTTCCGTAATATAAATACGACTGTTGTACAGCTGATTGAAAATGAAGTCCTTGAAAAGAAAGTGTATTTCTTCACTGAACCGAGAAAAACAACAACAACAGCTGTGTTTTTCCTAAAGAATTATTTGGGTATATTTCGCGATTGAAAAGTATAATTATCATTATTATCATTATTTGAATAAACATTTGTACTTCCCCTTAATCAGACAGTATATGTACCATTTTTTATGCACAATGTGAATTGTACAAACACATAACAGACAAGACGAATATTGATATATTGAAATATTTTGTAGATGATTAATCCTCATGTTTTGATGAAAACAAAAGTACAGTCTACTGTCTATCTGTCTTTGATATACAATAAAACGAAAATTATTATTGTTGTACAATTTGATGTGAATTTAGGAATTCTAGGCACTATTTCATTCCCCAAACCCACCCACCACCCCCCCCGAATCCTTTTACGATATATTTCGCCTAATTATTTAAAACAGCTGCTGTGTTAAAAGTGCAGAGATAATTTCGCCTTTTTATTACTTTCTCAGCTGTGAATAGCTACTGATATGAACAGCCATTTAAGTTAACTTTAATGATAATATTAGTGAGAGGAATAATAAACTGAATGTGGACGTTGTACATGCTAGACATTTCAATAGACAAATGAACGAAATATGCCTATGTAGGAGTCATGTAAACAGCAAATAAAATTTTCCCCAAATCCACGATTAATTTTTCACATAAGCTGTTGTAAAATAATCGTAACTCTATAATAAAGCGTTCTTTGTATTTCCCAGTGAATGAATGAACACCCAAAACGATATTGGTGTTTTTACTGACGTTTCGCTATTTAATGATGCTGCTAATAGCTTTATCAAAGTGCTAATATTAAACTAAAATTTACAAAATCTCAGCTTATATATAGTAAAATTATTCATAGATCCTCAGTATGGGCTCATTTTTGCTTTATCAAGTTGGCCAATTCGTAAAGATAACAAAACCAAGTATAGATAGATGACTGTTGGATTTGATAAATGTGCAAAAATTATAAAAGTAGCGTGTATTTACATAGTGAAATTGCTAATCACATTCGTGTTGATGTTATTATTTCACAAGGAGGGTGGGTGGGTGTTGCAACTAGGTCAGATTCTGCTTTAGTTCAACTGGATTTTCCGGTGGTGGTCGAACAGAGTCGGCTCTACGGTGTTCATTTCTTCTGATTTTGATGAACACCGTAGAGCCGACTCTGTTCGACTACCACCAAGGAATCCAGTTAGTGAACTAGAAAAGCTTGAACAATTATTAGCCTTTGCTCATCTACAAGTTATAGAATCAGGTCACAAAATTGATTTTGACAATATTGAATGAATTCAAAAAAATTTCACAATTAATCATAAAGAGCGTCTAATATCAAAAGACAGGCATTTATATCAAACGGAATCCAAATTTCATACACTTGGTTCCCTTGATAAATTTCGATAAAGAAAGGAAGACGAGATTTGCAGTATAAAATGATATCGTCATTCTATTTCACAGGTTCTCATCAGCTGCACACCACTACCTGAAATTACAATGATTATATAAATGATAATAACATACTTAAATGTTGGAGTGGTAGCAGAGAAGAGATACTATAAAATCGACCCATCGAAAATGAAATGCGTCTACTACCACTTCAACATTTAAGTATGCTTTTATCATTTATATAATCATTGTAATTTCAGGTAGTGGTGTGCAGCTGATGAGAACCTGTGAAATAGAATGATATAATTTTATACTGCAAATCTCGTCTTCCTTTCTTTATCGCAATCCAAACTGTCCGAATAGGAATGATGGACAAGAACAGAGTTTGACCTGGCTGCAACTCCCATCCACCTCCCCCATGAAATGACAAAATCAACACGATCAACAACCTACTGGCCGACAAATATGCAGAAGGAATTGGAAATGGTTTAGACACACCCTGATTAGACCACTGAATGATATCGCCCTCCAGACCCTCGAGTGGAACTCGAAAAGGAATCGACGAGTTGGACATGAGTTCAACAATGATATGGAGGAAATTATTTAAAGAGCGAATGAAAGGCTGTAAGCAGTCATGCTGCCAGTGTGGTGAGAGATGTCTGCTAGCCAAAATTGGTAGATAACAATTCACGTCAGTGTTTACGTCCTAAAACTTGATCATGAGTGGATGCGGTTCACAGATATATGGTCTAAATTTAAAAGAAACGGCCACCAAGAGATAACAGGAAAACTTTCAGCGAGAAGACAACCAATCAGAAGACGCTGTTTCTCTGCTAATAATAACGAATAATAATGTACATAAAAAATATATATAAATATCTCTTGATTTCCTCAGTAAACGATCTGTTGCCTGACTTTTGTCTTCTGTCGTTCCACTAGTTGGAACTGATGGGCGTGAACCGAGTAGAATGAAGATTTACCTGTAAATTCCTGTAATCAGGATATTTTCCTTTGATGCACTACCAAACTCCTGACACTTGCATATTTTCTTCTGTTAACCTCTGTATACTTCTTCAGTGGTATAAAAACGTTTACACTGGAACAACGCCTATTTCACATCTGACAAAGATGACATTGGATGTGCGGATTTGCCTTTCTGGATCTTAGATTCATAGCATCAAGCAAAAGGTTTTCTTGCCCAAAAGAAAACTCACGATCCTTCTGTGTTCCCCGAGTCTGTTCAACACGTTTAAGGTACTTCTGTGTAGATAGTTTAGTTGTGAAGCTTTCCCTATACAGAAAATCTTTCAAAATGAAGTCTGTCCACAAGTTTCTCATTATAATTAATGAAAAGGTTTTTAGATATGATAGAGAAGATTTGTAGCTCAGGTGGATGATTTTGATGTGATTTTGTTCTCTAAGCTGGATGGTTAATTTGCGAAGCTTTCATCACCGTAGTGCGCGACATCTTCAGCGCATACTTCAATTCACTGAAGTGAGCTTTCAGATTTCTCCACGAGTTTATTAATCATCTCTCCTGGTGGGTGATCTTAGACGTGACTAGTTGTGTGTTTTCACACCTTCTAGGTTACTTGTATTGGAACTGACTGTTTCTTTGACTTGAACTTTGACGCTTTGTGTGTGTGAGAGGTTTCTTTCTTATTGGTTGATAAATTTTGTCTATCTCGATGTGTCTATTGATTGATGATTCACTGGAATGCCAGGAAGGCTTCTAAAAATTCCCTAGCATTCTTGTTGTTTCCTCTGTCTAATATTTGAACGTTGGTTGTCCCAGTCGAACTGATGTCCGTGGTTGCCTGTATGTAGTGATATGAGGGAGTGGATATCATGTCTTTTGACGGCTAGCTTATGTTCGTGGATACGAAGACGAAGGGGACGTCCACTTTGATCAATGTAGTGTTTTTCGTAGTTGTTACAATTTTGATGATGTTAGTTTTATCTTCGTTCGCTGTTGAGTCTTTTGGTTGACATAGAATTGAGTGAAGTGACTTTGTTGGTTTGTGTACGACGTCAATTCATAAAGGTTTGAAGAGTCTTGTAGTGATTTCTGAGATATCTTTTATATATGGTAAGGCGATTTTCTTTGTGCTTTCTTTGGTGGCTTTCGCTTTGGTAGGTTGGCTCGGGGGTATATGTCTTTTGATGAAATTCCGTGGATATCCATTCTTTTGGAAGACGTCCATGAGATACTTTTCTTCAATTTTCCTTAAGGTGGGAGTCCTTGCGCTCTTGAATAGTGTTTGTATGCAATTCCTTTTGTGTGTTATTGGGTTGTTGCTGTTGTAATTTAGGATTTGGTCTGTATGAGTTGATTTCCTATAAACTTGAGTTTCTAACTCCCCTGTGGTTGTTCGCTTGACTAAGACGTCCAAAAATGGTATTTTGTTCTCGGATTCCTCTTCTCTTTTGAATTTGATGTCGTTGAAGACGTTGTTTATTAAGTTGTGAGTTTTATCTAACTCGTTTCTTTTGAATATTACAAATGTGTCGTCGACGTAGCGTATCCAAATCTTGGGTTTGATCTTTAATAGAATTATGTTTTCGAGTCTTTGCATCACTGCTTCTGCAATCAAACCTGATATTGGCGATCCCATGGGTGTTCCTTTGACTTGTTCATATATTTGGCCGTTGAATTGGAAGTATGTTGTTAGGCATAGATTTATGCATTCCATCCAGCTTGTGTGTTGCATTTTTGATTGTTGTGGCAGTTGTTCGTCGTTGCTAAGTAATTGCTCCATGGTTTCTTTTGCTAGTTTTTGTCCGATGGAGGTATATAATGCTGTCACGTCGAAGGATACCATTATTTCTTGTTCATCTATTTGGATGCCTCTGATTTTCTCTAGGAATTGAATAGCAGAGTTGATGGAGTGATCGGACATCAATTCGACTGGGACAACCAACGTTCAAATATTAGACAGAGAAAACAACAAGAATACTAGAGAATTTTTAGAAGCCTGCCTGGCATTCCAGTGAATCATCAATCAACAGACACATAGAGATAGACAAAATTTATCAACCGATAAGAAAGACACCTCACACACACACACAAAGCGTCAAAGTTCAAGTCAAAGAAACAGTCAGTTCCAATACAAGTAACCTAGAAGGTGTGAAAACACACAAACAACCAATCACGTCCAAGGTCACCAAGAGAGATGATTAATAAACTCGTGGAGAAATCTGGAAGCTCACTTCAGTGAACTGAAGTATGCGCTGAAGATGTCGCGCACTACGGTGATGAAAGCTTCGCAAATTAACCATCCAGCTTAGAAAACGAAACCACATCGAATTGTTTTTTATTGGTTATCAGAAAAACTAAATTCATAGGGAAGAAGCTAAAAAGCTGCCTACCTACTTACTCAAATTTACTCTCACCTGTTTGGTTTGATTGGTCGAACAAATTCAATTTCTTCCATTCATTTGTAATATTCTCTAGGCTTAATCCATATTCACATGATTTGAAATGCTATAAACAATGTAAGAATGACAATGAATTACAATAAAATCCCTTGTAAAGTTTTACAAACGTATATATAAGCAAAACACGAATATTATTCATTTTAGAAGCAATTCAGTAAGTGAGAAAATAATTTCATGGCAAAGCTTGAAAATTCTCAACTTAGTCAAACCATCGATCATTTTGACATTTATGAAAGATACGTAGACGAAAGTTTTGTCATCTGTGATAATAACGTAATTCTTGATGATTTCTTATTCGCTTTCAACAACTGCCATCCTTCCTTAAAATTCACCATATAAAAGGAATCTGAACTAAGTATTTCGTTTCTTGATGTGTGCCTCAGTAGACGTTATGACAGATCTCTCAAAAGATCCATCCACTGAAAACGTACATGGAACGGACAACTAACTAACTTTTATAGTTGGGTGCCTATCTCCAGGAAAAGGAACTTGATTCATTCTCTCTGCTTTAAAATAAGGAACATTTGTAGTTCTGATCACGTTGACTCAGAACTTGACTTCTTAAAAACCACACTCGCAGAAAATGGTTACCGTAACCGATTTATTGACATCAGCATGAAAGATAAGCAGTTCACACTCGTCACTGATTCACTTCCAAAGAAAATCTTATTCACGAACTTGGAATACAAAGGTGATCAAGCTTCAGATATGCTCATAAAAACCATCTCTCTAAATCAGTCAGTGTAAAACGTTCTTTGCAGCGAAGTTATATATAACGTTCACGAGCCGCAAATTGTTCTCTACCTCTTTAAAATATAAGCTCCCCGTCTGGCCGCCTCCATGTGTATCTATCAGTTCACCTACTGTTGTGGAGCAAGGTACATTGGCCGTAGTCAGAGAACGCTCTCCACACGGATACGAGAACATAGTCCAGCAGTACAGTTTTACAAGGGAGAAAGGAAGTGTGTACGAAGCTCAGTATTCTGGAACACCTGATCGGCTTCTGTCACTCTGTCAACACTGACCATGATTTCAAGATCATATATAGAATTCATGCTAACTTCCCGCGTTTGCTTCATTACAGACTTGTAAAGGCAGCTGAGGCTTTGGCAATTCATGACTTTAAGCCAGACCTTTGCGTACAAAAGAAGTATGTAGAATCTCTACTTCTGCTTTGGCCGTAGAGGGATAGACATTTATTTATTTTGTTTATTTAGTTATTCTATGTACCTCTGCCTTATTACTTCGATTATTATTATTATTACTATTCTCACTCTGAATCTTTCCCACTTGACCCACTTAACATTTTAAACCCAAAATTATTCATTTGTATATTTTTTATTTTTACAATATTGAATTCTATCTTATCAAATTTCACACCATGTTATGTAACATTGTATATTGGTCTACTAATCTCATAATTATGTACCCCTTTCCAAAATCTATACACCTTATGCATTTTTCTATATATGACATTAATTTACTTTGCCACTTGACCTTAAACCATGATTATTATCACAAATATTTTAATTGCATTTCATACCACTATCATTTTTTCATGTATTCACACCTTTGACCTAATTCCCTCAGCGGATATAATTTCTTAAATAAGTCCATAAATATACGAATGTACAGCTTGATAATAAATTCGTTGTTGAAAAGAGTCTCTTCGCTGAATATTGTGTTCTGAATGCCACCATGGGAATTATTAAATTATAGAAAATTTTATGCCCACTTTTAATATATTAAGACAATACTGTGACATAGCGCAATCTTGAAGTAAATTTGTGGATGGTGATTGGCAGTGGAATCCACGATGTACACTGCGCAGAATATGGGACTCGTCAGCCGCACGGGCATACCTGCAATTCCCAGTAAGTCAAGGAATTCCCACTGAATCTTGAATCTTGTGCCCATAGTTTTAAAAGTCCCAAATTAGGAAGTACGTGATAGCTGTCCAGTACTTCCAGGTTTCTCAGTAGTTCTCTAATTGATGTCAGTTCATGAAGAAATCCTCCATACAATCAAACAAAATCCCTAAAAAACAATACTTGATACTATCTTTATTTCACCAGTTTTATTCCTATCCAGTATAAACGTTCCCCCCTAGGGAAATGTTTGTCCTCAAGGGCCTGAAAAATATGCACAAGTGACACATTGATGGATGAGTTTCAACATATATATTCAGTTTTATTAGCTAATGGTCATCCAGAAAACTTCATCAATTGTCACGGTAAGGATAGACCACATCTTGAAAAGACAGCTTCTGTACCAAAGAAAGCTATCTATCTTTATTGACCTACCATTCAAGGTTAACCAGATTATGCAGTTGACAGCTCAAAGACTTCGGTCAGCCGTCAAACGCACATTCTACGCCGCTTCTCTTTTTCTCACATGCCGAACATTTTCGATCCCCGTACCTACTTATGATTAAAGGACGAAATTCTGTGGACTATACTTCAAACTGTATCTACAAGTTCACCTGTAGCCGTTTCGGTGACACTTATATAGGTAGAACCGATAGAATGTTCCACTGTCATAGAAAAGAACATATTCCAAAATAGTTATTAAGACACATAGAAAATCCCAATGCAATTATTAATCTGAACAGACATCCAGCATAATAATCCATTGCAAAACACTTATTAATGTCACGATACAAAATCAATATTAATTAATGACTGTTTCACAATTATTTCATCACATAACTCTAATTCAAGGTTGGTTATTAAAGGTAATGGAAACACTTTCGGGGATTAATCACATACAGCCTAAACTATGTGTACAAAAAGTAACAATCGACTTCAGCCTTCTCGCCTACCATGGCGAATTTACTTGACCTATTTAAATGGGATTGGTCATTAGTATGCACTTTTGTTGTTTTATTTAACTGAGTAATTGTCTTGCATTCTATTTTATTATTATTGTAAACCATGTTAGTTGTAAAGCGATTATCGAGAAACTATGAAATGACGATATCATCTCCTGTGGAGCCTTTAAAACAAAACAATTTAGATTATCTAATACCCTGCCTGCAACGATTTTCAGGTCAAATATATAGGTCAAACTATTGGGACAGGGGCAGTCAGACTAGCTGAACACAAAATCCTTGGTATATCTAGATTAGCTGACCCGAATAAGATAAGAAATCTAGGGAATAGTTCAGCTATAGCACTCACTACATGTAATTACACATAACCATACAATAGGATGGGGTAGGATGACAGTTTTAAAATCTAACGTCACAGGGTATGGGGAGAGATTGATAACAGAAGCTTTGTTTATCGAATCAACTGACAGGAAATACGTGTAACAGGAATGATTCAACACACCTGTCCACCCAGATATCTGGAAAATTCTACTACCACGCCTACGATGACAAATAGGAGAAGACAAAGAAAACTATAAAACTCAAGTTTCAAACTCGTGTGATTACTACTGATATGATTATGAACAATAAATTTTCTTCGAAACGTCATCCAGTAATTAATAATACTGTTTCACTGTGTGTGATACATCTAATAAACAAACTAATATGGAACTACCATCAGTCCTTTGGGTGACGCATGGAGGATGGAGGATGTCATTCCATACGAAGTAGTAGAGCCCCTTTGTTAATCAGTACCAAATGAGCAAGAAACCCATCTCCCCAAGGCTTTCTGCCTTGGTTCACAGAGCAAGAGCGATTTGCTCGGACGAATGTCTTGATGAAGAACTGAATAATATTAAACGGTTGCTAAGTGAGAATGGTTATCCTGAAAAGTTTATTGATAAGAATATGAATTTGAAACCAAAGCAGCCGAAGTTACCAACAGTTCCAAAAAAGGCCTTATTCTTTCAGATGCAGTTCCTTGGGGACAACACTAGCGAGATACTAACACAGCGTATTAGAAATGCGGTAAAACGAGCATTCCCTGCTGCTGAATTACGTTGTATCTTTAAGACTACTTCTCTTCTGCGTTCGGGAGTAAAAGAAAAACTGCCTAATTTCGCCTCATCCATGTGTATCTACCAATTTAATTGCTCCTGTGGAGCCAGTTACATAGGCCGCACAATTAGGCCTGTTTCTCGTCGAATTTCCGAACATCACCCTGCGTGGTTAAGCAAAGGCCAAACAAAATCTATCCGTAGCGCTATTTTGGCTCATCTGGTGGATACAGAACATAGGATTGATGTTAACCAAGCTTTCAGAGTTATTTATCGGATACCAACAAATCTCAACTTCGCCTTAAGAGTTCGATTACTAAATATTGCTGAGGCTGTTGGGATCCACATTAAAAAGCCTAATTTGTGCGTCCAAAAGAAGTTAGTTCAGACACTGTCCCTACCTTGGCCATCTAGGTTTGAATGATTCTCAATTTTCGTGAAAATTTCCTAATTTTAGTTGATATCCTACTCGCTATTATATCTTTATTAGTATTATAATTTAAGTATTTTTAGTGAACTGTAATTCTATCGATCATACTTTACAAATCGATATTATTTAAAAAACACTAATATTGTTATTAACTACCAATCTTGAATATTCTGTGTATATAAACATGTATATAATTGTAGAGCCTGGGAGAGGAATTTATCGAAAAGGGGATATTCTTTGCTCAATTATGTTGTGTTTTATAGATATCTGAATGAATATTTTTGCTATACTTTTAATCCGATAACATCTATCCAAATTCATTAAATGGACTAATTATTTCAAATGATAAAAGTTGTGAATTATAGTCTGTCTGATGCTGTATAGTAAATGACTGTTAACAAAAACTTACGCTGTTGTCGGAAGAGTATTTTCTAGCACCATATTCAGTGAAAAACATTTTCAACTGTTTCGTGAATCCCTGTAAAAATGATTTTTTTTTAAATAAATGAGAATTATGATTAGTGTCATTATATCAAAGAAAAAACCAACAGATTACTTATTTTTTACGAGTTGATCACGGATTGATATCAGTTAAAGAACCATTGAAAACCAGGGAGTACTGGACAGCTGCTGTTTCATCCTAGTTTGGGAATCATCGGAAGTACGCACCCACTGCCAGGGTTCGAACCCAGGACCTTCCGGTTACAAGGCAAGCTCGTATACCATTCAGCCACTGGAACCCGATTCAATGGCTCGTGAATTCTAACTTCTACCAATTCGTGATTTAGCACGACCCCAACCATTGTCGTTGGTGGGACATCCATCCACACACGTGACATCTAATTGGACCTCACTGGTCACGACTTCTCACTAGAACTCTTTCTGGCCATCTGACTGGGCATTTGATGTTCAGTTTGGAGCCAGCCAGTGAAGGTGGCAGATGTTGATGTTACTCTGTAACTTGTTGGAAATGCTTTTTGTGACGTGCAGTGCAATTTTCTGACGCGTAAAGAAGAAAAGACTTGACATTTGTGTTGAACAAAATCCGAATCTTGTTCTTTATGCTATGTTATAACCCCGTTGCCAATTTGTTATAACTGAAGTGAATTGAATAAATCCGGGTCCACAATTACCCCCATAATCTCTCATCTCTTCCTGGCAAGATCTCCTCTATGTCACCTTCTCACTGACGATCAACTGGTCGCTTCTTTATTGAGGTTCCACTAGAATAGTGGCCTGCATTGAGCACGATGGCATTCAACAGCCTCTTCAATGTGTGCCCGATCCACTTTCTTTTCCTCCTACATATTTGTTGAGCAAGCAGCTCTTGCCTGTTGGTTTCTTCCCAGCCAAAATTTCTTCTTGCTAATTCTTTCTAGCTGGCTAATCAGTCATTTTATCTCCAGTATGGAGCCAGTAAAGGCAGTCGTTGGAAAAGTCTGTACCTTGTTGAAAATCCTGTTCGTGACACGCCCGCAAAGTTTCTGATCCATATAGAAGAGGTGACTGACTGACTGACTTCACATCACGTTCTATTCCTAATAGAGGCAATAGTACGCCCGCCGGAATAACTCAAATTAGGATGGAACAACTGACCATCCTACCTAGTTCTTAAAGATTATTTAACTGATATCATGAATAGACACCAAACGAAGAGCAACATGTCTTATACTATTAGCTCAGTGAAGCTGGCCTCATCTTCTTTATGAAACATGAGGTGTGTGTATTCACTTGATTCCATTCAACATCCTTTTAAATCTGCTTGGTCATACTGACTAGCCCACCAGTTACACCAGCTACCAATCGTAAGCTCATGTCTGTGTCTGTATATTTACAATGTACACTTTACTAAAAATGCAGTTTGTGATGTGACTGGCGTACAAATATAGGTACCTGTTATTATAGTGATGTCCTAACACACTCTGCTGTTCTGCCAAGCTCCCACTTATTGGGTGTCGTTTGAAAACATTCAGGCGATCTCCAACTTCCTTTCAACATATGTCAGCAGCCAATTCACAAAATCACCAGGGAAGAAGCACCACGTAAGTCATACTCCAAACAGTTCTATAAACAATCTTAGTGAATTGATCAAAAGCTGAAATCAGTTAGAGAACCACTGGAAAATCTGAGAGTATTTGATAGTTGTTTAGTCCCACTGTGGGACTCTTCATCAGTACGCATCCACCGGCACATTTGTATCACAAATATATATATATATGCTTCCCTTCGTAAACTGAACATTGAAAGGCATATTTCTACTCATAGTTCCACATTGAGTGAACGGTTTTATTTGCTATTTTCTTTATTCGATAGTTTTAATCGAATCCCTCAGCTTCGCCTTCTACAGATCCACAGGTTTCGTGTTCTCCTGGTGTTTTTAAATTCTATTTTTCATTTCTGCGTGTGTCTTCTGGTGCACTGTTCCACCTGATGCAAATCCCATCTTGTTTCCATTGATTTTCTACCAACTGAATGTTTCCTGACAATGCTGTAGTTGCTTCTTCTCAAACCAAGCCAAAGGTAGAGGCCTATGAATAGTCTGTGGCATTACTAACAGCCTACTACTAGTTGTCTTCTTGGCTACAGTTTACAGAATCTGCTCTCTCTAGTCAAATCAGCCATGTTGTCAAAATCCAATATGCAATCCTTGGCCTCCACCGTGGATGAAGCTGTCACATCGTAATAGACATCCTGCTTCTCTTCGCCCTCCACTTCATCTTTGTGCGTCGGTGGCACAGTGGTTAGGACTCTCGCCGATCATGCACATGGTCCGAAGTTCGATACCCTGCCGACGCACACCTGATATCTATGGTCGGTCTGCAAAATTTGGGCTACCGATATCACAAGCTGAAAATTCCATACTTGTATCAAAAATACGGTGTGGCATCAAGCTGTAATCAAAATTTAAAATTCAAAATTTAAAAAAATATGACTCGTCAAAATCTGATCCCAGTGGCTGGATGGTCTAAGAGTTCACCTCGTGACCAGGAGATCGTCGGTTCGAACCCTGGTGAGAGTGCACTGATAAAGAGTCACAAATAAGGACGAATCAGCTGTCGAGTGCCCCCTCCCCAGTTAGTTGGTTTTCCAATGGTTCTCTAACTGATGTCAACTCCTGATCGAATCTCTAACCAATCAAATGCCTCCAAAGCTAACACTTCATAAGGCGAAAAATTCAAAAATAATCATAGCGTATAACATTCTTATATAATTAAACATAAACGCTGTAAATACATAATTCATACCATAAATTGATCTCCATGATGAGGTCCTCCAGACAGAATATAAAATCTATCCAACATTGATGCTTGTTCTGATTTATTTTCAAATGTATCTCCATGTAAATGATGATACTTAATATTTTGTCGATAATAAATTTGGTAGAGCGGTTTTTTGAACGAGTTAAATTTGTTGAACACTTTAACACAGACATCTGTAATCTTTTTTTTAAATTTAAAACAAAATCAAATAAATAAAGTAAGTTGGGATGAAGATTTAGAGTTGACTATCTCGAGAATGAAATTGTCTGGTAAAATAAATGAATTTTCAAAAAAAAAAACGACGCCTCTTGCCTCCAATCGTCTGACACCAGTTGAAAGTGTCTCATATTGGAAAATCGTCACGAACACTGAAGACCAGAAACACGATATTGACTATACACCAACGAATAATCAATATTAACATTTCGGGCCTACGAGAGGTTAGTCACGAGTCTTATATCTCAGTAGCAGTATCGCTGATTACAGCATTGGGTGACGCTGGTTCGATTCCTCGAGAGAAAACCAGTTCCTTCCAGGCTTCGAATATGTCCTAGAGACAAGTGACAGTATGCAGGAAACCAAGGTTGGGGTCTACCTGCCGATTGTCTCTACCCATCTAACTGAAATTCATTTACTTAATGTCATTCTAACACATAGAGTATTAGGTAGTCGTTTCCCTGTATTCTTCAATGCATAAAGGCAAGCTGTAATGTTAAAGCAGTTTACAAATTTCGTCAACACAATAAGAAGACGTAGTTCATCTGAAATGTGTGATGTATTTGCATGACACATTTCGAACATTCTGATCATACAAACACACACGAGTACTTTTCATACACATTTATACAGAAAGCAAGAAGGCATGAATCATCAAAATACATGTCAGGGTCACAAATAGTGGGTAGGAAGATGACGCAAAGCTGTGGTTATGAACAATTTCCTATTGCCAGTATCTATATTTTATTTAAAAGAGTTGCTGCTTCTATGTTTCAACAATGTTAAGTTTACATTTCAGGGGGAGCATTTTCGCCAGGTCGATGGTGTTGCTATGGGAAGCCTCTTAGGTCCATTGTTAGCTGATATACACAAGTCGCATGTTGAGAACCTAGTGGAGGAAGTAATGTGGATGACATAATAGACATTTGTGATAAGCCGACAGACGCCATAGAAATCTTTAACCAGATCAACAGATTACAAAACAATATATCGCTAACATATATTAAAGAGAATAATGATTGTTTGTCATTTTTAGATGCACTCATAACCGGCCGCTGATAAGATGGGTCAGTAAAACGATCTGTCTACAGAAAGTCCACATGGACGGGACAATATCTAAATTATCATAGTTTATGTTCACTACAGTATAAAAAGGCGTTGGTTAAATGTTTGTTCAGGCGCATTCACCGTATATGTACTGCCGAAACAATTGAACAAGATAGACAACACCCCCAATGAAATATTGTTAGATAACAGCTGCGCACTGAGATTCATTAGGCGTTACGGAAATGTTAACCGTATAGCTTTACCAACCCAATCAGCTCCTAAAAAGGATGTTTATATATTCCTGCCGTTCAGGAGTGATCGACAAAGTCTAGTCACTAAACAAAAACTCAAGACAGCAATTAACAGAACTTACTAAGTGGCTAAGCTTATCTTCAAAGAGAAAATGTCCTATCCTGTCCTGTAAACCCTCACAGTATCCAAACGATAGCGTCACATCCCAGTGCGTTTATCAATTTACATATATGTGTGGACACACGTACAGAGGGAGGACCCATAGGTCTCTGCAGGTTAGGGCTACACAACATATCTCAAAGTGGCTACAATAACAAATAAAATCACCAAATACAATTGACCCCGGAAATAGATGTCCAACATATAGTGAAGCACATTATGGAGACGAGTCATAAGGTTGATTTCAACAATGCCTATAAACCCATATTTAAAACAAGGTTGCGTCACATACTTAAATCCATTGAAGCCTACACCATAAAAAGACTTAGACCTGTCTTATTTGTCCAGAAGTTATTTGTTATCACCTTAAACTTGCCTTGGTAATCCAATTTAGAACCAAGGGTCAATCTATTTCAGAATATTTTCAATCCTTTCTTTACTTGGATTGTTCTTTTCTTTTCCTTCTTACCACACCCCTTTGCGTCATATACCTACCCATTATTTGTGACCTTAACTTGTACACAGTCTGACCTGTATTGTAATCACTTACGCTTCCTTGCCTTCGATATAACTGTGAATGTCCGAAATGTGTTGCACAAATACACACTGCATTACACATTTCAGATAAACTACGTCGTCTTAATGTGTTGTAGAAATTCATAAAGGCGACTAATTGCCTTAAAATTTCCAAATTATTTCCCGGTTAGGGTCTATGGACAACATTTTGATTAGGAATACATAGAAATTTTAAGCCTAAGAAACATTAAATATCCTAGGAATGATTATCAATAAAATAGTATTGCTATAGATCAAATTTATCAACTAAAAGAGAATAAACTACATGACGGGAAATCAAATTTCAAGTTTATAGTAATCACCAATTCTAATGTAAATTGACAGTCAATTGACAGCCACACGTAATCAGAAGAAACAATTTACATTATTTATTCATATAAGTATTCATATAAGTCAATCTGAACGAAAAAATATTCCTTTTTCAATAAATTCTTGACTTCAGGTTCTTACAATAATAAAATATAATATTTGTTATCGTTATAATAATGACTAGTTATGCTGCGGATACATTTTTAACGTAGAATAACAGACCAGTTATGTGGTGTCAAAATAAATAGTCCTTTTTGTTTCATAAACATGGTGCTAGGCTGAAATCGGTTACAAAATAGTCCTTCGAACAAAATTTATTGTGATTCACAATTATATCAGTTATAATCACACGACTTCAAAACTTGAATTTTATAGTCCTCTTTGTTCTCTCCTATTTGTCATCGTAGGCGTGGTAGTAGAATTTTCCAGATATCTGGGTGGACAGGTGTGTTGAATCATTCCTGTTACACGTATTCCCTGTCAGTTGATTCGATAAACACAGCTTCCGTTATCAATCCTGCTCCCTGCACCCTATGACGTTAATTTTTAAAACTGTCATCTTATCCAATCATATACTGCTTGTTTTTATGTAATTGCATATAGTGACTGCTATATGCTTGACTATTCCCAGCAGATTTCTTATCTTATTCGGGTCAAATTTTTGTGCTTCGCTGGTCTAAGTGACCAGCGATCTGCTACCTTCATCTATGTATTTCAACTGACAATCATTGCAGGCAGACAGGCAATTAGATAAACTAAATTGTTTTGTTTTAAAGGATCCTGTGGAGCCTTTAAAACAATACAAATGATTAGATAAGATGACAGTTTTAAAATCTAATGTCACAGGGTGCAGAGAGCAGGACTGATAACGGAAGCTGTGTTTATCGAATCAACTGACACGGAATACGTGTAACAGGAATTATTCAACACACCTGTCCACCCAGATATCTGGAAAATTCTACTACCACGCCTACGATGACAAATAGGAGAGAACAAAGAGGACTATAAAATTCAAGTTTCGAAGTCGTGTGATTATATAACTGATCAAATGATTATGAACAATGTATAGATTTTGTTTGAAACTTTGTCATCCAGTAACTAATAATACTGTTTCACTGTGTGTGTGATATATCCACCTAATAAACAAACTAATATGGAATCTGAACGAAGAATATTCTTTTCAATAATTTCTCTACTTCAGGTCCTTACGATCAGAAAATATATTTTATAGGTTTCCAGACCGTAGGTGTTACGAATTTCGTGGAATAATTTGATCGCCGAGTCAGACTGATTCATTTTAAATTATTTAAATTAATCCCAGCGTGTTAAGAAAATCAAAACAAGATTTTTCTGGGATGAAATATAATATTTGTTGTCCTTACAATAAAGGCCAGTTATGCGGCGGATACATTTTTAACGTAGAATAACAGATTAGCAGTTATGGGGTGTCAAAATAAATAGTCGTATTTGTAGGACAAACGTGCTCTGAGCCGAAATTAATTACAAAATATTGTAAAACGGGAGACAGTGGTGGTGATTAGTCATCATAGATTCGTAGAATGTGGGGTAGGAAAATTGACAGATCAGTTCAAGGTTATAAAAGGTGTCAGGCGAGTGAGTGAGTGAGTGGCTAGTACAAAGTGGTCTGGGTTAAACAGGAGGAGATAGTAAGACTGCAATGAGAGTTGGTTCATAATGAAATAACGAATGTGTGAAATGAAACAGGTGGAGGCATATATTGACAAAACAGATAATGTCACTAATAATAAGTCCGGATAGTGTAAATGGAAAATTTAATAGTATTGAGAGAATGTTTGAATGAAGGGCATAAATTATGACGAATAATAATAATAATTGTAATGATAATAATTGTAATAATAAGCAAAGGAAAAAACCAAGAGAGTTAAGGGGAAGGAGCACTCTTGGTGAGAAGAAAAATCTTCAATCCAAGGTTGGCCACGGAAGGAACAGCGTCTGGACGTGTTCTTTTTGGATACAAAGTTCTGGTTTAGTCGATGATCTTATTGAAACAGCTTCAGCTATGTTTAGCAGTCGACAACAAATATTATAACCGTTTTATAATTGTAAGAACCTGAAGAGGAGAAATTGTTGAAAAGAATATTCATCGTGCAGATTGACTTCTAATCCATGATCTGGGAATATTTCACACTACTAAATCATATTCATATAAGTTCATTTCATATGGAAGCTTCGCTTTGAAGGTGTTATCCAGGAAGACAATGACAGCGTAGTGAGTAAATCGTCTAGCTTGGAAAACTCAATCACATCCCAGTAAACCCATATGAAATGACATGAAAATAGAACATTGTTGGTATTAGATGGTTGAAGGCAATCGGCCACTGGAAGCCTTGACTGACCTACGTTTCATGCTAGTTGGCACTCACTGGTCAGCAAAGAGTATCTGCAAGCTCGAAGGAATTCATGTCCTTTCTGAGATTCAAACCCGTGTCACGCAGTGCTGCAGTCAGAGACGTTACCATTGAGTCAACTTAATTCCTGTTTTATTGAAAATCCTACCACATAGGGTCTCAGATGTCCCCTCCTCATACATGGCGAAACCACGGTAGATATATTATATTATATTCTCTCTTATTTATGCGATCACTGATGTCAGCTCATGATTAAATCGTCCATACAATCAAACCAAATCCTTACAAAACCAATATTTGAAAATTAATCTGATGCTCACTAGCGACTGGCCCTGTTCAGGCAGTTAACCTGGGGTTCTAGTGAGAAGCCGTGACCAGTAGGGTACAGCAGGTCGAAGATGAGGCAGTAACTCATCGAAGAAGACATTGCTAAGTGGTCGCGCTATGTCGGGAATTGGCAGAAGTTAGAATTCAAGAACCATTGGATGGGGTCCCAGTGGCTCTGTGGTCTACGAGCTCGCCTTGTAACCAGAAGGTCCTGGGTTCAAACCCCGGTGGTTGCTTACTGCTGAGGAGTCCCAAACTAGGACGAAACAGCTGTCCAGTACTCCCAGGTTTTCCAGTGGTTCTCTAACTGATGTCAGCTCATGATTAAATCCTCCATACAATCACTATTAGTTCCACCATTATTTTTATTTTGCTTTTGACCTTTTCTTATCTTTCTAAAGAATTTTATAGGATAGTTAGTTATTTAACACCAACCAGCTATTCTTCTATCTGTTTTATTTCATCAATTCAACCTGCCTTTACAGATAACAGATGAAATGAATTAAAGTCGAAATATATATTAGCAGAATACGTTTGCCTTTCCTTTTATAAACGCTGGTGTTTGGTTTACCTTCGTCTGCTGGTTTTATTTTACAATGTAACATCATTCCTAATTCTCCTTGTTCATTTTCTGACTCAAATATGAATTTCATTCCCTTTACGTGTATGAAAAAACTGGAGGTATGCTCTCTTTTGAACACTGTGTGTGCAAGTGTCCTCTACATATATGGAGGATTTAATCATGAGCTGACATCAGTTAGAGAACCACTGGAAAACCTGGGATTACTGGACAGCTGTTTCGTCCTAGTTTGGGACTCTTCATCAGTACGCACCCACCGGGATTCGAACCCAGGACCTTCTGGTTACAAGGTGAGCTCGTAGGCCATTGAGCCACTGGGACCCGATCCAGTGGTCCTTGAATTCTAACTTCTGCCAATTCACGACATAGCTCTACATATATCTCCACCATATCTTTCGAGTAGGATTAAATAAATGTATTAAGAGCAGGATTTTCCTAGTCGTCTATAAAGATATCTGCTATGATAGGGTATATTGGTGATTCCATTGCGTTCCATTCCACCAACTGTTTGTTTATGCATTTTGCTAGAAAGTTTGGTATGTAGTGTCTTGATATGATTATGAGCAGTAGTAAATTGTGCTCGAAACGGGATCAGCAGTAAATATTACTTACTGTATAAAACCACTGTGTGATTTTATGAAAGTAAACTTTTATGCTGTTCACCTGTTTACCTGTATTCACGAGACGTCTGGAAATAAACTCTATTGTAAGCATCTGTTCCCTAGAAACATAGGCTTTTTGGTGCATGTTCAAAAAACCGAAAATGTACTTATCTTTCAATTTTCTCAATGTAATTGCTACCGCAGATACATATGCAAATTTGTCTACACAGTTAAAGCTAACATAAGAATGTCATCTGTTGATGTGTTGACTGCACTAAAGAGCAAGTTGTCCGAAAAATGGGAACTAACTTAGCTGCAGGTTAGGTTATGCCTAATGAGATGTTCAATCCTCTTCTAACTATCCCTGAAATAATACCACCACCTGTGAAATCGATTTGTATAAAGAGAGGCTTTCTTTCCGTCATAATCCCCCTGACATTTAAACCCTCACATCTACCATAGTTGTTAGTGAACTTCCGAGGGTAACCATTATTTTTCAACACCTTCTTGAGAATTAGAAATTATTCTCCCAAACTAACCGCAGAACAGATTCTCCAGGCTGTGTATAAATAGAGTTTCGACTACTGCTCACCTATAACTGTTCTGATAGACTGAGATGATTCGGCTTTCTGAGTAGAGGCTAACTAGATATAAACCGGTTATGAAGTCGGCTTAAAATCCGTGAAATATACATCCACTGTTTAAATCATTTGGAGTTGTCTAGCAAGCATTACCGCGAGTGCTTCTCCGGCTATACTTATTACAATCAGTAGTATATGAAGTGGATACTTCACATTATTTATTTGGATCATATAGTCGAAAGTATGTGTGATTTATCAAAAAATAAATTCTTATCTATAATTAATACATAGTATTTGAAAAATTATATTATTTCTCTTCATTGGATCCAATGGATGATTCAAGTGACAAAGTTGATCCCAGAGTCATTAAGAATCCTGCCTAAAAGTCACTGAAGCTTATCGAATCAACACCAAACACATACAATCCAAAAGATGCAATACCTATACCGGAGATACGCAAAGTGACAACAAACAACACGACAGAAAAGGAGAGAAAATGCATTATAAAGGAAACTATCAAGCTTTGTAACTGTCCTCGAAACATTATCCCAATGAATAGTACTGTGTCACGATGAACTTATCTAATATGGTGGAATTACATTCTACCACAAGTAATCAAGTTCTTCTTCTTATCACTATTTTATCCATTTACGTTCCTAGTGGAACATCGGGCACCTTTAAGCTAGACATTTCAAGTTCCGGTAGCAGTGGTGTTTATTACTTTAACGGAATGGCGTTGATAGCCAGCCTCATGTTCAAACTTCCCTTCTCTTTACCAATTTTATTACTGACTTAGCGAGGTAGCAAGGAGTGCGTCAGTCGCCGGGGATAGAACCCGAATCACACATGCCGTGGTTGGCGAGCATTCTGCCACTGTACCTTGCGACGCAAACTAAAGTTCGAAACTTATAATAATAATTCAAGTACATGTATTAAATTCATTTGAAAATATGCCCAAAAATAGCACATTTTAGATATGATAGAGAAGATTTGTAGCTCAGGTGGATGATTTTGATGTGATTTTGTTCTCTGAGCTGGATGGTTAATTTGCGAAGCTTTCATCACCCTACTGGGTGACATCTTCAGCGCATACTTCAATTTGAATTGAAGTGAGCTATTAGATTTCTCCACGAGTTGTTTATTAGTCATCTCTCCTGGTGACCACCTTGGACGTGATTGGTTGTTTTTGTGTGTTTTCACACCTTCTAGGTTACTTGTATTGGAACTGACTGTTTCTTTGACTTGAACTTTGACGCTTTGTGTGTGTGAGAACTTTCTTTCTTATTGGTTGATAAATTTTGTCTATCTCTATGTGTCTGTTGATTGATGATTCACTGGTATACCAGTCAGGCTTCTAAAAATTCTCCAGCATTCTTGGTGTTTCCTCTGTCTTATATTTGAACGTTGGTTGTCCCAGTCGAACTGATGTCCGTGGTTTTCTGTATGTAGTGATATGATGGAGTGGATATCATGTCTTTTGACGGCTAGCTTATGTTCGTGGATACGAAGACGAAGGGGACGTCCACTTTGGCCAATGTAGTGTTTTTCACAGTTGTTACAATTTATTTTGTAGATGATGTTAGTTTTATCTTTGTTCGCTGTTGAGTCTTTTGGTTGACATAGAATTGAGTGAAGTGACTTCGTTGGTTTGTGTACGACGTCAATTCCTAAAGGTCTGAAGAGTCTTGTAGTGATTTCTGAGATATCCTTTATATATGGTAAGGCGATTTTCTTTGTGCTTTCTTTGGTGGCTTTCGCTTTGGTAGGTTGGCTCGGGGGTATATGTTTTTTGATGAAATTCCGTGGATATCCATTCTTTTGGAAGACGTCCATGAGATACTTTTCTTCAATTTTTCTTAAGGTGGGAGTGCTGCAATGAGTCCTTGCTCTCTTGAATAGTGTTTGTCTGCAATTCCCTTTTGTGTGTTATTGGGTTGGGAGGAAACAACAAGGATGCTGGAGAATTTTTAGAAGCCTGTCTGGTATTCCAGTGAATCATCAATCAATAGACACATAGAGATAGACAAAATTTATCAACCAATAAGAAAGAAAGTTCTCACACACACAAAGCGTCAAAGTTCAAGTCAAAGAAACAGTCAGTTCCAATACAAGTAACCTAGAAGGTGTGAAAACACACAAAAACAACCAATCACGTCCAAGGTGGTCACCAGGAGAGATGACTAATAAACAACTCGTGGAGAAATCTAATAGCTCACTTCAATTCAAATTGAAGTATGCGCTGAAGATGTCACCCAGTAGGGTGATGAAAGCTTCGCAAATTAACCATCCAGCTCAGAGAACAAAACCACATCAAAAATAGCACATTTTAAACAATACGCTTAACTAACATACTTCAATAATTAGAGTAATCGGTTTTGCTTGATTCGCATACTGATAATTTGGTAATGGTACTACAACAAGACCAGCATGGTTCACTAAACCTGATCCAGTATAATATCTAGAAATTCTTGGAGTTGGTTCAATACTATAGAATAATTCATGATGTATCCAAAGTTCCATACTTTCTCCTGTTTTACCCCATTGATTTATTCCTATCGCTAAACGTATACGATTATAATTATCCAGGCGAGTGAAGAAGAATGATCGTCCTGATGTCAACCTTGGATATGGGATCATTTCAACGATAAAACTGATCGGTAGAAGAGGTGTAAGATACAATGGTGATGACTCTGTTGAGTTGATAGCAGTAGATGCATTCAGATATGAATTTCTCCAGTAATCACAATCAATATTTGATATATGAGTTGGATTGAAGTATAAATCATTTTGGATTGGTTCTGTTAGAGTTAAAAGGTTGATATAATTTCCTGTTGAGATATCAAAATGCAAAAGAAAAGGAATAGTTAAGCGAAGTTGAGTAAAATTAGGTAATTTAATACAATACTTAAATGTGTACTGTTAAATTAATGAACTAAATTCAACTGCAACTAATTTTAACGACGATAATAATAATAATAACAATGACTTTATTCCAAACAGGACATTTAATGCAGTGTGGGATTTTCAGCATTTATTACACTATTGGGTAAAGTTAAACTTTCAGCACCACTAACTAACTAACTAACTACTAATCAGTGAATGACCTCGTCTGTCTCTCTGTCTGGATTCAACATAGAAACTTGGCACCGAAGTGCACCAGTTCGAGTTGCCACGTTCCAAATAGCACATAGAGGTAGAGAAGAAGATAAGTGAAGAGAATCATTAGAGTTTGACAAGTATAAGAGTGAAACAGAATGGGCAATGGTAGAAGGGAATATGAAAGATTACAGAGACTGAATACATCTCCGCTGGCCATCGACAACGATTTTGATCCATTTCACCTATTGTCTCCAGCCATTGATTCCTAGAGTCAGTCCCGAGGGCCCCAACCCGGAAATCTGCATTTCCCTACCTGATTCAGTTTAACTGTCAAGGATTTCATGGATTGATTTCATGTTTTTCTTTGACCACCACTTACTCTTTTCCAACCTGCACCTATATCAACTAGTAATGCCCGTCAGGGGAGGCGATGGTTGAATGACCTCGAACGCACCAATTTTGTGAAGGGGGGCATTTTCGTATACGGATGCATGCATATATATTTATGAATTAATGCATAAAAACTGTAAAAAAGTGTTACAGAGGATACCTTGCTCTTACATGTGATGAAAATAGAACGAAGTTCAACAACAGCGTCCCAGGAGTGCGAACGCTCCAATGACCTTGAACGCATGCTGATTTTTGGCTCTCAATTTTAGAGCATCAATAGAGTATAATTCAATTGTGGGTTTAAATTTATTTTGATAAAGTCTCATAGTGTAATACAGAAATATTTCCTGAGCAATATTACTGTATAACACTGTGAAACTTTATCAAAATAAAACTTTATCTATAATGGAGTTATATTCTACCACAGTGGCCAATTTCTATTCTTATATCAACAGAGTATTTTAACCACATTCTATGCATATAATTAATTAAGGCTTCTAAACCTAACAGTAACCTTGATTTTTAATGAACCTATCCGTAACGTGAAAATATTCTTAAACTAACTGTAGTCTAACTAGAACCAACGCTAATGTGGCCTTTATTGGGTTAACCTAACCCTTAACTTGTCTTCGGCTTCAATGAGCATATTTTAGTGGTGATGACAACGTTATTTGTTGAACTTCACTGACTCGCCCAGTGAACGTTTCAAGGTCATTAGTACGGCCACACTCCAGTGGCAATCAATGGTGCTTAAAGTTTAACTTGCCCCATTATTGAATCTAACTTTCTATTTCTATTACATATTACAGGGAAAAGTAATTCAGAAGGCATTCACGTGAATAATACTGCCAATAAGAAAGTGAATTTGGAATCAAATTTCATAAGAAATTTCATCATGAGCTGAAATCAGTTATGGTTCTCTAAATGATGTCAGCTCATGATAGAATCCTCCAGCCAATCGAACAATAGTCCCTACAAAACCAATACTTGAAAATTAATCTGATGCTCACTAGTGAATGGCCCTATTCCGGCAGTTAATCCGGGGTACTAGTGGGAAGCTGTGACCAGTAGAGTACAGCAGGTTGAAGGTGAGGCAGTAACTCATCGATGAAGACATTTGGAAGTGCTCGGGTTTATGTCATGATTTGGTAGAAGTCAGAATTCATCAACTAGCCAGTGGATCGGGTCACAGTGGCTGCTGAATGGTCTCCGACCTCACTAGCGTTGTAACCAGAAGGACTTTGGTTCGAACTGTGGCTGTGGGTGCGTACTGCTAAAGAGTCCCAAACTAGGAAGTAGGAAACAGCTGTTCTGTACTCCTTGTGGCTGGATTTCCAATGGTTCTCTAACTCATGTCAGTTCATGATGAAATCCTCCAACCAATATAATAATGATTGAGGAAATAGAAATTTTTGCTCATGTAGTGTTTTCCAGTAATTTTGCAGTTTTTACAGAAGATCAAAGAAGTTTGTTCAATCAAATAAATCTCAACCATTTCGCCTTCAACTGTCAAGTTGGCTGTTATCTGCAATAACTGGATCAAGGAACGTCCATGTGTGTTGTGGTGTGACTGTTTCACCATATACTCTCTTCATAGCATAGTTAATAAATGCATCCTTGACTAACCGCATGGGATACATTCTCCCTTCTGTAGTTGGCTTGGTATCAAGAGCAGCCTAGCCACCAGGTTAGATAGGCTAAGCTAAACAGTCATCAGGTAGTGTGGCTAAAGTTCAGGTCTAGCAAAATAGTTGACTACACAGCAATCGCAAGCCTTGTTTCTAGTGAAAGCTTATCAGAAAGGAGTTGGAAATATTTCCAGCAGCATAACCATCTGGTTCCTTAGAATTGGTGATGTAATTTAAACTGATTTTGATTGACTCAGGCTCCTTCTGCTCTATATCACCACCCAATACTTGCCACGCCGCACCGTCATGTTATTGGCCACCAACTGCACAACAGTAATCATTCTGTTGGGTCAACCATAAGTGTTGTCTGTGCCGCTACTAATTATTCACGCGTTACACACTTTCTGGAAGCGATTTCTAATCACTTCGATAAAAGCAAGCGTAACTAGTTGGCTTCTTAGATTTTCATGCCTCATACTTTTCTAATCACATAAAATGCTTACCAAATAAGATATCGTAGAGGGCGAAGTTAAACTTTCGACACCACTAACTACCAATTAGCAAATTATCCAATGAGATTCACGAACGATGTCGAATTATCCAATGAGGTTCACGAACGCAGTTCAATGTTTTATAGCGCTTGATTCATTTCTAATGCGTGACCTTACAAAGCTATTGTTGCAATTCGAGGAGGTTAGCGTTTTCCAGTATTTCCTGGATTTGAGTTGCGCCGGAAATAGCGAATTTGTTTGTGTGGTGGTATTACGACTTTAAAAAGCTATACCAAATCAACTGATGGGTTTGTTCATCGTTGTGCTATATGTTTGAAGCTTACTAACGCTAGAGAGAGTAAGCTGATAATTTTAATATTTCGTAGGAAGTTTTTTCGCTAGGTCGCTTCTCTCCCTAAGGATAGCAGATAGAAAAGCAACTACTCTTATACCTATTATTACCAGACTTGTTAAGCGGGGGTCAATTATACACACCGACGAGTGGAAAGGCTACAATTCACTGTCATCTCTGGGATATATATTCATCATAGAGTCAACCATTCAAGTGATTTTGTGGATCCCGTTACGAGGACACATACAAATTGTATTGGAGGATATTGGGTTAGGTTGAAAAATAGGATAAGGGCAATAAATGGATCTCAAAAGGATCTCATTTATGGTCATTTGGATGAATATATGTACAGGACATGGTGTAACTTCTCCATTGGCAGTCCCATGCTAAACTGGGAGATGTTTCTCTCACATGTTCGAGAAAGATATCCCATGTAACTTTTTTATTCTCTATTTTATGCTTTTTTTCTATAAATATACATTTCTATTCATCACATATGCCTCTCTATTGTGATTGGTCCGTTCAAGGTCGTTTGCTGATTGGTTGTGGTCAGTGGTGTCTAAAGTTTAACTTTGCCTCGTAGAGTTTTTATGTTTAGTAATCCGAGTATAGAGGCTTTTATAAATGTCTCTAGTCTTACCTAATGGGACGCAAATGGAGAGTTGTATATAAGAAGGATGATGAGAGTCCGACAAGATGATATTTGCCGATTTCTTCAATGAGTTCAAATGTCTGTCAAGAGTTTGTAAGGATTAAATTTGCTTTTTACGAGTTTGGCCACGGATTAATATCAGTTAGAGAACCAGTGACTTGCTGCAAGACGGAGTTTCCTGGAGTTCTTGTGATAAGTTGTGACCAGTGAGGTTCAACCAGTCAAGTGTGTGAGGATGGATTTCTCACTGATGATATTGATTGGTACCAGTCGTTCTAAATCGCAAACTGGTAGCAGTTAGAATTCATGGGTTGGTCATTGAATCGGGTCCAAGCAGTGGCTGAATGGAAGGTCCTGGATTCGAACCCTGGCACTGGGTGGCTACTGTCGATGATTTCCAAACAAGGATGAAAGATGTGGATGTCCAGTACTCCAGTACTGGTTTTCAATGGTCCTCCAACTGATATCAATCCGTGGTCAAACTCATAAAAACCAATGTCTGTCCACAACAGTATTAACGAGTTAGTTAAGCGACACTCCATTCACCGTGCCGACAAATTTTATTGCCGTTAGCCTTGTAACAGTGTCTTTCTGAAGTATCCCAAGAGATATTAGGATAGGAGAACAATACAAAAGAACACGTAGACTGAAGAATAGTTATCTATAACTATAGCAGTCAGGTAAACTTTAGGTTCGCGTTAGTTTAAACGAAAATACATCGAGAAGGAAATTTACCACGAAAGTTTAGTTATGATTTATTTATTTTTTCCCATTCATTTCTGTTCCGTATGGAACTTAGAGCCTCAAGAATTAATACCTTTTATTTTCATTAGCAGCTGTGTTGATTTTACACTCAATATTTCCTCTTTTCTAGGCTTAATATCGACTGGGAAGCTAGATGACGTTTAGGAATGCGTCGGACAGGAGTTGAACCCCCGGATCACTAACATGGTTGGTGTGGGTCTTATCACTGAACCATCGCACACAGCTGTAGTTGATGGAAAGATATATATTTTCACCTTGCATTCTATTTCCCACGGGGAATCTTCAACTCCACTATTTCTATAGATTCTGTAGCTTCAGTCAGTTCATGATGTAATCACTACTCATTTCTACATAAATAACTCCAATAACTTGTTTGTTTGTAATGTCACAAATTATGAAACAAAGGACTGTGGAGGTTGTGTGAGTGAGACCAAAGTGTAAGTTGAGGATAAAAGCTTAGTTGTTATCAGATAATTGGAGGCAGGTAGCAGAAAGCCTTGCACCTACGTTTCGTACTTGTTGGCACTCATCTGCAACCTCGAAGGAACTCATGTGCCCTCTCAGATCTGAACCCACGCTATCCAGTGCTGTAGTCAGAGACGTTACCACTGAGATATTCGGATTCGCGATCGATCTCCCGTAGTGTGGTGACAGCAGGCTGCTAGCCGACTGGTAGACATTAATTTACTTCAATGTCTAGGTCACTAATATTGGCTGTGGGAAAATATGAACAAGACTGATTCAACAACCAATCACAGCAGACCTAACGCGGGCAAATAAGATTCGCAGATAGATGGCTTAACTTTCCGGGAAACCAGAAACAACCAATCAGAAGACTGTGTTTGTCTGCTTGAATAAGGTATAAAAATGTACGTGAAATATGTATATAAATACGTGCTGATTTCCGTAATAAAACGATCTGTTGCCGGCCCTTGTCTTCTGTTGTTACACTAGGACTGTATCAGATACTTTGGACTGGACACTTGTAACTAGTGTCGTGTGTTTAGTCCTTCGTTTACTGTAGACTGAATTCTATCAGTCAAGTTTGCAATGTGCCCACTATACTACTTGGCTCGCCATCAAGGTACACTCAGAATTCTTGTTATTAGATAGTTGGAGACAAAAGTATCTCACACAGTCCTACAGGAGGTCAATCGCGAGCCCGAATAGCTCAGGGATAAGACACCTGACTTCAGCACTGGGTGATACGGGTTCGAATCTCAGAAGGGACATGAATTCCTTCAAGGTTGAAGATTGCAAATATGCCTTATTAACGAATGCCAACTAGCACGAAACCTAGGTGCTTACTGCTGACTATCTCCCATGTGTCAATAACAACAATCCTGAATCCTCGTGGTGGCGAGCCAACTAGCATGGTGGGCACAATACAATCCTGACTGATAAAATTCAATCTGTAATAAACGAAGGACTAGAGACATGGCACTAGTTAGTATACAGTCAAAAGTATAGTAGTTTATTGTCCTGTGGCTTTAAATAATCCCACTACTGATGTCGGTTTTTCACAACTTTTTCATTTATTTGCATCAAATTTCTCTAAATCCAACACGTTAATTACACGTTCATCGTGTTCAGATTCACCTTTCAGATTTCATACAATCGAATGACCTTGGCGGCCTGTTTGAACATTTTTGGGCTACCACATTCCATGTACATTTTGCATCTATTTACTCGTATTTTATTGGTATTTACATATCACATTATGCATTCTAATCGTATTATCCACTCCCGGGATTTTATAAAACGTTTTAAACCCAAAAACTTTCATATTTGCAATAAACTCAAGAAAAAGCACCATGGAGGTTGGCAGCGTGCCTTAAAATCTACACCCATACATCACACCACTGTTCCAGTTATCATTAGTACCAACTGCCGGTCCCTGCCTAATAAAATTCTGGATTTTCAGTCCCTGTTGTCTTCCGGTAGCTACCACAATACTGGTATTGTCACTCTACAAGAAACCTGGCTCCATGACTCATACGATGACAATATTGTGTCTCTAAACAATTTCAATGTTTTTCGACAAGACCGTGTTTGTTCCAAGAAAAAATGTGGTGGAGGTGTTGCAACTTTTATTCACTCAAAATGGTCCATTTCAAACAAAGTTTGTTTCAAATTCTCGAATGACTTCATTGATTGCATCACTGTGAGATGTCGCCCGAAACACCTTTCAAAATACAAATTCATTTATATTTCTAATGTTTATGTCTCTCCTGGCTGTACCATATTGGATTTATCTATGTTCGCCGATGAATTCACCGCTTTTGCTGCAGCTTGTTTCGAGAACTCTTTATCAATAGTAACTGGCGACTTCAATGGAAGCGATTGCTCCTTCCTTATATCACTTGGTCATGACAATATTGTTAACTTTGCCACCCGTCTTGGTAAAAAACTGGATCTAGTATTTATCAATGATGTTGGTATATATGAAGCTCGCAAACGTGCTCCTCTACTTAATTCTGACCACTGCATCATACGTGTGCTGCCTAAAATATATTCCAAATCACACAAAGGTGTCCTCTCTCACCTCTACAGTAAAGTTCAACGGAGATGCTACTCAAAAGACAACCTAGACAAGCTCAGATGCATGTTGAAAGACACTAACTGGGACTTATTTACAGAACAAACATTAGATGAAACAATCACAAACACTACCGATTATCTTAAATTCTGTTTCGAAATATGTTGTCCTAAAGAAACATTATTCATTCGATTTGATCGCTTATCTTCGCCATATCTCAAAAAGCTACGTAGAAATAAAGAACTGTTGTTCAAAACTAATGATAAGCCTGGTGTAAAAAAGTTAAACATGCTGATAAAACTGGAAATAAAAAGACTAAGTGTTTTATATAATCAAAGATTTTTGTCATGTAAAACCCCTTCTAATTTATGGAAACTTTTCAAAGAAATTACTAACGGTAAGCGATGTATTTCTGTTCCATCTCTTAATGTTGACACTCTTAATAAATCTTTCATACGCTCTTCTGTTGATACCCTTCCAAATGATACAAATCATATTGACAATAACTTTAGTGGTTTTAATACCCTTGATGTGCTTAAATGTCTCCGGTCTCTTAAGCCTTCTCAAAGCCTTGGTCCTGACGGCATACCTGCCATTGTCCTCAGGAATTGTGCTGATATTTTGTGTTATCCTCTTACTAACATTTTTAATGCTTCTTTTTCCGGTAACGTTCTACCTTTTGCATGGAAAAACATTAAAATTATCCCTATACCAAAACCATCTTCTGGTTCTGATATTAAATTTCGGCCTATTGCAATTACTTCCCCCTTTTTAAAATTGATGGAAAAATTACTTTTACTTCGTCTTGAACCCGCTTTGAAACCTTTTAATGATCCTAAACAATTTGCATACAAACATGGTAGAAGTACCTTGGATGCTGCGGTTGTCTTATATCACAATGTTGTCTCTTGTTTAGACAAAGGTGCTAAATATGTTCGTAGTGCTTTCTTAGACTACACATCTGCTTTTGACTCTGTACCTAGGGGCCTTTTATTAAATAAGCTATCGTTGACACAAACAGGATCCTGGGCTAAGAGTTGGTTGCATTCCTATTTTTCTGATAGAATGCAGTATACTGTATATAACGGCAAATCTTCTTCTACCTCGCTTACAAAATCCGGTGTTCCACAAGGTGCTGTCCTCTCTCCTTTTCTTTTTTCTTTCTTCCTACATGACCTGCCTCATTCAAACGAAACTAACTTTGTCAAATATGCAGATGATCTGACTGTATCACTGCCTATCACTTCCGAGTCTGACAGCTCCAAACTTAATAGCTTTCTGTTGGACATCAACAACTGGTCCAAGTCAAATGGTCTTATATTAAATCCTTCCAAATGTCAGGCACTTGACTTTACTTTCAAGCATCGACGTGACTTACTTGAACTAGTTAACTCTCATGATCCCTGTAGCATAGATGGCACGGAAATTGAAACCAAATCAAGCATTAAATACCTTGGATTAGTTTTTTCCTCTGACCTTTCATGGTCATCCCATATCTTATCTATCTCTAAGAAAATGTTTCGTCTTACCTTCTACATTAAAAAGTTAAGACAATCAGGTATCAACCAACCTTTAGTTTTGCAATTTTTAAACTCCTGTATTTTACCTATTGTACTCTATTGCTCTCCATTAATCTTTCCTGGGCTTCTCAAAAAAGATTATATCATATTACGAAGAGTATTAAATGCTGTGAGTAGAGCTTGTGGTCTGCCACTGCATGAGCTCGCTAATACTATAGTCGAGAGGCATATAAATTCCTGTACGAAATGGGCAAAGGCTATAATGTCAGACCCTCTGCACCCCCTTTATTCACACCTGTCCCCTTGTATCTCATCAGGTAGGACGAGAAGTCAATATAAAAAGATATATGCTCGTACCACTAAGTATAGAAATTCTACAATACCCTATTTAGCGCGTACTTTATGTGACGAAGACTCTGTTAGACGTGAAACTTACAAGTTACTATGTAATTAGCACAGTGAATCGACCCTTTTATCGTTCATCTTTCTGTATTTTATGGTGTCACACTTTCTATCGTTTAATCGTTACTCTGCTATTTTATTTTAGTTGGTATTACTATTATTACTACAATTTTGTACTTTATACATATTTTTCTCCGTATGGCATACAGTATTTTGCTACGTAGCTGCTATAACAATCGTTTTATTACTATTATGTAATGTGTATTTTTAATTTTTTTTGTCGTTTTTGAGTAAATTAGATGCAATATTGTACTGAATGCTGAAAATTCCTTGCTGTATCATTAGTACTGTTTTTGGAACAAAGCACAAATTATTATTATACTTCAAATTTCTAACTAAATTGCCAAACTACTTGTTAAGGAAAAGTAGTTCAAAATTATTATTCAAAGTTACTAAACAACGATAATTGTTCACTACAAAATGTTCATGATTTCCTAAATGATATGGGGAGTTCAAGTTAGGCTGACATTAAATATTATGAAACACTAACCTGAAAACCTAATTCATTCAATATAGAAAGCAAGACTAGGATCCTCAACACTAGTGTCAAATTAGTCAGTGCTTCTATATGGCTCAGGGACTTGGTGCACGCCAGACTTTTATCAACAGTTACCTTTGGGGATGGACTGATTAGCTACCAGAAACTCTGAAAACCAACCAATAAGGAGCCTACTTTTATACGAATTAGTCATAAGAAGTGGAGATGGTTCGGAAACACTCTGAGGCGAACAGTGAGCTGCATAGCGCACGAGGCCCTCGAGTTAAGCCCGATCGGCAAACGATCAGTCTGCCGTAAGTCTTTGGGTAACGTGGTGAAGATTTATTAAGGACAAGGTGAGAGTCTGTGAGTAACCGTGGAATGAGTTATAGACAACTGCAGAGAACGGGATGAAGCCCAATTTCCCACTGGGAACCCAAGAAAATAATAATGTAGTAATCAATGTCAGTCAATTTTTTGAGCATTGTAAAATAGACCAAATAAAGTATAATTATTTAATTGAATTTTAGATTTCCCCGTCGATTGATTAGACCGAAGTGCTCGGTCTCAAGTTGACATCTCAGCTTATTGTGAAGATGCTTCGACGATATCTGGCCATGTAATTATAGGTTAATTGGTGCATGGTGACTAGCAGTGGAATCCGCCAGGATGTGCATTCCGTCAAATTTGGGACTCGTCCTCTAGCTGGATCTACCTGCCTTTCGCAGTGAGTGATGATGTTCCCACTGAGGCTCGAACCCACTGCCCACAGTTTGAATTGAATTTTAGATTTTCCCGTCGACTGATTAAATTAACATGACCCGTTGAACAAGAAGTGGCTCTTGTGGCCCAAGTGATCTAGTGGATAACGCTTTGGCGTTTGAAACTATGGGTACTGGGTAGGAACATCATCACTCACTGCGGAAGGTAGGTACATCCAACTGAAAGACGAGTCCCAAATAGGACAAAACGCGCATCCTAGATTCCTTTGCCAGTCACCATCGACCAATTAACCTCTAATTACATGGCCAGACATCGTCGAAGAATCTGCACAAGAAGCAGACATGTTGAGCACTTCGTTCCAATCAATCGACGAGGAAATCTAAAATTCAGTTAAGTTAGTCTCAACCTGTTATATCATAATTCAATTTTCGACGTTGGAACTCACCTTTTGATTGGAGAGAATCTATTAAAGAGCGTTTCATTGTAAAAGGGCCAGCAGTTGAAGAGATTAATGTCACGTATACAAGAACAAAGAAACTGATAGCTGTCCATTTATAGCTGGGGTGATTTTTCAGTTTCAACTGAAAAGATAAATGCTGAGGATTGGATAACATTTTCTTTACAACTTCTGACATGATCTCAAAAGGGAATTGATCAGTATTTCTGAAATGGATGAATAATAAAATAAGAATAGATAGGTGACTTCAAAATATGATTTCGATAAAAAAAGGAAGACGAAATTTGCAGCATAAAATGATATCATTCTATTTCACGGGTTCTCATCAACTGCACACCCCTTCCCGAAATTTCACTGGTTATATAGAAGATGATAATAACATACTTTAATGTTTAAGTGGTAGTAGAGAAGAAATACTATAAAATTGACGCGTCCAAAATGTAAGCAGCATTACAATTTTTAGTTTTCATCAAGAATTTATACGCTTTTAAAGTTGAAAAGAGGGGGAAGGGGTAAGATAGAAAACAAAAAATTAATTAACAGAACAGTGTTAGCTTGTACGTTCACATAGCAACTCAAAAAACGAAAGCGGTTATAGTTTGTAAGACTGCGATTTGTTCAGTGAGTGGGTTCTAGGGGATCTATTTTCTTCTGAAGCTATTTAGAAGTATACTCTGAATCGCTTACTTCAACAGAATTCAAAGAATATACACTGAAGACACACTTGATGAAGAAGAAAGAAAGTTGACAAAAACTCTTGTTGATAACAATTATCCAGACAAGTTCATTAGCAGATATAAAGTAGTCAGTGGAACATCAAAACCCACTCAGTAACTTGCCGCTAAGAAAGGCGTATATATCAAGCTACGCTATATGGGTGATCATAGAAGCTTGATAACTCGAGAAACATTGAAACCTGTGATTAAAAAGACTTTTTGTGCAGCGAAGATTAGAACAATTGAGGATGTGAAACCAATATATCAGTCTGAGGCCTCAGGAACATGCAAAAAGTGATGTCACATCCCACTGTGTCTACTAATTTAAATGTACCTGGGGCTACGCACCCATAAGAAATACTTTTTGATCTCTGAAAGTAAGGACCTCTGAGCATATTCCTAAGCGGCTTCAGAAGAAAGCAGAATCTTTTAAACCTGTCTATGAAATGTGGTTGGGGTGTATCCTAAAGTTTGTGGGAGGCCTAGCTGGCAATTAGGGAGTTTAAACCACCTTCATACGTTCAAAAACATTAAACCTTCGTTGGTAAACTTTTTTTGATACCATAGCAGATGTATCATTACCTCTGTTATTTGATTGAGTAATCTTCATTGTTATTATCACCTCAGCACGTCCCCTAACTTGACCTAAATTTATTTGCTCACCTCTTAACTCTGTACTGATTTCATATATTTTCTTATGCCAAGTCCGTGTGTGATTAGATTGTTCGAAATAAGTGTTGGGCAAATAAACATTACACGATTCAGAGAAATTATGTCTTCTTGGAGACCTCACCACACTCTACCAAACAACTAGGCACCTATCGGGCAAAAGTTCGACACAGATTAAGCCAGTAAAGAATGACAATGGAAAGTCAATCACCAAAGAAGTAGAGCAAAGAAAACACTGGGCTGAACACTTCAAAAGACTTCTAAATCGTCCGCCACCTACAACGCGCCCAATAATACCAACAACGGTAGCAGAACTACCAGTGAACATCCACTCCCAGACGAAACCAGAAGTTCTGAATGCAATCAAGATGCTGAAATCTGGAAAAGCAGTGGGACCAGATGGAATCTCAGCAGAAGCGTTGAAAATAGACCCAGAGACAACAGCGAACTTGATGACCCCACTACTGGAGAAGATGTGGAAAGAGGGGAAGGTATCCGAGGATTGGGAGAAATGCTACTTATTCAAACTACCAAAGAAAGGAGAGTTAAGTCAATGTAAAAACTGGCGCGGAATTATGCTCCTGTCCATTTCAAGCAAAATACTAAGCCGCATCATCCTCGAGAGAATCAAACAAGCCCTGGATGAAAAACTTCGACCGGAACAGGCTGGATTCAGGAGAAACAAGTCATGTATTGATCAAATCGCCACTCTACGGATCATCATTGAACAAAGCTTGGAATGGAAGTCACCTCTCCACCTCACTCAACTTCATCGACTTTGAAAAAGCCTTTTGACAGACAGCGTCGATCGAGAGGTTATTTGGCAACCACTTCGCTACTACGGGGTGCCATCGACAATTATACATCTCATGCAACAGTTATACGACAATGTTGCATGCCAAGTAATCCACAACGGGAAACTTACAGAAACCTTCGAAGTGAGGACGGGAGTGAGGCAAGGCTGTCTACTATCGTCACTGATTTTCCTGATTCCAGTAGATTGTATAATACAACAGACAGCGGACTGAGTAGCGAGGAGACAGCTATAAAATGGACCCTGACTAAAAACTTGGAGTATCTGGACTTCGCCAATGATATATGTCTGATTTCCCACAAACTGGAAAAAGTGCAAGTGAAAAGCAACAAGTTGGCACAAGAAGCATCAAAGATAGGACTTCAGGTGAACATAGATAAAACAGAGGTGATGAAGATTCCTGGCCAACACCAACAGCGACAGCAACAACGACAGACAGCAATCAGCCAGCATAAATGGGAGGAACCTGAAAGAAACAACCTCCTTCACCTACCTACCTGGGAGGAATCGTTTCAACCACAGGCGGAACTGACGAGGATATCAAAGCAAGAATCGGAAAAGCGAGACAAGCTTTCATTACTCTCAAATCTGTGTGGAGGTCAGCAGCACTTAGCATCAAAAATAAGATCCGGATTTTCAACTCCAATGTGAAGTCAGTGCTACTATACGATCAGAGACTTGGCGAGTCATAAAGAGCATCTCAAACAAACTTCAGACCTTCATTAACAGCTGTCTTCACTCAATCCTACTCAAGATCAGATGGCCAGCCAGAAGAGATCAGCAACAGGGATCTCCGGCAATGAGAGAACCAACCAGGAACCGATTGTGAAACAAATCGGCAGGAAGAAATGGAGATAGACTGACCATACTCTGAGGAAACAAACCATCAAGTGACATCACTAGATAGGCACTCGAGTGGAATCCAACTGAATAGGAGGCGGCGAGTTGGTCGTCCAAGTGTGGCCTGAAGGAGGTGACGTGAAGAGAAGATGAAAGTGTGTAGGCAGACTTGGAGCGGGGTGAAAAAGTTGGCTGAAAACCGAAGGCAATGCAGATGCGCAACCGAAGCCCTATGTTCCTCTAGGAATTAAAGGATATAATAATAATAATAATAATAATAAACGTCTTCTTATTGGTTTGTTTAATCAATTATAAGAAAAATATCTGCACAATTACGCTGGTGAATAGTCTTAGCGTATTTGTGTGCAGTTTGAAAAATTACAGAGGAAATATTGAACTTCACACCAACGTTACCCGCTCGAAAACTATGAAAATATCATGGGACCTCAAATTACAACTGCTGGCATGCTTAAATTATACGACTACGTAATGCATGATGAGTCGAATTTGCTCAATTTCACTTTATTTCAGACACTGAACTACATCCTTGAAGAATAATCTATACTTACGGGAATGACTTTCGATATACCCATAGGTATGTTTTCAGTGGAATAAAACTGTCTGAGGTCGGAGTATTTTATTTTATTTATTTATTTATTTTTTTGATTACAGCTTGATTCCATACTGTATTTTTGGTACAAGTATGGAATTTTCAGCCTGGATATCGGTAGCCCAGAATTTGCATCGACAGGTGATCGAACCTCGGATCATGTGCATGGTCGGCGAGAGTCCTAACCACTGTGCCACCGACGCACAGTATTTCCTCAAAGGTTACCTACCATTTCACCTGAAAATCCTTTACAGTTGTTTCATTCCTTTTGGCTTTCCGACTGGGAAATGACACTTCCAGCCTGAGCTTCGAAGTTCCAGTAGCTGGAGTTACTTGCCTCACATTCAATCCTCTTTCTTTTTCGAACTTACTACGGGCTTGTAAACTAGACGAGGTATTAGACTGCGTTGTGTTTGAGGAATGAATACTGCACCACATGCAAGGCTGGTGAGCATTCTGGCAGTGAACCACCCACGCGAGTTCTCAAGTATATATATTAATATCACCAATATTATTCCCTTGAGTCCCGGTTGGAAAATACGGCTTCAGCGACACATCTGCACTTCGTCCTACTCTGTACGATTCTCTTCATCTGGTCTCACAGTTGCCCATAGTCTGTTCTCTCATCCTCCCGAAACGACTTCCGCCTTGTCCTCCATCCACCAACTCCTAACACGTTTCCCATTCGGTTTCTATTCAAGCAATGGCCTGGCGCTCACTGTCATTCGACATTTACAGTGTTTCCCCGATCCATCTCCATTTTGCTTTTAAATATTGGTTGATCAACAGCTTCTTGGTTGGTATGTTCCCAAAGTTTTTGTTGCTAATTCTTCTTAGCCATACGATATTTGATTTATAAAAGTAACCCAAGTTTTAAAATGACTTTAATAATACCAATCCATTACTTGAAAGAACTGTTACTTCGATGCACCTTCAACGTATACTTTAGTTTCAACAAAGAAATATACAGGCAAGTAGATGGAGTAGCAATGGGTTCTTCCTTAGGACCCCTTCTAGCCGACTGCTTTATGGCTAGCTTAGAAAACAACGCCTTATCACCAACTATCAACGACCTCCATCTCTACAAGAGATACATCGATGACACTTTCATTATTTGTGATGAGAACTGTGATTTAAAAAACCTACTTCAAATCTTCAATAATGCCCACCCAAACATCGACTTCACACTTGAGACTGAATCCGACGGAATGTTCCACTTCCTCGACGTCCATCTGACAAGAAACGCCGACAACTCCCTGAAAAGGTCCATATGCAAAAAGCCTACATGGAATGGACAATTCATCAACTTTCAAAGCTTCGTGCCCCTGGGCAGAAAGAGGAACCTGATATACGCTCTTTCCTCGAGGATTCGGAAGATATGTAGCGAGGAAGTGGTTGAAGAAGAACTGCATAATTTTCGAAAAACCCTGATGGAAAACGGTTTCCCGCTCAGGTTCATAGAAAAGAATCTCAAACCTAAGAAGACTTCCGAACAAGTCCAATCCGTTCCAAAGAAAATGCTTCTGCTTAATCTAGAATTCAGAGGTGATATTGAAGGAGAAATCCTTCGCAGACGCCTCTCAAAATCGCTAAGGAAAACATACTTCGCCGCTAGCCTACGACTGACGTTTTCCTGCAAGAAACTGTTCAGCCAGAACGCGAAAGACAAGCTGTCGCATTGGGCCACCTCAACGTGCATATACCAGTTTACTTGCTCTTGTGGAACTGAGTACGTTGGTCGTACCATGCGCCGACTTGAAAAAAAAGGCACTTGTGAACACTATCCAGCCTGGTTAGTAAAAAAAGAACGAAAACAGGTAAATAGTTCTGTGACAGAACATCTGGTTAATTCAGGACATTCAGCGCCACTCGAAAAATCCTTCAAAATCATGTACAAGATTCGATCAAATTATTTAAACAATTAGTCTCTTTGATAAATTTGAATAAGGCATTATTAAGAAGACAAATTTCACGAGATGAGATCGTCATTTCGTAGTTTCTTTACAAGCACTTTACAATTAACATGGTTAACAATCATAATAAAATACTACTATTATTATTATTATTACTACTCTATGACTGTTTATTAATAACATTGCTTTTTCACACAGATCTTATACAAAACTACTGTATAACCTTTCCACTAGTTCCTGTCCATTCTACTCGAGCTTATTGATTAGTCATTATCTCACACTTATTAGGTCATGTCAACTTCTGTCTCCTTTCTAACTCACACAGCAAGTAAAGGATAAATTACCAAAGATGGCCTCATCAATGTGCATCTACGAATTCAACTGCTCATGTGGAGCCAGTCACATTGGCCGTACTCAGAGGGCTTTATCCATGCGCGCACATGAACATGTACCTGTATGGTTGAGTAAAGGAGTAACCAAAGGCATAAATAGTGCAGTCTTAGCCCACTTGGTAGATACTGGACACCCGATAAAACTTGACCAAGCGTTCTCAGTTATTTACCGCGTTCCTAGTAATTTATCTAGAGGAGCTCGACTACGTCTTCTATCAGTAGCTGAAGCAGTTGCAATTAATACCAGAAGACCATCCCTTTGCATACAGAAGAAGTATGTTCAACCTCTATGTTTACCGTGTCCTACAATAAAGCCAACAAATCCTCCATTAATACTATAAATTCCTTTCGCGATTTTCTTTTCTTTTCCTTCTTCTATTCCTCTGTTTCATTGACAAACGTTCATTTTCGACTTTTATGATTTCATGACCTTTCTTATGATTTTATTACCTTAGGTTTAAGTAGTGCTTTTCTAACTTGTTATCGTATTTACAAAATCCTGTTCATTCCACTTCATTATATTCATTATTATTATTTGACAATCATTCACCAATAGTACATTTAATTTTAATTTTACACCATATCATCGTTATTATTTTGCAATCATTCTTATTGTTGTTGTTAATTTAACCTTGAACTTAAGTCTAGACCGCCCCATTCGTTGGTTTATTTTCATATTGTCTCACACACACACCCTGATTACACTCACTATTGAAACCTGTATTTTCTGTTAGCAGATATATTTATGTCGAAATTAGAGAAACAAATGCAAGGTATGCTTGGAGAATTTATGCTGTATAAACGTTATGTAGATGATACTCTTATTATTGGTAATAATAGTAAATCTATTGAAAACTTTATTACCCTATTTATAATCATATTCGTCCAAATATTCGAGTGACTTTCGAACTAGAATCGAATAACAAACTCGGATTCCTGGATATTACTATGACCAGCAGAGATGATGGAACGATCCACCGATCTATTTTTTTCGTGAACAGACATGGAGTGGACAGTATCTCCATTTTACCAGTTTTGTTCCTATTCAGTATAAACATTCCCCCGTAGTGAAATGTTTGTTCTCAAGGGCCCGAAAAATATGCACGAGTGACACATTGATGGATGACCTTCGACATGTACATTCAGTTTTATTAGCTAATGGTTACCCGGAGAGCTTTATCACTTGTCACAGCAAAGAAAAACCACATCTCGAAAAGACAGCTTCTGTACCAAAGAAAGCCATCTTTGTTAATCTACCATTCAAGGGCGACCAGATTATGCAGTTGAAAACTCAAAGACTTCGATCAGCCATCAAACGCACATTCTACGCCACCGAATCTCTTTCCCTCACTTGTCGAACATTTTCGATCCCTGTACCTACCTACGATTAAAGGACGAAATTCTGTGGACTCTACTTCAAACTGTATCTACAAGTTCACCTGCAGCTGCGGTGACGCCTATATAGGTAGAACCAACAGAATGTTCCAATGTCGTCGAAAAGAACATGTTCCAAAATGTTTATTAAGACACATAGAAAATCCCAACGCAATTAATCTTAATAGAAATCCACCATCATCTATTGCAAAAGACTTATTATTGTCTGGTCACAAAATCAATATTAATGACTGTTTCACAATTATTTCACATAACGCTAATTCAAGGTTATTGAAGGTGATGAAAGCACTTTGGGTTACTCACATACAGCCTAAACTATGTGTACAAAAAGAAACAATCGACTTCAATCTTCGCCTACCCTGGACTGCATGACCTATCTTAATATGATTGGTCATTAGTATGTACTTTTGTTTTTATTTAACTGAGTAATTTTCATGAACTTTATTTTATGATTGTTAACCATGTTAGTTGTAAAGCGGTTGTAAAGAAACTTCGAAATGATATCATCTCGCGAAATTTGTCTTCTTAATGCCTTATTCAAAACTATATTTATATATACACACACATCATTAAATTAAATTATTTCATCTAATTTTGTCCCATGTTGTTATTGACCATGCATATTAAACAACTATATGACTGTATGACTATTGTTTCATCCCATCTTACTTACACTTGCTCCACAATACACTTTCTGATATGATTCTAATTCGCCTTTACTGGCTATTGTATGCTTACATTAATGGATTTATAATTGTAGAGCCTGAAGAGGGAAGAATTTATTGAAAACGACAATTGTTCGCTCTAAATATTTTATTCTGAATAAATTATGGGAATATTTAATTTCCTTTCTAACTTACAATTAGTCATCCCTTCTTACACCTGACATTATGTAGTAGAATTTTCAAGGACAAAGTTTACCAGTATCTGATTGGTTAAAAAACTTATGTGTTTAATTGTAATTACGATTGCACATGAGCTGATGAAAATGAATCGTCGAAAAGAAAATTTTCTTCGCTGTTTGCGCCTTTTCTTATAATAAAATAAAGATCATGACAATTACTCAGTTAAATAAAAACAAAAGTACATACTAATGATCAATCATATTTAGATAGGTCAAGTAGTCAGTTCATGGTAGGCAAAGATTGAAGTCTATTGTTTTGACTGTACACACAGTTTAGGCTGTATGTGACTAATCCAAAGTGCTTCCATCACCTGCAATAACCAACCTTGAATTAGAGTTATGTGATGAAATAATTGTGAGACAGCCATTAATATTGATTTTGTGACCAGACATTAATAAGTGTTTTGCAATGGATGATGCTGGATTTCTACTAAGATTAATCGCGTTAGGATTTTCGATATGATTTACTAGCCATTTTGGAATATGTTCTTTTCGACGACATTGGAACATTCTGTTGGTTGTATATATGTACAGTTTGAAGTAGAGTCCATAGAATTTCGTCCTTTAGTCGTAGGCAGGTAAAGGAATTGAAAATGTTCGGCAAATGAGAAAAAGAGATGCGGCGTAGAATGTGCGTTTGACGACTGACCGAAATCTTTGAGCTACATGTCAACTGCATAATCTGGTCACCCTTGAATGGTAGGTTAATAAAAACAGATGGCTTTCTTTGGTGCAGAAGCTGTCTTTTCTAGATGTGATCTATCCTATCACAATTAATTCACATAAGTTTAACTCAAGGTTTTTAAAGGTGATGAAAACACTTTCGGGAATTAATCGAATGCATCCTAAACTATGTGTACACAAACAATCGATTTCAGCCTTCTCACCTACCATGTACTGACTACTGGACCTATTTAAATATGATTGGTCATTCGTATGTAATTTTGTTTTATTTACATAACTGAGTAACTGTCATGCATTTTATTTTACTATATTATTGTGAGCCATGCTAATTTGTAAAGCGATTGTAGAGAAACTACGCAATGATGCCATTATCTCGCAAAATTTGTCTTCTAAATGCCTTATTCAGATATTATTATTATTATTATATTAGCATTTATTCCAAATCACACCTGAGATCCATAGCCCAGGCATATAAAGTTAAAAAGATAGACGGACCAAACCGGTGAGAACAGTCAGTCTTAGTTATGCAAAAGTACATTCTATACAGCCCTATTATCCACATCATGACAAGAAAAGATTGCTAGCTGATCTTTTCTGAATACATAAATCGGATTTCAGGCATTCCATAACACTTCTTTAGGTAACCTTGAGGGGATTTCGACTAGATTGTCTACTGGTAATTTTAAAGGATTTTAATGGTGTCCTATTGATATAAAGACAACACTTGGACACTAGTAGACTATAAATCCATTATGGATAAAATTTACTTTGAAAAAGTCTCACAGAGTGTTTATTATACAGCAAGTAATATGTTTACTGATGACCACGTCTACAGCACAATTAACTACTGCTCATAATCATATCAAGGCATCCACACTCACACAACTTTCTTGCTTCATTTATGCAGATGAGTAAAAATTGGTTAGCCTTGTGAATCAAATCAATATAAGATGAAGTACATTCAGAAATTATAATAATATCAGTGTTATCAGTAATATACAAACAGATGGGAAATAAGAGGAGTGTTTCTATAGTCAAAATAAATAAATAACTTGTTAGAATGCTATAATGTGAACTGAACTGAATACATTTTAAGATTATTTATTGCCCTTCTCTGTTTTGATTTGTGGTAATAATATCTTCTATCCATATATCTGGGATTTGCATTGAGTCACTTCTATTGCGTGTGCTGGGTGTAAACTCGATGAATCAGGATTCATGATAGAGAAGATTTGTAGCTCAGGTGGGTGATTTTGATGTGGTTGTGTTCTCTAAGCTAGCTGGATATTTAATTTGCGAAGATTTCATCATCCTACTAGGTGACATCTACAGCGAATAATTCAATTCACTGAAGTGAGCTTTCAGATTTCTCCACGAGTTTATTAATCATCTCTCCTGGTGACCTTGGACGTGATTGCTTGTTTATGTGTGTTTTCACACCTTCTAGGTTACTTGTTGTATTGGAACTGATAGTTTCTTTGACTTGAACTTTGACCCTTTGTGTGTGTGTGTCTGTGTGAGGTTTCTTTCTTATCGGTTGATAAATTCTGTCTGTCTCCATGTGTCGATTGATTGATGATTCACTGGAATACCAGGCAGGCTTCTAAAAATTCTCTAGCATTCTTGGTGTTTCCTCTGTCTAATATTTGAACGTTAGTTGTCACAGTCGAATTGATGTCTGTGGTTTTCTGTGTGTAGCGATATGAGGGAGTGGATATCATGTCTTTTGACGGCTAGCTTATGTTCGTGGATACAAAAACGAAGGGGACGTCCACTTTGGTCAATGTAGTGTTTTTCACAGTTGTTACAATTTATTTTGTAGATGATGTTGGTTTTATCTTCGTTCGCTGTTGAGTCTTTTGGTTGACATAGAATTGAGTGAAGTGACTTTGTTGGTTTGTGTATGACGTCAATTGACGTCATTCCAGTAAATCATCAATCAATCGACACCTCGAGATTGACAAAATTTGCCAACCGATAAGAAAAAAACCTCACACACACACACAAAGGGTCAAAGTTCAAGTCAAAGAAACAATCAGTTCCAATACAACAAGTAACCTAGAAGGTGTGAAAACACACAACTAGTCACGTCCAAGATCACCCAATCACCAGGAGAGATGATTAATAAACTCGTGGAGAAATCTGAAAGCTCACTTCAGTGAATTGAAGTATCCGCTGAAGCTGTCGCCTAGTAGGATGATGAAATCTTCGCAAATTAACTATCCAGCTAGCTCAGAGAACACAACCACATCAAAATCACCCACCTGAGCTACAAATCTTCTCTATCAGAGATATGTTCTGTTTTTAACACTGTGAAAGTGTCATCCACATATATCTCCACCATACGTTTGGAGTAGGATTACATAAATGCATTGACAGCAGTATTTTCCTCGCTGTCATCCTAGAATCTTCTTGTCAGTTTCATAAAAATGAAATTCTGAAAATTTCACAAGATCACACAATAACTAGCAAAAGAAAACATTTTTGTTGATATTATTCCTCGTAATAATAATAATAATAATAATAATAAAAATGATAACCAAATTCTCCTTTCAACACAAAATCTGTTCTACATTTAGCATAAGCATTCGTTATACATCAACAATATTATGTGTATGTAAACATACATCAAGCGAAACCAATTGGGAGGCTATTTTGATAAACAACTATTTTGTTATTGTTATTATCACAACTCTATTCATTTATTCCCTTAATGATCCGATCATGATCTTGTTTATTATCCGTTCAAAGCATCAAAGATGAATTCAAGATGAGGAGAGAGACAGAGAGAGCGAGGGACAGGAGAGAACGTCAACCCTGTTAAGTAATTACTGTCAGATTTCATTCATGACATGTACAACGTCTTTAATTGATGTTTATGCCTGTGTGTGCGTGTTTGCGTGTGATTGGCAAGTTGGTTTAGAATAACACAATAAGAATAAATACTGACAGTAAAAGCTTATGGAATAGTATAAGGATTAAAGCCTTAGCTGAAAATAATACCAGTAATAGTGATAATTACTTTCAACGACATGATCCAAATAAATGTTGTGAAGTATCCCCGCCCCTCCCCCACCTCTTGCAGTTCATAAACTCTTGCATCCTACCTATTCTTCTTTATTGTTCACCCTTGCTTCTTCTTTCCTGGTTTGCTTAAAAAGGACTATGTCACAATTCGTAGAATACTGAAGACTGTCAGTCAGTAGGGTGAGTGGTGTCCCAGTGGACCACATAGTTAACGCGGTTGTCGATAGGCAATTGACTTCGTGCAATAAATTTGCTAGAGGGATTTTTTCTGACTTGGAGCATCCACTACAACACCCTCAGCTTTCACCTTGCATCTCCTCAGGTAGAACAAGAAGTAACTTCAGAAAACTGTATGCTCGCACGTCTAAGTATAAGAATTCTATGATACCATACTTGTCACGTATTTTATGTGATGAAAATAGTGTCAGGCAACAATTAACTAACCTTTTTTCATCTAGTAAATAAACAATTTCCTCCATCCATCCATCCTTATATACCTTGAAGTTTTACTTTTATTATTTCTATTATATTTACGTCCTGTTACTTCTTTGTTTTACTCTCATAATTGTAAACACCAACTTATCTCTATGACTGCTGTAATCTTTGTTTTTCCCCTCACCATATCATGTAAAGAGAACATTATATTCAATATTTTTAAACATGTTAGGATTTCTATACCGCATCGACAATACTGTGTGAAACAAGCCCACGGGAATTTTCACTTGTATTATTATTATTACCTTAGCTGTTATCATTATTATTATTATTTCCATTTTATATGCTGCATGTTTTTCACATTACCCTATTGTAAATGTTGAAAATTTTATGTGTGAATACTTTTTATTTATAAATTGAGGAAATTAGATGCAATATTGTTGTGATTAATGCTGAAAATTCCATCTGTATCACAAGTACTGTTTTTGGAATAAAGTAAACCATTATTATTATTATTATGATTGATACAAGTATGGCTGGAGAAGCACTCACGGTAACCAGTAATGCTTGCTAGACAGCGCCAAATAGGAAACTATAAGGTCAACATGAGAAAAATTGTGTGAAGAGGAAATGAAGGCCTATACGCGATCGTGGAGTCATCTGATAAATCTACGGAGAAGACAGTGGAATTAAACCTAAAGGGTATATATATATATATATATATATATATATATATATATATATAATTCGTGATATATATTTAGCGCATCGCCAACCAGTGTCACAGACGAGAGACTGTCTTCTTTCTTGACCTCAGATAATTGCCTCTGTAGTAGAGCTAGCCACTACTGAACATCATACTAATTATCAAGTTTTGGGTTGCGGTAATTCGATTGGTTACAGGATAGATCGCTAGATGACATCAGTTAGAGAAACACTAAAATAGAGCAGGGAGTAGTGAATGACTGCTTCGTCCCAGTTCGCGACTCTTCGGTGCAATTAGAATGCACCAAGTCAGGCAAGCGAACAGTTACTAGCCTGTGACGAGCTCACCTCATAACCAGAAGGTCCTGGGTTCGAAGCCTGGCAGCAGATGTGTAATGCCAATGGGCCCCGATTTGGGACGAAACAGCTGGCTGTCTAGTACTCTGAGCTGGTTTTCCATTGTCCCTCTAACTAATGTGATCTCGTGATGAATTCCTAAAACCATTCAAATCCCATAAACAAGCTCATTATAGGATGGATTAAGTCCAGAGAGTTGTATCACTTCAAAACATCCGAATTCTAGTTAGTTCTTTAGTCAAACTTGCATTACATGGAATATGCGTCAATGATTCGCCAACCATACATGTAGCATGGGGCTAATTTGCTGCAAACACACTATCAACGCTCGCCTAGTTTATGAGGCAATAGGTAGCTCCTCAAAACAGGGAATGTCTGGCATGAGGTTAACAACCACACCTCATAAAAGCAACACAATTTCTTCTGCACCACTTAAGCACACACATAGATACAATTCATTGTGAAAACTTATTACAATTTCCTTCAAAATAACTGTATTCTCCAATGATAATCCTAATTGTGGTGGACTGGATTATGCATCAGACAGTGAGTGGGAAACGAGAAGACAGAGAGGGATATCCTGAACCGACGTGAAGAACCTAGAAGATCTGGATTTCGAGCGTGGATGATTTATGTTTGATGTCACACAAAATCGAAGGCTTACAAGCGAAAACTGACAAACTGGTCGAAGAAGCAGCCGGCGAAGAAAGGATTCCAGGTGAACATAGACAAGATGGAGGTTATGAAAATAACCAACCAACAACAACGACAACAGCAGCAAGATCCAGAGCCAATCACCATCAACGGGAGGGATTTGAAAGAGGTTACACTTCATTCACTTATCTAGGGAGCATTGTCTCAACTGCAGGAAGTCGGAATGGACGAGGATGGCAAATCAAGTGAGAATCAGGAAGGCGAGAAACGTATTCATCAACCTGAAACCAACCTAATCTGGAAATCGTCGTCACTCAGCATCAACAACAAAATTCAGTCGGATTTTCGATACAAACGTCAAGTCAGTTCTTCTATATGGATCAGAAAGTTGGCGGGTCACAAAGCATATTTTCAACGGCCTGTTGCAGACATTTATCAACAACTAACTGTCTTCGTTCTATACTGAAGATCAGATGGCCGGGTTGGAAAGAATCAACAACAAGAAACTATGGGAACAAACAAAACAAGAACCAATCGCCAACCAACAAATATGCGGGAGAAATTGGATTGAGATGGATTAGGCACTCGCTGAGGAGGCCGCTGAGTTACATCGGGCGCTCGTCAGGCCATTGCTCGAGTGGAACCCGAAAGGGAAGCGGAGAGTGGGACGTCAGTTCAAGGATGACATGGAGGAGATCGTGTGAAGAGGCATTGAAGCAGTATGGACTAACATGGATGCAGGTGAAAAGTACAGCAGAAGACAGAAGCAAATGGAGACGTGCAGTTGAAGCCCTATGTTCCACTAGGAACCCAAGGGAACAGTAATAACAATAATAATAATAATAATTGCCAGCAATAACAGCGATTACAAGTACAAATATATGTATAAAACTTTCTTTAATTCATTTAAACACCTGTTATATGTTCAATTTTCAATGTACTAAAAGTAAATGTTGATTACTTTATAAGTTTACATTAAATGTGCATATTTTTTTTGTTTTAATTTGTTCTTTTTCAAATAACACATTTGACTATACGTGTCAGTTAGTTTATTGTTTATTGAATCCACTTTAATTGCTGCCTACCTACCAGTCAATCATTAAACCAAAACCCACATTGCCTCACCTCATTTCATTTCTCCTGTACTTCCCCATCTGTCCTAAAATAGGAGGGTTGGAAAATATTCCCCTCACCACCTACCAAGATGCAATAACATTAATGTACTATAAAATAAATAAATTTATGTGATTTTCTGTTTAACATTTGTGTATGTTTATTTTTTTTATTTATTATTGTTATTTACTACTGATTACAACGTTAATAAGTAGACTGGATAGTAGTTCTACACAAAATGTCTCAAATGTCAAGGTCTTTCAAGGTGAGGAGGGGGCAAAACGTTCTATGTAGAGCATTAAATCTGTTATCTAGCTATCTGCCCGGTTGTCGAGATCTTATGATTCCTTCAGTTATCTATTCTGGATCAAACACGCGCACACACACACACACACGGACATACACAAACGCATACACGAAGAAAACATTTCAACTGATTGATAACGTTGGCTTTCTTTCTTCTCCCCCTTATATTCTTCCTTATATCTAACTTAAACATCATTTTATCTATTTCATCTCATATAATAATGAAATGGGAATTATGTGGTTAGACTGTTTCAAATAATGCATGAAATAAAGGGATATCTGAATTCTAGGTCACATTATAATTATCTAGTTATCAGTTAAAGAATCACAGGAAGCCAAGAAAAGTAGAGTTTGAAACTGCTTAGGCTCTGTGGTAGAGTATAACTCATTCAACAATCAAAACTGAAACACACACACACACAAGCTGAATGGAATGCATAAACCTATGCCTAACAACGTACTTTCACTTCAATAGGCAAATATATGAACAAGTCAAAGGAACACCCATGGGATCGCCAATATCAGGTTTGATTGCAGAAGCAGTGATGCAAAGACTTGAAAACATAATTCTATTAAAGATCAAACCTAAGATTTGGATACGCTACATAGACGACACATTTGTAATAATCAAAAGAAACGAGTTAGATAAAACTCACTCCGCTTAATAAACAACGTCGTCAACGACATCAAATTCAAAAGAGAAGAGGAATCCAAGGACAAAATCCCATTTTTGGGCATCTTAGTCGAGCGGACAACCATAGGGGAATTGGAAACTCAAGTTTATAGAAAATCAACTCATACAGACCAAATCCTGAATAACAACAGCAACAACCCAATAACACACAAAAGGAATTGCATGCAAACACTATTCAGGAGGACCAGCCAGGACTCATTACAGTACTCCCACCTTAAGGAAAATTGAAGAAAAGTATCTCATGGACGTCTTCCAAAAGAATGGATAACCACGGAATTTGATTCAAAGAGATACCCTCAAACCAGTTTATCAAACTAAAAGCCCCCAAAGAAAGCACAAAGAAACTCGCCTTACCATATATAAAGGATATCTCAGAAATCACTACAAGACCCTTCAAACCTTTAGGAATTGACGTCGTACACAAACCAACAAAGTCACTTCACTCAATTCTATGTCAACCAAAAGACTCAACAGCGAAAGAAGACAAAACTAACATCATCTACAAAATAAATTGTAACAACTGTGAAAAACACTACATCGGCCAAAGTGGACGTCCCCTTCGTCTTCGTATCCACGATCATTAGCTAGCCGTCAAAAGACATGATACCCACTCCCTCATATCATCTCACTGCATACAAACAACCACCCACATCAATTCGACTGGGACAACCAACGTTCAAATATTAGACAGAGGAAACACCAAGAATGCTAGAGAATTTTTAGAAGCCTGCCTGGTATTCCAGTGAATCATCAATCAATCGACACATGGAGACAGACAGAATTTATCAACCGATAAGAAAGAAACCTCACACAGACACACACACACAAAGGGTCAAAGTTCAAGTCAAAGAAACTATCAGTTCCAATACAACAAGTAACCTAGAAGGTGTGAAAACACACAACTAGTCACGTCCAAGATCACCCAATCACCAGGAGAGATGATTAATAAACTCGTGGAGAAATCTGAAACCTCACTTCAGTGAATTGAAGTATCCGCTGAAGATGTCGCCTAGTAGGGCAATGAAAGCTTCGCAAATCAACTATCCAGCTAGCTAAGAGAACACAACCACATCAAAAACAGTGTAACTCCATTATAGATAAGATTTTACTTCGATAAATCGTACAGTGTTAAACGGTAATATTTACTGATGACCATGTTTCGAGCGAAAACTATATCAATATCGGATTGTGTACATTCAGAAATAATAATATGAGTGTTATGGATCAAATAAAATCAGATGGGAAATAAGACGAGTGTTTTTTATAGTCATAATAAGTAACTTGTTAAAGTTTAATTGGTGAATGGTGACTAGCAGTGGAATCAAGCTAGGATGCGCATTTCGTCCTATCTGCAACTCGTCCACCAGCTGGATGTACCTGCATTCCCTAGTGAGTGATGTTGACCCCAGCAAGGCATGAAGCCAGTGCCCATAGTTTCAAACGCCAAAGCATTATCCACTAGACCACAATACATACCCAGACATCGTCGAAGCATCTGCACTAGAAGCGACCGAGCACTTCGGTCCAGTCAATCGACGGGAAAATTTAAAATTCAATTAAACTTGTTAGAATGTGATGATGTATGTGAATTGAAATAGAATTTCAAAATTATTTATTATCCTTCTCTGATTTGACTGGTGGTAATAATATCTTCCATATCTCTGATATTTGCGTTCAGTCACCGCCACTGCACACGTTGGGTGTAGATTCAATGAACCAGGATTCAGTAATCAACCGCCTCTCCCCACCTATCTATATTACTTCTTAGATTTTGAACTTTATCACTCCCTATTGTGTGGTTGTATGTTAATCCATACAGTGAAATTGCTGAATTTTTTTTTCTAAATCACGTATCTTCGCTTGGTCAATCCTTCTGACACTAGCTAAATTTTTATGTTCCGACAATCTGACTACACCCGCCCAATCTACTAGTTTGACTGACCTATATAGTTGACCTCACTCACAGTCATTGCAAGGTATTTTGTAAAACTGCTTAACAGCAGAACCTCTTGACCATTCAGTCGTTGGGACAGGATCCAGTATCCTGTGGATCTTAATTTGTTTTTAAATTTTTACAGTACTATGTTACTATGATCGAATACCATCGTTAGTTATCTATTCTTACACTGAATAAAGTGGACCCTACTGATGATGATTTCACTTTAGGATTTCAGTCAGTTCATTCCGTAAGATTTATTTTTATACGTTGTACTGCTTGAAATCATTCTTCTTTTTCACTGTAGATTTTTTTCATAGACCAAAATCAGCCAGAAAACCACTGGAAAACATGGAGTACTCAATTGCTGTTTCGTCCTAGTTCGGGACTTTTCAGCAGTGTGAGCTAATGATCGCATCAATGGTAGAACGCAAAGCCTTCACGTTATCAGGTGAGTCTGCTTATCTGCTATCAGTTCACATGATTCACTGTCAACAAAACGTCTGATTGGCTATCTAACTGATGTCAATTTGTGAACAGATCTACCTTGAAATCAGTACGTTTCTTGTAGACAACCAATGGAAAATTGATCCATTATGCATTATTGGTTGATTACAGGATGAACTTTCAGGAGTTCAAATAAGAAGTCTTGTTCGGTAGAGTTCACTATCCTGCCAATGGGAGTGTATGGAAGTGGTGTTATATATATCGCGGACTAGCAGAATTTCGAATTCCCGAATCATCTGAATCCGTCTTAGTAGCTGAATGGTACATGAGTTTACCTTTTAACCGGAAGGTCCAGGGTTTAATTTCTGGTGGAGTCATGGTTGACCGCTGGTAAAGAGTTGAAAACAAGGATGAAACAGCTGTCCAGTACTCCTACTTTCCAGTGGTCCCCTGAGCAAAGTCAGTTAGTGATCCAAATCGCTAAGGCCTCAGTAACGCAAACTATACGAAATCACATGGCCTTAAGGAAGCTTCTTTAAACATTGTAGATAACTTTTAATGAATTTCCCTCATATACTGAGTGGCCAGTGTTGAATACATGTCCTATTGAACCACTCCTTATTAATCCATTTTAGCCTTTCTGCAGTCAAGCTGAATAAGACTCCTTGACTCTTTTAGCTAAAACATGCAATGAACATCCCCTGTATTTTCCGTTCCACAGGAACAAGCGGATTGGTAGATACACCTAGAAAGGGTCAGAAGCAACAGTTTGTCGTTTTTGAAGAACATTCAGGGGTGGCATGATCAAGGGTGTTGGCCAGAAGGCCGCCCTTGAACGCCACATTCATGTATAACATATTGTTTGGCACACGTACGGGGTTTTCTTAGTGGGCTTTGGGTTTTATGTTTTTATCTATAAAGCTTGAGGGTTGCAATTTTAAGTAGTATTGTAACGGCGGAAGACAAGGGTCAGGCAACAGATCGTTTATTCAGGAAATCAACACATATTTATAGATTTTCATGTACATTATTATAGATTATTGTAAGCAAACAAACACAGTCTTCTGATTAGTGTTTCCTTGCTGAACGTTAATCTTTCATCTCGTTGTGACCGTTTCTTGAAGTTCAGATTATCTATCTGCAAATTATATCCGCCTACGCAAAGTCTTCTGTGATTGGTTGTTGAGTCAGTCTTTGTTCTTGTTCTTTTCTCATGACCAATATTGGGGACGTAAGCATTGACGTAAATTACTGTCTATCAATTTAGCTAGCAGCCAGCTCTCGCCACAATATCTTCCTTAAAAGAGTGATTTTTTCATCAACTGACTCAGGCCTACAGATTCTTCAGATCCCAGTCGCAAGGAATATTATCTGGTTCCGCTGACGACAAATGGGTGCACAATTGTGAAAGTTTTTCAACTTGCCATCCAACTTAGGTTTCATGTGTGCTGATTTGTTCAGTGTCCAATCAGTTTTCTTAGTTAATGAAACGTCCAGGAATGAGATTATCAGTAAGCTTTCTACTTTATTTGTAAATCTAACGTCAACAGATCAACTCTGGAACTAAGCGAAATTAATTCGAGCACTGTGTAAAGAAATCGAATGATGACATATGTGTATGTCATCTGGATAGCCAGACAGAGGTGGTCTAAACACCGGACAGTTGTTTCTTTAGCTTAAGGGCCAGGCTTCTTGTCAGCGGTTTCCAAAGGAATCTAAGGCGAAAATTTCCAGCCCTCAAACTGTGTACATAGCAAGTTAATAGTTAATTGGCAAATTTTGAATTTGAGTCCATTCTGTAGTCGATCACTACTGAGGAAGTGATATATTTCATAAGTTAGGTTACTTAAAGGCGATTTGTTTTTCAAGATAAGATTCGTCATGAACCGATATCAATCAATACTGGTTATCTGTTTCGGCGCAGTTGAAGACTGCTCAGTAATGTACACCCAATGATATTATCAGGGATCGGACCAGGGATCTTTAGTTTCACGAAAACGTCTACATTGCAACGAACCTAAACCCTACAACTGAACACTCGAAAATTAGTCGATTGGTCATAGAAGTCAAACTATTAGATGAACTTCTTCAAGTTTAAATAAGAAGTCGTAATTAATGAGGAACACCATGTCAGGGTGTCAGTAGAGATACCCACCGTTGGCACTGGGTTGCAGTGATGCTAAATATATCACATGTCGGGGGAAGTAAAAATTCACAGATCATTAAATCTCAATCTATTTACTGAATGGTCTATGGGTTAGCCTCGTGAAATAAACGGTCTAGGCTTTAACTATCATGGAGTTGTGGTTGAGTAATGCTGAAATTCCCCAAATTAGGACTAAAGAGTTATCCCAGCGCTGTTTGATTTCCAGCAGTTCTCTAACTCAATGTCGGGTTCTTCACGAAATCTACGCTGATGTCAATCAAACGCAACACAACCCAACACTTAATTCCACACATATGAATAGCCTTATAACGTTAATCTGTACTTCACTGAATTAAAAACAGAAATAAGACAAATATTTTAACACTGGACATCTGGTAAATTACTAGTTTCAATGATTTTTATTTTTTGATTTACAGCTTGATTCCACACTGTAATTTTGGTACAAGTATGGAATTTTCAGCATGGATATCGGTAGCCCAAAAATTGCAGACCGACCATTGATATCAGGTGTGCAATTTGAAGTATGCGCTGAAGATGTCACCCAGTAAGGTGATGAAAGCTTCGCAAACTAACTATCCAGCTCAGAGAACAAAACCACATCAAAATTATCAGGTGTGCGTTGGCAGGGGATCGAATCTCGGACCATGTGCATGTTGGGCGAGAGTCCCAACCACTGTGCCACCGATGCACACCTTTGAATATTAGATTGAAAAGAACGAGAAGTTCAGCAAAGACATCTTTTTGGCGATTTCATTCTCAAAAGCTGTACAATCGCATATATATGCTACCTCCAACTGCGTCTACCAATTTACATGTACGTGCCAAAGCATATACATTGGAAGAACAGAAAGAAGGGTTAGTGTCCGCATCTATGAACACATACCCAAGAACTTGAGACTGAAAGGTTCGCAAGCATTAAACAGTTCCATCGCGTGTCATCTATTGGACACTGGTCATATTGTAGACAACCTGAAGTCGTTTAAAATAATCAACAAGCAAAGCGAACCTAGCTTGCTATGCTTTGCTGAAGCAATTGCCATTCTTACCAATTACTCCTTATGATCGTGGAAAAGTAAGTTCATATCTTTAATGCAATTCATATGCTTTTTTAACGTTCAGGTTGTAACCAGTTGAGAAGAATCCTCGAAATAATAAAAGATGAGCTCATATTATCCTGGTACAATCGTTGTTCTTGCTTTGTTCAAGTTTTTATAGATCAGTTTACATGGATACAATTCCTAGTTGTTTAATTCCACATAGTAAAGAAGGCGATAATAATTTTCAACTTGAAATGTAAGTTAGGAGGTATGAATATAGCTTACAAGAGGCATAGAAACAAAAAGTTATACAGGATTAGAATATAATTGTAAAGTGGTTATTCCAAACGGATTACAAGTATGATCAGGAGGAGCATGGAAACAAACTTAATATGACTGATTTTACAACTGGAAAATAGGATGAATTGAATGAAATACACACACAGAGACAACAAAACTAAAAAGACTGAAGGATAAGGGAACATACCGAACTAGGTTCATGGTAGTTGTAAAGGCTGGACTAGTTTCTTTTGAACACATAGCTCCGGCTTTACGATGCATATGGCGAAAGCTTCCGCAGTACAAAGAAGCCGGAAACACACTACCTTTGGTAGATTTTGGTTTCCTTTGTAAATGACTCCAAATGATGAGTGACAGGTATTGGCGAGATGTTCAGTTACTGCGCTTCTGGTTGAACCAGCGCCTCCTCTTTGCAGCCATGTTGGATGGTGTTCTGTAACCCGTTTTGATAAGACCCGCATAGAATGAACTATGTACCTAGCTCCGCAAGAGCAGGTGAACTGATAAATGCATATCTTTGTAAGTACCATGGACCTAGTTCGGTATGTTCCCTTCATTATTTTTGTTTTGATATCTGTGTGTGTGTGTGTGTGTAATTTTCTCTCCTTGCCTTCATTCAATTCATCCTATTTTTCAGTTGTAAAATCAGTCATCTTAAGTTTGTTTCCATGCTCATTTCGTTCACACCTGTAATTTATCCCATCCCTGTGTCTCTAAGCCTCTTGTAATTCATATCACGTTGAAAATAATTATCACCTTTTATTCGCTCTTGAAATTAATTCTCCAGTTATCAAATATTAATTTTGCACACGTTGTAACTGTTTTCTAATCCTATGAAATCTTGTCTCTAAGCCCCTTGTGATCTATATTCCTACCTTAAAACTTTCATATTAAGTTGAAAATTATTTTATCTCCTTTGGTACTTTGTGGAATTAAACAAAGAATAATAATCGTATCTATGTACAATAATCTATATAAATGCGATTGTACAGCTAGCTGCTTTTGAGAATGAAATCACCAAAAAGATCACCATCTTTGCTGAACTTCTTGTTCTTTTCAATCTAATGTTCCAATGGGTATTTTCCACGAATTTTGAATATGTTTGGTTGATATCAGTAGCTTCATACTGGCAAAGTTCAACAATAGCGTCCCTAGTGATGCGAACACACGACTGATCTTCAGCTGAACAATCGTAAAAATGAAGAATTTTCTCACAAAAATGGACGCATATTTAACCACGTATTGATATCAGTTAGAGAATGATTGAAAACCAGCCATAGGGAGTACTGGACAGCCAGTTGTTTCATCCTAGTCTCTTGAGAATCATCGGCAGTGCTCATCCACTGCCACAGTTCGAACCCAGGATCTTCCGGTTACAAGACCATCGAGCTAGCATACTATTCAGCCGCTGCTCGAACCCAATTCAACGGTCACTGCATGAATTCCGACTTCTACCAATTCATGATTTTAGCCTGACCACCAACCAGTTTCATCGGTGGGAACTCCATCCTCACACTTGACTGGTTGGGCCTCACTGGTCATGACTTTCCACTAGAACTCCAGGAAACTCTGTCCTGTAGTAAGTCACTAGCGAACATCAGATTAATTGTTTTTTAAGAGTTAGTTTTGTAAGGATTAGATTTGTTCATTTACAAGAAACTGCGTGAAAACGCACATTAAACAGGGTATCTTTCTCTGGTATTACTTTAAAATATATTCCAGTTACAATGAGGAGTATCATTTGCTAAGTTAGACCCGTTTCTGTACATGTTCTCACGGAGGTGACTGAAGATGAGGTGTTTTTTGTGAATCGCTTATCTCTTTCATCCTGTTGTGCAGTCTTTCCCAAAGCCCTCGGTTGAATTACTATGGTTTCCAGCAAGAGGTCGACGACTACTTACCAGGAAAACGTGGATAATAAAACAAATTAAAATAAATGACGTCAACTATAAATCTATCCTTAATCGTTACCTTAACCTTAATCCTGACCCTAACACTAAACCCAACCCTAATGCTAATTATAACCTTGATCCTAACCCTAACGAGCTATTAACATCTTGTCTAAGCAGTACTTAGAAACGTGATCTGGGTGAAATTTGCTCCTAAGTTGGTGAATAGCGTTGATATTTCAGTTATGATAATGACAGCTGTCGTTAGCCAAGGACTAGCATACGTTCAAGATCATTGAAGCGTTCACACTCATGAGACGCTATTGTTGAACTTTGCCTTCCTACTAATAATACCACTTAATAGTATCTGACATTTAGCTGTTTCTTCACGAGTTGACATAGGTTAGAGAGCCACTGAAAACGAGAGATCACTTGGTAGCTGTTTCGTCCTAGTGTGTGAGTCATCGGTAGCATTCACCCACCAAGTTTCGAACAAAAGTCAGTGTGAAGTGGACACTAGATATTGGCTGAGGTTGGTAGCTCTTCATCACGAAGTTAGTACTCAAGGGTCAATGAATTGCTACCAATCGGTTTAATAGCTAACGTGCTTGCTATCGTAAAATCACAATTCTGCTGAAGAGCATGCAACCAAGACGAAACGGATGGTTTTTAGATGTTTCCTGGTTTTCAGTGATCTCTAACTGATGTTGGTTCATAAAGAAATCTATATTGGGAATAATATTAATAACTTAAATTCATAAACAACTGGTTCTAGTCCTGTGGTGACCCGACAAACTTCTACTACGTGGATGTCCGTCTGCCACTCTATAGCTGCTTTGCATATTTTTAGATGAAAGGATTTGTGAGGATTTGGGTTAATTTATCTTCAGCGGTTAGACTTCTCCGCGAACCACTGATGACCAGGGAGTACTAGACAAGCATCTAATCTCATGGTAAGAATATTCAACAGTGCGTACTCACGATACTACCAGGAGTCGAACTCAGCACCTTCAGGTTATCAGACCAAGCTCTCTGACCACTCATCTACTAGGGCCAGGATCCAATGACCAGTGAATTCCAACCTTTTCACCTTGTGATACTGGCTTCCTCTCACCAATTCCTTCCATTAGTAATCACTCCAGCTTGACACTTTGAACCCCCGTGATCACAACTTCCTACTGCAGCCTCAGGATATCTATGCAGTAACCATCAACGAGCTATGGATTGATATCTAGATTATGAGGCTGATGTAGATATGAATTAATTTGATTTCAACCATTAGATCTCCTAATTTAAATACTCCAGATTCAATTCCCGGGGAAAGGATGGTAGGTACACCCTGATAAAGAGTCCCATATCAGGACGAAACAACTGTCCACTACTTCCTGGTGATTTCAATAACCTCTCCAATTGACATTGATTCGTACCAAAAATTTGACAATTGAAGATTATAAATTTGTTTTTATTATTTATCCAAAATAACCTACATTTTGTGGGGAAATGTCTCCTTACGGTAAATATATCATAGGAGAAGAAACACACACCCCTCCCAAAAAAACCAACACACAGAATTTACCAAGTCAATTAGAAAGAGAAGTGTGTGTAAACAATTCAAAGGTCATACCTAGTAGGATGTATTTCAAGAAATGTGTATATATTTTATCATTCCTTTGAAGCTTTAAAAAAATTTGAATATCTGTCATCTCAACCACTTACTACATACATCTTAGGCTGAAAATTCTGGATGATGTAATTAGGCAAAGAAAAGGATAAGGGAGATAAAGTCTTGTTTTGAATATGATATATATATATATATATTGAATTCAATGCTATGGAAAAGTATTCTTTAGAATTCATTTTTTCAACATAACCTACTGTCTTGTAAATGCACTAATTATCGAAATTATGACATAAATTATGCACAAAAATATAAATATGAAGACAGAAGTTTTGAAACTTCATAGTTACCTTGATAAATGAACCAAGTAGTATGTAGGAAATTGTAAAAGTTAAATTATTATTAATAATAATAACAAGGGCAATATGCATGACAACATTGACAGTAAGGAATTTAAACCAACCACTTGTACTTCCATACAAAGAAGGAACCTCTGAAATCATATGTAGAATTCTTAACAATACAGAAATAAAAGAAGTGCTCAAACCACTAAAAAAACAAAAGAATTTAGTTTATCTAATACCCTGCCTGCAATCAGTGTCAGGTAAGATATATATAAATCAAAGTAGTAGAACAGAGGCAGTCAGTCAGACTAACCGAGGATAAAAATATAGCAAAATTTAGAAAATGGTTAGTTTTGATATTGTCAGTTTAGATACACGTATACTGATAATAAATATGGCTACAGAGGCAGTCAGAAACGAACTCATTTCTGACCAGGAACTCGAAATTATGACGAAAGTGTCACTAAAGGACATAATGCTGGGAATGCAGTTATGCTTGACTTCCACAGTGTTTAAATTCCTAGGGAAAATGAACAAACAAATGAGGGAGTTGACATGGGATCACGATTATCCTCGGCTGTACCAGATATATTCATGGATAGGTGTGAAAACATAGCGAGTGAAACGTTCACCCCCACTCAAAAAGTATGGTGGAGGTATGTTGATCACACATTCACTGTACTTAGAACACAAGATATAGACAGAATTTTCGAACACATTAACTCAGAGGTGGAGGCAATTCAATTAACTTATGAATTGGAAAGTCAGGAAGGGGAACTTCCAATGTTAGATTGTAGCGTAAAAAGGAAAGAAGATGGGAAGTTAAACACACCAGTGTGTGTTTACAGGAAACCCACACATTCAAACAGATATCTGGACTTCCGTTCATCCCATCCTATGTCAGTGAAAATAGGATTGGTGAAATGTTTAAGTGACAGAGCACAACAGCTAAGTAGTACCAATGAAAATCTAAGACAGGTAGTGATACACATAAAAGAAACCTTGAAACTTAATAATTACCCGGATAAATTAGTCAGGAAATATGTAAGTAAATGTAAAAATAAAATAAATCATGATAGCAGCGATACTGATAACAATAATAATAATGATGACATGGATATCAAACATGCGCAGGATAATGACAACACCAATAATAAGGAATCTAAATCACCAGTAGTAATTCCACACAAGGAAAGAACCTCGGAAACACTACAAAGAATTCTTAACAAGGCAGGAATAAAAGTGGCTGGCATTCAAACCAACCATAAACTCAATTAGAAACAAGCTTTGTCCGTTAAAGGATCAATTCTGTGGAGCTTTTAAAACAAAACAATTTAGTTTATCTAATACCCTGCCTGCAGTGACTGTCAGGTCAAATACATAGGTCAAACTAGTAGAACAGCAGCAGTCAATCCGACTAGCAGAACATAAAATCCTAGCAGCAAAATCTGGATTATTTGACCCGAATAAGATAAGAAATCTAGACAATAGTTCAGCTATAGTACTCAACATATGCAGTTACACACAACCATACAATAGGATGTGATGGGATAAGAAGACAGCTTTAAAATCTAATGTAACAGTGCGGTGCTGGGAGAGACTGATAACGGAAGCTTTGTTTATCGAATCACCTGAGGAGAATATGTGTAACAGGAATGATTCAACACCTGTCCACCTCGATATCTGGAGAATTCTACTCCCCATACGACGACAAATAGGACAGAGTAAAGAAAACAATAAAACTCAATTTTCGAAGTCGTGTGATTACAATTGATGTGATTATGGACAATAAATTTTGTTCGAAACTGTGTCATCCAGTAAATAATAATACTGTTTCACTCATTGTGTGATACATCTCATAAACAAACTAATATGGAATTACTTACTACCACAGTGCGCAAGTTTTACACATATAACAATGAACTTATTTGAAAACAAGCCTTGTCGGTTGTAGAATACTCCGAACAAGTAAAATCAGAATATCAAGGCACAAAAATCGAGCAAAATGTAGATTAATTGATCCTAATCTGAAGAATATTTCAGCTGCAGTACTACATACAATTACACATAACCATACAACAGGATAGGATCAGATGATAGTTTTTAAGTTAACAGGATAGAGGTAGAGAATGATAACGGTCACTAGTGAGCATGAGATTAATTTTGACGAATTAGTTTGTATTGACTAGTTTTAGAAGTAAATTGCCTTGAGTCCTAGTGAGAAGTCGTGACAACAAGTGGGGATGCAGTATCTGCCGGTGACAGTGATTGGTGGTAGCGCGGAAATCACGAAACAGGTAGACGTTAGAATTCATGCAGTGACCATTGAATCGGGTCCCAGCAGTGGCTGAATGGTATACCAGCTTTATAGCCTTGTAACTGAAAGGTCTTGGGTTCGAACCCCAATGATGGGTGAGTACCGATGAGGAGTCCCAAACTAGGACATAAGAAACAGCTGTCAGCTACTTCAACTGGTTACCCACTGATTGCATAACCAATGTCAGCTCATGATGAGATTCTCCAACCAGTCAGTCAATATATGTATGTAATGACAATATATATAAATATATATAATAATGAACACTTTATCTCGAACAATAATAATCATACACAATGGAAACTTTCGGTGCTGCGTAATCAGATGAAAAAGGGGTAAAAGTATCCAGCTACCAGAGCAAGGGAAGACCGATAACCTCTTCTATCTGAACTCATAAATCGGGTTTCAGGTGCTTGATGGAGATGGCTTCAGTGAAATTAAGGAGAAGTGAACTCTTTTGCCTAATGATAATTTTGAACGATCTTGAGACATCCACTTCATGACTTGTGTTTAGGAGATGCCTGGTCACGTCACTGTTTAAAGCATTTGTCCCTTGAGAAATAAGCTTTTTTGGTACATGTTGAGAAAATCGAAGGTGTTCGTGCACTTCTTTTTGTTCTTCTCGCAGATACATGTAAATTTGTGTATGCACTTGGAGTTAGTCTGACAAGGATATCTACCGAGTTTTGATTGCAACAAAGAGAATGTTTTCATCCTCTCCTTCACCTGATTACGTAACGTTGAAATTTTCCACTATGTACGATCATTATTGTTCGGGATAAAGTGTTTATTATGATATATATATATATATATTATTGTACGCACATATTGATTGATTTTTGTTCAAAAATGAACTCTGTGGAAGTATGTTAAAATTGTTTCTATAGATATACCTAATAATGTCTTTTGAGCTGCAAACGGTTGACGAGAGGCCATTGAAAACAATCATGATTGTACCATTTCATTCTGCGAAAACTGTTGTATGCGTGAGTAATAATAATTGAACATCTTCCTACTGTAGTTATGTTGATGACACATTTATAGTGTGCAAAAATATAAGTCATGCTTCACACTTACTAAGATTATTCAATGGTGCACACGCCAATATTGACTTCACTATGGAACACGAAAGTGACGGAAAGTTTCACTTCCTCGACATAGCCATGGAACGCCTAGAAGACGGTAGTCTTCAAAAGTCAATTTATCGAAAGCCCACATGGAAAGGACAATATTTGCATTTTAACAGCTTTTGTCCACATAGCTTTAAACGTGGTCTAGTCAAAACTTTGTACTATAGAGCGAGGAGAATATGCTCTACAGAGAAACTAGAGGAGGAGTTTGAGTTCCTTGAAAATATATTGAAGAGAAATGGGTATCCTCAAAGGTTCATCAACAAGTATGGAAGATCTGAAGTCACAAAAGTAAAACAAATCACAGTGGAAAAAAAGCCAGTCTACATTCAGCTTGATTATAAAGGTGAAAATATTGCAGCGATGATCAACAGAAGGCTGAGTACATCACTAGCCATAGCGTATCCTGCAGCTAAGCTCGTTCCCGTCTATCGAACAACTTGCTCTTTGGTGCAATCAAAAATCGATAGATATCCTTCTCATGTTACCTCCAACTGTGTATACAAATTTACATGTATCTGCGGGAGCAGTTACATTGGAAGGACAGAAAGAAGGGCATATCTACGATTTTCTGAACATGTACCAAAAAGCTTACGTCTAAAGGGAACAAATGCTTTAAACAGTGCCATCACCAGGCATCTTCTCGACACGGGTCATGAGGTGGACGTTGAAAAGTCGTTCAAAATTATCAATAAGCAAAATAGCTCAATTCTCCTTAAGTTTGCTGAAGCCATTTCCATCAAGCGCCTGAAACCTGATTTATGCGTCCAGAAAGAAGCGGTTATCAGTCTTTCTTTGCTCTGGTAACTGGATAATTTCACCTCTCTTTCCTCCGAATGTGAAATGCTAAAAGTTTCCATTGTGTTTGATTATTATTGTTCGGAATAGTGGTTAATATTGCATATTTATATATGTATATATTTTTAGTGTATGAGTATATTGATCGATTGATTTTTGTTTCAAATGAACTGTCTGTGCAAGTATGTTAAAATTGTTGTTGTAGATATATTTAATAATGTCTTTGCCATGTAAGCAGCTGACGAGAAGGCAACGAAATAAAAGATGGTACCATTTTATTCTGCTAAAACTGTAGTTCTTGCTTCGTTCAAATTCATTAAGGGGAATAAATGTAACAAATATTGTGTTTAACAACATTAATTTAGTTCAGTTTTAGATTTTCCCGTCGACTGGTTGGACCACAGCACTCGGTCTTCGATGGACATATCGATGATTAATACTACTCGTTGCATAACAGGTGGCTGTCGTGGCCCAAGTAGTCTATTTGATAACACTTTGACATTTTTTAAGGATTAGATTCGTTTTTACGAGCTGGTCACGAATCGATATCAGTTACAAAACCACTGAAAACCAGGAAGTACTGGACAGCGAGCTGTTTCATCCTAGTAGATTGGGACCTATCGACAGTACGCAACCACCTTAACTAGGTTTGAACCCAGGACCATCAGGTTACAAGGCAAGCTGGTTTACTATCCAGCCCCTGGGACCCAATTCAATGGCCCATGAATTCTAACTTCTACGAATTCGTGATTTACCGCAAGCGGAAGGTATTGGGTTCGAAACCTGGCAGTGGGTGTGCACTGCCAATGATTGCCTAACTAGGATGAAAAAACTGGTTGTCCAGTACTCCAGTGCTAGTTTTCAATGGTTCTCTAACTGGTACTTGCTTGCGTTAGTAAGTAGTGTAAATATCATGTATCTTATGGTAGCGCTTCCTTATATGACCAAGTTCACTTTCAGCTGTTATTGATAGCAGGTCTGGAAACATGCTTGCCTCAAGATTGTTATAAGAAGTGGTAACTATTCCGGTCAACAGTTGCAGTATCACATGAAGGTATTTTTCATTCGTCGACATTGCGAATGAAAGATCGCGTCCCAGCAAGGATGGCATAGTTTTACGGAGTGAGGTTGCTAGCCTCAAGCCCAACCACTCGTAGAGGTTTATGAGTGAGTCCGCAGCCAGGAATTGAACCATGACCAGATGCATAGTTGGTGAGCCCTCTACGATAAAGTTAACAATAATCTCCCTTAAAGTGCTACTAATATTCTAACTAATTTTAAAATTGAGATGAGTACTAGTCGTTTGTCAAGGAATTTCACTAGCTGATGTACTTATTAACAAAATAAAATTCAGAAATGAATCTACCCGAGACTTGAATTTCTTAAGCTTACAAGAATCATCAAAAACTCAGGAACAACTGGAAGCGTGTTATATCATACATAATAAATGACTTTTCAGGAGTACAAAACTGGAATTTTATCGAGTTGTACGGCAAGTTAAACATCTCCAACACGATTATTTGAAGAAACTACAAATTAACGAGTGGAAGATGTCCAATGATCATTTGTTCTTGGTATTCATAATACATGATGGCTATCGTTAGACCAACCAACTGAGTATTCCTTGTATGACTTCGAAGTTGTTAAATAGACAACAATATACCGAAAAGGATATGAGATATAAGCTTATAAGTAGTAATTCTAGAAAATAAGATAGATTTAGACAGATCTATCAAGTATTGTGAAGAAACACAAAGAACATTACAAAAATGAAAAACCTGGAACAGATTTCACAATTTACAAATAATATCATGTATTCTTCAATAAGTTGTGTTCTCTCGGCCGTTTGGTTTAATTGCAGAGCTTTCGTCGTCCCGCTTCTTGACAACATTTTCAGCGCAGGTTTTAGTATATTGTGGACTTATTTGAATTTTCCATGAATGATGTAATTGTATCTCCTTGCACCCCTTTTGTTGTGGTTGGTTTTTGATTTACGTCTCTACTAATGATATTTTTGTTGACTTGGATTTCAAACTTTCATGTGATTTTCATTTGATTCTGTGAAGACACTTGAGTGACAATACACTCTAAGCTGTCTCTAAGATCTCGGCTGTGAAACAATGAGTGGTGACTCCACTTGAAGAGGAAATGAAGGCTTGTTGTCTGTCGTGGTGCCGGTTGAAAATAGAAGCAGAGAACTCAATGGAGTGAAAAAGTGCCACCGAAGCCCTTTTTGTTACTCGGAACCTAAAGAAAGGATAATAATTTGATTGGACACTAATCACTGACTAGTGTAGTGTGTCTAGTCCTTTTTTCGGAAACGGGTGGGTGGGTAGACTGAATTCTATCAGTCAGTCAAGTTTGCGATGTGGCCAGCATTCTAGGTGGCTCGTCACTATGCCGCACAGTCAGCTATTGATATTGGATGATTAAAGGCAATCAGCAGGAAGCCTTGCCTTACCTAGATTTCGTGCTAGTTGGCACTGAAGCCCGAATAGCTCATTAGTAACGTCTCTAACTGCAGCACCGGGCGACGTGGTTTCGAATCTCAGAAAAAAGATAAGTTCCCCTAAATTTGCATATACGCCTTTCTGATTGGTGAGTGCCAGCTAGCATGAAACTTATGTCATGCAAGGCTTCCTACAGATTGCATCTAACCATCTAACATCAAAGAAGAATAAATTGATCGGGTCTAAAATAGCATACAGTAGTATATGTAAAAATATGATTACATCATTTCAAAAAATGGATATTTCTACCCGAAAAGTCCGTTGTAGAAAAGCATTTCTAGATTATTCCTCAGTAACCGATACTCACACTATATGAGATAGCCCTGAATCAACAAAAGAATGAAGACTTAGTTAATCTAGTACAACACTGGGCTAGTAATCCACTATTCACTGGCTTGAGTGTATCAGGAATCCAAATAATCATTCCGCCTAAAACAATCAATAATATTGTGACAACAGTTTCTTGGAAGAACAATAGAAAACAAGTTATAAAATAAATGCTCTGAATAGCGTAATTTGTCCCTATCTCTAATTGGATAAAGATTCCCATAAAGTGGAAGATATGCAAGTGAAAAGAAACAAGCTGGCAGAAGAAGCGTCAAACATAGGACTTCGGGTGGACATAGAGAAAAAAAAGGTAGGTGATGAAGATTCCTGGCCAAAACCAACAGCGACAGCAACAACAACAGACAACAATCAGCCAGCATAAATGGGAGGAACCCGAAAGAAACAACCTCCTTCACCTACCTACCTACCGACCGACCTACCTGAGAAGTATCGTTTCAACTACAGGTGGACCAAACCTGACTAGGATATCAAAGCAGTGAGGATCGGAAAAGCAAGACAAGCTTTCATTACCCTCAAGTCGATGTGGAGGTCAACAGCCCCACTCAGCATCAAAAATAACATCCGAACTGTCAACTACAATGTGAAGTCAGTGCTACTATGCATACAGATCAGAGACTTGGCGCGTCATGAAGAGCATCTCAAACAAACTACAGACCTTTATCAACATCTGTCTTCACTCAATACTGAAGATCAGGTGGCTGGCCAGAAAAGATCAGCAGCAGGGATCTCCGGCAATGAGCGAATCAACCAGGAACTGCTACAAATAGGCAGGATGAAATGGAGATGGATTGGCTGGCCATACTCTGAGAAAACAAACCATTATCAAGTGACATCACTACACAAGCCATTTATCGAGTGGAACCCGACCGAATGTGAAGCGGCGAGTTGGTCGTCAGTGCAAGGGTGACTTGGAGGTGGTCATGTGAGGAGGAGAGGGAAGCATGTGGGCAGACTTGGAGCGGAGTGAAAAAGTTGTCAGAAAACCGAAGGCAATGGGGACGCGCAGCTGAATCCGTATGTTCCTCTAGGAATTAAACGATATAATAATAATAATAATAATAATAATAATAATAATAATAATAATAAGTAATCTAACGACTGCAAATCCGATTTACTGATGTGTGTTAACACAGGATACAAGACATCTTGCCAACTTCACTCCTACTATTGGACATTGAACATAAAGGTGTCAGAATATCTTCACAAATGCTCTACACTACATCAACAGGTGTTTATGGTCTCTCAATTAAAATTAAATTTGCAAACAACAAATCTGATAATTAATAGTAATTCGCCATTTTTTGAAAGAAAAACAAACAAACAAAACAACTTCCACTCCTTTTCACTCTTAAACTTAATAAAAAATTATATATATATATATTGAACACCTTGAATACATATTGAACATATGCTGCCTAGATAAAGCGTAATCACCCGCCAAGTACAAATTCTGCCTATGCAAAGTGTTCAAAATGGTCAAAATTTAGATTACTGTTAATTTTTGTAATCATTGTTGACTTATTATGATTTGTAAAAAGATGAAATTCTGAGAATTCTTTGATAAATAAAAAATATGCCTTGTGTAGTCAAAGTAAATTGAGTTTGAAGGAGGTATTAGTTAAAGAAATATTGCGAAACAAGGATCAGTGGACAAGTGCTTTGTTTCAGTAAAGCACTTATGAGTCTACTGGGGATCAGATTGAAAACTTTCATGTATGATGGTATGTCTACTGACAGTTTTTTAGTAGTTGGAGACCATCCATGTACACTAGTAGTGTAACGACAGAAGACAAAGACAAGGCGACAAATGGTTGATTCAGAAAATCAACGGATATTTATAGAATTTTATATTTATTATTATATTGTTTATTATTATTATTTATTTATTATTATTATTAAAGCAGCGTCTTCTGATTGCTTGTTTTCCTGTCGAAGGTGATTCTGCCATCTGTCTGTGGCTCGTTTCCTAGACCTTCGGGTTTATTATTATTGTTTTCTTTAATTCCTAGAGGAACATACGGATTCAGCTGCGCGTCCCCATTGCCTTCGGTTTTCTGCCAACTTTTTCACTCCGCTCCAAGTCTGCCCACATGCTTCCCTCTCCTCCTCACATGACCACCTCCAAGTCACCCTTGCACTGACGACCAACTCGCCGCTTCACATTCGGTCGGGTTCCACTCGAGAAATGGCTTGTGTAGTGATGTCACTTGATAATGGTTTGTTTTCTCAGAGTATGGCCAGCCAATCCATCTCCATTTCATCCTGCCTATTTGTAGCAGTTCCTGGTTGATTCGCTCATTGCCAGAGATCCCTGCTGCTGATCTTTTCTGGCCAGCCATCTGATCTTCAGTATTGAGTGAAGACAGATGTTGAGGAAACAAACCATCAACTGACATCACTAGACAAGCCATTGCTCGAATAGAACTCGACCGAATGCGAAGCGGCGAGTTGGTGGTCAATGAGAGGGTAACTTGGAGGAGGTCATGTGAAGAGGAGATGAAAGCATGTGGGAATATGTGTAGCCAGGTGGAAACTCTAGCAGAGGAGAACCTAACGCAATGGAAACGCGCGGCTGAAGCTCTATGTTCCTCTAGGAATTAAAGGAAATAACAATAATAATAATAGCATTAATCCCCAAAAATGATGCACATAATGACAGATTATGTAAACAAATATTCCCCTTGTTTTACAAGTCACTTCATCAAAACTATCTGCCTGGTCACTAGATCTATTTGTGCGTGTATGTGTGAATGTGTTTCTAATCCAATGGATTGAAGGTATGTTAAAACTGTGAGAAATAAACAAACTGTAATAGAATACTAATCACTCTTACTTAATAATTTACGACTCTTAGAGGTAAAAGTTTCTTCATTGCTTTCTAAAGAAACTTGAAAAATACTTTGCTTTTCATTGAACTAATAAAATTTATGTAAACAAATCAAAACTTTATTACTACAGTAAATAATCTCTTAATGGCATCCCATTGATCAAAGAAAGATATACAAAAATTAAACTAAGGGTTTGAAGCAATTATTATTATTACTATTGTTGGGTTGTTAAATGGCTGCATTCTTATTTCTCAGGAAGAAAGCAGTGCACGATATGTCAGAGGAAGTCGTCCACTTCATTGCTTACAGAGGGTGGTATTCCTCAAGACGCTGTCCCCTTTCTCCTTTTCTGTTTTCTTTCTTCTTGCATGATTTGCCTCACTCTAATGAGGAAATGAACTTTGTTAAGTATGCCAATGATCTAACTATTTCACAATGTCTGTTAACTCTCAGCTAGACTGTACTAAGATGAACAGCTTTCTATCAGGAATTAGCAAATGGTCTTCGTCTAATGGTCGATCTTAAACTAAATCCTTCCAAATGTCAAACTGTTAATTTCAGTTTCCGATGCAAACGAAAGTTAAATGAAACCATTGGTTCCTATGACCCTTGGAAAATTGATGACATTGTTATAGAAATCAAGTCTGAAGTTAAGTATCTTGGATTGATTCTTTCTTCTAACCTATCCTGATCTTCCCATGTCTTAGCGATTTCTAAAAGAATATGTCGTCTGACTTTTTACATTAAGAAGTAGAGGCACTCAGGCATAACTCATCCAACCCCTCCTCTTACAGTTTGTCAACTCGTGTATTTTACCTATTCTTCTCTACTGTTCACCCTTATTCTTTCTAATGGATTGCTTAAAAAAGACCATGTCATACTTCGTAGAACTCTGAAGACTGTCAGTAGGACGAGTGGTGATATCTCAATGGGCCATATCGTTGACATTGGCACAGATAGGCAATTGATGCTATGCAACAAATTTGCTAAAGGAATTTTGTCAGACTGTGAGCATCCACCGTAGCACCCGCAGCTCCAACCTTGCGTCTCCTCAGGTAAATCAAGAAGTCTTTTCAGAAGACTTCATGATAAACGTACGTCTAAGTATAAAAATTCCACTATACCATATTTGGCTGCACGTACTTTCTGCGATGAAAATAGTGTCAGGCATGAACTAACTAACTAACCTTCTTTGCACTACTAAATAAACCATTTCATCCACTCTTATAACATCCAACTTTATTGTTTTTATATTTCTTATATTTATAATCCTCTCAACTTTTTGGTTTTATTTATTTATTTTTCATAAGTGTAAACATAATTTAAGCTGTGTGAATAACTGTTAATTTTGTCTTTCCCCTCACTATACTATATCAACAGAACATTAGATCCAATACGCTATAGTAACATGCTAAAATTTCCGAACCGAATCGACAGTACTGTTTGAAACAAACTCACTGTTATTATTGTTATTATTTATTGTTCTCATTTTGGACTTCGAATATTTTTGACTTTATACCGTAAATGTGGACAAATTCCTTTGATCACTTTTGTTTTTATTTTTAATTTTATTTATATTTCAAGTGACTCAGATGCAATCTTGTGGTAAATGCTGAGAATTCCATTCTGTACAATAATTACTGTTTTTGAAATAAAGCAGATTATTATTATTATTATTATAATTATCCCCTTGGTTTCCACTTGGAACAAAGGGCTTCAACAGCACATCTCCTCTTCATCTGTCTGTATGATTATTCATGAGCTCTCATCTCCTCCGCGACAACCTCAGGACCACGCATAACTTAGCATTTCTCATTATTTGGTTTCCATTTGAGGACCTGGTAGGTGATGTAAGTCAACGATTTACTCAGCATGAGTTTGATCTGCCTCTATTATCTTCTGAATATATTTGTTGAACAATAGTATCTTTAAGATCCGGATCTTCAACTCCAATGTAAAGTCAGTGCTACTATACGAATCAGAGACTTGGCCAGCGCGTCATCAAGAGCATCTCCAACAAACTTCACACCTTCATTAACAGCTGTCTTCGCTCAATACTCAAGATCAGATGGCCAAAAAAGATAAGCAACAGGGATCTCTGGCAATGAGCGAACCAATCAGGAACCGATTGTGAAACAAATAGGCAGGAAGAAATGGAGATGTATTGGCCATACGCTTAGGAATCCATCAAGTGACATCACTAGACAAGCCCTCGAGTGGAACCCGAAAGGGAGGCGGCGAGTTGGTCGTCAGTGCAAGGGTGACTTGGAGGAGGTCATGCGAGGAGGAGATGAAAGCATGTGGACAGACCTGGAGCGGGGTGAAAAAGTTGTCAGAAGACAGAAGGCAATGGGGACGCGCAGCTGAATCCGTATGTTCCTCTAGGAACTAAAGGATACAATAATAATAATAATCTCTAAGAAATTTAAGAAGGTTAATTCCTTTGAAAAATTTGAAGAAGACATTATGCAGTTAACAGCTAGACCAAAGACTTTGGTCTGCCATCAAGAGCAAATTCTACGCTGCATCTATTTCCCTCACATGCCGAACATTTTCTAAAATGGTTATTAAAACACACAGAAAATCCCAATGCAATTATTATCTGAATAGAAATCTAGCATCATCCATTGCAAGGCACTTATTAATGTCAAGTTGAAAAATCAATATTAAAGAATTCTTCAAAATTATTTCATCACATAACCCTAATTCATGGTTATTGAAGGTGATGGAAGCCCTTTAGGGACTAATCAAATACATCCTAAACGGTGTGCACAAAAAATATTAGACTTCAGACTTCGCCTACCACAGACTACTTGATCTATTTAAATATGATTGGTCATTAGTATGTACTTTTGTTTTATATAACTGAGTAATTGTCACGCGTTTTATTTAACTTTATTATTGTGAACCATGTTAGTTGTCAAGCGGTTGTCGAGATAGTAAGAAATGATATCCTCTCGTTAAATTTATCTTCGAAAAGCCTTTTTCAAATTCAGATCTTTGTTGATTTGTTCCCAGAGATCCTACTTGCTAGTTCATTCTATACAGATATACAAACGAACTGAGGGAGTTGCCATGGCATCACCAATATCCACGGTTGTAGCAGATATATTCATGGATTCATGGAAAACATAGCGATTGAAACGTTCACCCCGCCCCAAACGTATGGTGGAGGTATGAAGATGACAAATTCACTGTACTTAGAACACAGGAGATAGACAGATTTTCCAAACACATTAACTCAAAGGTAGAGGCAGTTCAATTCACTTATGACTTGGAAAGTCAGGAAGAGGAACTTCCACTGTTAGATTGTAGCGTAAAAAGGAAAGAAGATGGGAAGTTAAACACTAGTGTGTGTTTACAGGAAACCCACACATTCAAACAGATATCTGGACTTCCGTTCATCCCATCCTATGTCAGTGAAAATAGGATTGGTGAAATGTTTAAGTGACAGAGCAAAACAGCTAAGTAGTACCAATGAAAATCTAAGACAGGTAGTGATACACATAAAAGAAACCTTGAAACTTAATAATTACCCTGATAAATTAGTCAGTAAATATGTAAGGAAATGTAAAAATAAAATAAATCATGATAGCAGCGATAGTGATAATAATAATAATAACAACAATAATAATGATGACATGGATATCAAACATGCGCAGGATAATGACAACACCAATAATAAGGAATCTAAATCACCAGTAGTAACTCCACACAAGGAAAGAACCTCGGAAACACTACACAGAATTCTTAACAAGGCAGGAATAAAAGTGGCTGGCATTCAAACCAAGCATAAAATCAATTAGAAACAAGCTTTGTCAGTTAAAGGATCAGTTCTGTGGAGCTTTAAAAACAAAACAATTTAGTTTATCTAATACTCTGCCTGCAGTGACTGTCAGGTGAAATACATAGGTCAAACTAGTAGAACAGCAGCAGTCAATCAGACTAGCAGAACATAAAAACCTAGCAAAATCTGGATTATTTGACCCGAATAAGATAAGAAATCTAGAGGATAGTTCAGCTATAGTGCTCACCACATGCAGTTACACACAACCATACAATAGGATGTGATGGGATAAGAAGACAGTTTTAAAATCTAATGTCACAGGATGTAGGGAGAGACTGATAACAGAAGCTTTGTTTATCGGGTCAACTGGCTAAGGATACGTGTAATACGAATGATTCAACACCTGTCCACCTCGATATCTGGAGAATTCTACTCCCCATACGACGACAAATAGGACAGAGTAAAGAAGACAATAAAACTCAATTTTCGAAGTCGTGTGATTACAATTGATGTGATTATGGACAATAAATTTTGTTCGAAACTGTGTCATTCAGTAAATAATACTGTTTCCCTGTGTCTGTGATACATCTAATAAACAAACTAATATGGAATCATCATACATTATAAAGGCGATTTATACTTACTGATTACTACGCCTTACACAAACTTCACGATACCTCTAGCAAACACACTTTATAAATACGCTTTGGCGTTTGAAACTATGGGCACTGGGTTCGAGCCTCGGTGGGAACATCATCACTCACTGAGAAATGCAGGTACATCCAGCTGACGAGTCCCAATTAGGACGAAATGAGCATCCTGGATTCCACTGCTAGCCACCATCCACCAATTGTATACGTTTAAAAAAGGTCTAAACACCAATTTTATTCCCTCCGTCCACAATATATTAAGCAGTGAAAAACCTACTTCGTCTGCTTTCAGAATTAACGAGTTCGATGGATTATTCCATTTATTACGGAAACAACCCAGAGGGATATGCTCTGAAGCCGGAATAACTTGCAAAGATCAATGAGTCCTCTTTACGTATGTATAACCACACGTACCTTTTAATTGGTAGATACAGTGGGATGTGACATCATCTGTCGTATGTTCTAAAGTCCTAGTTAGGTTGATATAGTGGCTTCACATTCTTCTCTAGTATACTGAGCTTAGCTGCATAAAATGTGCTCCTGGCCTCAACGTTCAATCTCTGTCTAAACACTGGGCTACTATTATCATCCATGTAGGATACCTCGATATATATACACATCATTCTTATCAGTGATTTGGAGAATGCCTCTTGATGTTCTAACCACTTTATATCTCCTCATGAACTTCTCTAGATAATTGTAATCAACCAGAGTTTGTGTCAGTTTCTTTTCTTCATCATCATCATTATCAAGTGTGTATTCTGTGCATATTCGTTGAATTCTACCGGAGAAGCACCTCACTAAGGCTTCTCTTTTGTGTTGAACAGGATAGAATCTGAGGTTATTAAGGTATTCCCCTATCCAGGTAGGTTTTCTATAAATATTATTATATCCTTTAATTCCTAGAGGAACATAAGGCTTCAGCTGCGCGTCTCCATTGCGTTCGGTTCTCTGCTAGAGTTTTCACCTGGCTCCACATCTGCCCACATACTTTCATCTCCTCTTTACATGACCTACTCCTAGTCACCCTTGGACTGACCACCAACTCGCTTCTCTCCTTTAAGGTTACACTCGAGGGCTTCTCTAGGGATGTCACTCACTTGATGGTTTGTTTCCTCAGAGTATGGCCAATCCATCTCCATTTCTTTCTGCCTATTTGTCGTACAATTGGTCCTTGCTGAGTTGGTTTGCTCCGAGATCCTTGTTGCTGATCTTTTCTGGCCGGCCATCTGATCTTGAGTATTGAGCGAACACAACTGTTAATGAAGGTGTGTATTTTGTTTGAAGTGTCCTTCGTGACGCGGTTCCAAGTCTGTGATCCATATGTATAGTAGCACTGACTTCACATTGGAGTTGAAAATCCGGATCTTATTTTCATGCTGATTGCTGAGTGTTGTTGATCTTCACACAGACTTGAGAGTAATGCAAGCTTGCCTTGCTTTCTTGATCCTCGCCTTGATATCCTGATCAGTTCCGTCGGCCTGTAGTTTAAACGATGCTTCCCAGGTAGGTGGGTAGGCGAAGGAGGTTGTTTCTTTCAGGTTCCTCCCATTTATTCTGATTGTTGTCTTTTGTTGTTGTTGCTGTTGGTGTTGGCCAGGAATCTTCATCACCACTGTTTTCTCTATGTTCACCTGAAGTCCTATTTTCTCCGGATGATTCTTCTGCCAACTTGCTGATTTTCACTTGCATATCTTTCAGTTTGTGGGAAATCAGACATATATCATCGGCGAAGTCCAGATCCTCCAAGTTTTTTGTGTGAGTCCATTATATGCCTGTTTCGTCACTGCCTGCCGCTGTCTGTCGCATTATCCAATCTACAGCAATCAGGATAATCATTTCTATAAATAGATCAATGCATATTGATTCATTCTTTCTTGGTTACTTGTGTTTCAAAACTTGAGATACACTTCGCATTTCATTGAACTAATAAAAGTTAAGTACACAAATCAAAGATTTATTGCTACATCAAAATAATCTCTCAATAATAATAATAATAATATTTCCACACAATTAAGAATGTGAAACTATATTACTTCCCTTTATTATAAATTTCGATAAAACAAATAAGAAGACGTAATTCATTTGAATCGTTTAACGTAATTTGGGACAACCTTACACCCACATACTTGTAATGAGAGTTTATGTGCAAGAGAATGGATATAGATCAGGCTAAGAACCTCCATCCATATTGAAGGTCAAATTAACAACAGAAACGAATAAATCACAGAAAGGAAATAATGGTAGAACTATCCTGGAATCAAAACACAGATAACCAAGATGAAATAAATCAATATGTATTGATCTATTTATAGAAAACCTCCCTGAATAGGAGACTACCTTAATAATCTCAGATTCTGCAATTAACAGTGTTCTCTGAGCTGATTGGTTTAGTTGTGGAGCCTCACCGTCTTTCTGGACGACATCTTCAGCGCAGTATGTAGCATAAAGTCAAATGATTTAAAATCTCCATGAATGATGATACAATTGCGTCTCCTGGTGACCATATTTACATATGTATTGACCATTTTCTATTGACTTGGATTTTAAACTTTCTGATCACCTGATTTACTTTTTCTTAGTTGATATATTTCATCTATATTAACGTGTTTATTAATTGCATACTCGTTTGAGTACCAGGCTTCTAGGAATTCCCTGGCACATTTGGTGTTTCCTCTGTTTAAGATTTTGATGTTATCCCAATCAAACTGATGTCCATAATTGTCTGTATGCATTGATACTAAAGAATATATATTGTGTCTTTTCACGGCTGATTTGCGTTCTTGGATTCTTATTCGAAGGAGACTCTCACTTTGGCCGATGTAATGTTTGTTACACTTCATACAATTTATTTTGTAAATGGTGTTAATTTTATCTCATTTTTCTATCGGATCTTTTGGTTTGTATAAGATCGAATTAAGCGATTCGGTTGGTTTGTGTGCTACATCTATATCAAACGGTTTCATTATTCTAGCCGTTATTTCAGAGATATTTCTGATGTATGGTAGGATGAATTTCTTTTTGGTCTTTGGTGATGGTGATGGTGAAAAGACATGATATAAATTCTTTAGTATCAATGCATACAGACAATTATGGACATCAGTTTGATTGGGATAACATCAAAATCTTAAACAGAGGAAACACCAAATGTGCCAGGGAATTCCTAGAAGCCTGGTACTCAAACGAAAATGCCATTAATAAACACGTTAATATAGATGAAATATATCAACTAATAAAAAGTAAATCAGATGACCAGAAAGTTTAAAATCCCAATCAATAGAAAACGGTCAATACATATGTGAAGATGGTTGGTCACCAGGAGACGCAATTGTATCATCATTCATGGAGATTTTAAATCATTTGACTTTATGCTACATACTGCGCTGAAGATGTCGTCCAGAAAGACGGCGAGGCTCCACAACTAAACCGATCAGCTCAGAGAACACTATTAATTGCAGATCATCCACCTGAGTTACAAATCTTTTCTATTACTTCAATCTCAGATTCTGTCTTGTTCAGTACAAAAGAGGAGCCTTAGTGACGTGTATCTTCAGTAGAATTCAAGGAATATGCACTCTGTCCAAGAGGATTCAAAAACACTATCCAGTATGGCTGCGAAAAGACAATAGTGGTACAATAAGGAGTGCGATAATTGAACACCTGGTCAACACACTGATCATTCCATCGCAACAAACGCCTCCTACTTCAAAGTAATCTACAGAGTCAAGAATAACCAACCTAACAAGGGCAATACGGTTTCGTCCTCTTTGTATCTCTGAAGCTCTGGTCATTCACATAGAAAAACAGGAGTTATGCATACAAAAGAGAATTACTCAACCACTTCTACTGTCATGGTGACAACTTTGTTGATTTTGATGACTTGATTTTGTTTGTTCGCCTGTTCTTTAATTGTTTATGATTCTTGTATTCATTTAGAAATCTTACGTAATTTCATATTCTCTTCATTGTTCCTATGTGTATCCTGAGTAAAACTCACTCATCAAACTATTCATATTATTACATAACTTCTTTTTAACAGCTATTTGTGACAACTCATCACCTTTGTTACCACCCTAATTTCATTAACACCCACTTTTTTTGACCGATTTTGTATTACGTAACTCCAATAAACCAGTCTTCACCTGTTTAGTTGAAATAACCATAAACAATTGTAATTTTGTTTGACGAACTTAATGTACACACAAACGTATACAAAATAACCACAAATATATTTGCGATTGTATAGCTAAGAAAATGAATTCGCCGCCGAAAAGAGACTCTTCCGTGAACTACGTGTTTTGTTTTCATTAATGCCTAGATGGGGATTATCCATGAATATGTACAGATGACAAACTTGATGAAGAAAGGAAACTGACACAAACTCTGGTTGTTAACAATTATCTCGAGTTCATGAGGAGATATAAAGTGGTTAGAACATCAAGAGGCATTCTCCAAATCACTGATAAGAATGATGTGTATATATATCGAGGTATCCTACATGGATGATAATAGTAGCCCAGTGTTTAGACAGAGATTGAACGTTGAGGCCAGAAACACATTTCATGCAGCTAGGATCATAATATTGGAGAAGAATGTTGAAACCAATATATCAATCTAACTAGGACTTTAGAACATACAACAAATGATATCACATCTCACTGTATCAACCAATTAAACTGTACATGTGGCGACACATGCATAAAGAGGACTCATTGATCTTTGCAAGTTACGGCTGACTTCAGAGCATATTTCTCTAAATGGTTTCTGAAGTAAATCGAATGATCCCTTGAACTGATTCGTCCTGAAAGCAGACGAATTAGGTTTTCCTCTGGTTAAGACATTATGGACAGAGGGCATAAAATTAGCGTTAGCACCTCATAAACGTCTCTATAAAGTGTGTTTGCTGGAGGTATCATGACGTTTGTGTAAGCCGTAGTAATTAGTAAGTATAAATCGCCTTTATAATATGTGTTCCGAGAAAATTCGTCACCATATCAAACATGCATCGGTCAACTGTATTTCAATACGAGGATAGATGTACCGTCATTTTTGTGTCTCTTTTTTGGTTTGTTGATCTCCATTTTTATTTTCATATTCAATGTAAACCCTCTGAAGCTTCATATTTGTCAGTCATTTCGCTTTACTATATTCAAACAAGTTCCTATGAAATATATTTGTACATGTGCTAAGATTGCTGGTAATATATTATACAATTCAGATAAATAACTTCTTCTTATTGTTTTGTTGAATTGAAAGGATAGCTTACTTCAATACAATGTGATGCATGTTAAACGACTGAAGGTTTTTAATTTCCAGGGAATCATTGAGTTCTGAGTTCAAAACACACTGCTTCAAGCTTATTCAAGTTTCACTGATGATAGTATTATTTTTCCTCTAGCGAGGTGGGGTTACTACTCCTACGTGGGTCAGAAATCGAACCCGGATCTCCCGCGTGGCTGGTGAGCATTATATCATTGAAACACTGACACACAATGAGCCGCCAACACCAGATATCTGCAGTCCATCACCTGCCCAATTACTAACCAGACCAACGTTGTGTAATTTCGGTGACTGGACGAGAATCGGTGGGTTTTTTTTAACATAGTACGGTTGTCAACAATATATACTACTGAATAATATAAGCAGTTGGGAATCACTGGCACCAAAATACCTCTACTCAAAGGCTTAAAACGATATGATCCAAACAGTGAACAGAGATTTCGCCTACAATAACCCCAATTAACTGTTTGCATGATCAACTGGTAACAGACAGAAATTAATGATTCTGTGAAGTTTCTTTTTATTCTTTTGCATTCCCAGTGGAATATAGTGCTTCAAGCTAGAGCTTTGAAGTTTTGGTAGCAGTGGGGTTTTTATTTTTACAGGTTGGGGAGTATGTCGACCGGTGATTGAACGCTGGGCTAACTGGATGGATGGCGAGTATTCTACCTCTGTTCCACCAACGTACAATTCTGTGAAGTCTTTTTTCCTAAATGAAATTTCATCGCAACTTTCTATAGAAAACTGTAACATTCAAAATGCAGTAGTTGGTAAGCCCGATAATGTGTGGATAAGCCTCATTGGTTCATTCATTCAGTTTCGGACCAGTTAGTCTCTGGTTCAAATCTCAATCTACATTATTCACCCCGGGTAACTGAAGAGTATTTTTGGCTGTCACAGAATAAATATCGCCCCTACCCTGAAACATGAACGATCTGTTCCAGGTAACTGAATTCTAACAGCATCTACTCGACATAAAGGATTATTGTGAAGTATATCAAATGCAAGCGCTGCACAGTTTGAAGTAGCTCTACACCTTCTCCTGAAATTCATATACTTTGGTATTAACTGGAAAAAACTCTGCACGTAGTTTCGAGGGACGTTGAATATGATTCAAGCGATAAGGAGAATAACATGTCATTTCCATCCTTATCCTCGACTACAAATTCTTTCTATTATTTCAGGTACCTCGTAATAAACACTTCCCTAACATGTGTCTCTGTATAAGCTCAGAGACTTGATGCGTTACAAAAAGCATTCCCAACGAGATAATGTAGACTTCTCTCAACAGCTGCCTTCACTGGCTCCATACTGAAGGTCAGATGGCCGCCTGGAAAGGATAAGTCACAGGGGACTCTAGCGGTAATTCAACTGAAAACCTACCGCCTAATAAACATGCTGAAGGTAATGCATATGGCTTGTAAATACGCTGTTGAGGCTGACCAGGCTACGGAATGGTGAAACTGGTTCGTTGAAGGTCGTTCGATGATAGTTAGTTGGTGGTGCTTAAAGTTTAACTTTGCCGGTGAAACGACGAGTTGTGTACTGGCCCTAAAGCATTATTATTTCCTTTAATTCCTAGAGGAACATAGGGCTTCAACCAAACGTCTCCATTGCCTTCGGTTCTCTGCTAGAGTTTTCACCTGGCTGCAAGTCTGCCCACTTGTTTTCATCTCCTCTTCACATGACCTCCTCCGAGTCACCCTTGGACGACCAACTCACCTCTTCCCTTACGGGTTCCACTCGAGCAATGGCTTGTCTTGTGATGTCACTTGATAGTTTCCTCAGACTATGGCCAATCCATCTCCATTTCTTCCTGAATAGTTGTCTCACAGTCGGTTCCTGCTGAGTTGGATCGCTCATTGCCAGAGATCCCTGTTTCTGATATATTCTGGCTGGCCATCTGATCCTGAGAAGTATTGAGTGGAGACAGCTGTTAATGAATGTGTGCAGTCTGTTTGAGGTGCTCTTTATGACGCGCAGTGCAAGTCTCTGATCCGTATAGTAGCACTGACTTCACATTAGAGTTGAAAATCCGGATCTTATACTTGTTTTGATGGTGAGTGCTGTTGACCTCCACACAGACTTGAGAGTAATGAAGGCTTGTCTTGCTTTCCTGATCCTCGCCTTGATATCCTGATCAGTTCCGTCGGCCTGTAGTTGAAGCGATGCTTCCTACTTCGTTATGTACATGAGGTTGCTTGTTTCAGGTTCCTTCCATTTATGCTGATTGTTGTCTGTTGTTGCTGCTGTCGCTGTTGGTGTTGGCCGGGAATCTTCATCACCTACCTCTTTTTTCTCTATGTCCACCTGAAGTCCTATCGTTGATGCTTCTTCTGCCAGATTGTTTCTTTTCACTTGCATATCTTCCAGTTTGTGCGAAATCAGACATATATCATCGGCGAAGTCCATATCCTCCAAGTCTTTGTGTGGGTTCATTTTATGCCTGTTTCCTGATTGTCCGCCACTATCTGTCACATTATCCAGTCTCCCGCCCGCAATTAAGAAAATCAATGAAGATAGCAGGCAGCCTTGTCTTACTGCCGTCTTCACTTCTTTGATGGATTTCGTGAGTTTCCCGTTGTGGATTACCTGGCATTCAGCATTGTCTTACAACTGTTGGATGAGATGTATAATTGTTGACGGCACCTGTAGAACCGAAGTAGTTGCCAAATCACCTCTCGATCGACGCTATTGAAGGCCTTTTCAAAGTCAATGAAGTTGAGATAGAGAGGTGACTGAGATTCCGAGCAGTTTTCAATGATGATCTTTAGTGTAGCGATTTGATCAATACATGATTTGTTTCTCCTGAATCCAGCTTGTTCCGGTTGACATTTTTCCTCCAGTTCGGTGTGTTTGATTCTCTCCAGGATGATGCGGCCTATTATTTGCTTGGAATGGACAGGAGCAAAATTCCGCGCCAGTTCTTAAATTGACTTAAGTCTCCTTTCGTTGGCAGTTTCAATAGGTATCCTTTCTTACAATCCTCCGATACCTTGCCCTAAAGTGACATAGAGGAAATCTTTTGGTCAGGAAATCAAAGCTTATGGTCCTATCTGGAACCTCCTAAAAGCACAGAGTGGGATACAGATACGCTACTAAAGCCCTGTGTTCTAATCGGAATAAACATAATCCATTGAAGCCACTAAGTAATCAGTAGTACCAATAAGCAGAATATGATTGCAGGTGTTCAGTTCAATTAACCCTACAGCGTTTATTGTAGTGAATGATCAATAAAACCGTCATTATCACATGACCCCGCAGTGGTCATATGACGCCAAAATTAATTAGTGTAAATTGTGATGGACAATATATTTATGTTATAAAAGTATGTTGGTTTCAACAAGGATCAAAGGATATATATATATATATGATGGATCACAGCATGATATCTTCGATTTTTCTTGTTTGCTAATATTCTTCTCCGATATGAAGTATTAAAACTATTACATAGTCATTTCATTTCCCTGAATTTTTGTCAAAGAAGCGGGCACAAGCCACTTGAAGACATCATGCCCGAACACTTTAAGCCTGATTTATGCCGTAATTAGTCTCTCTCCACTTTGGAAACTTGCCTCTTGACCTTTATTATTAGAGACGTGTCCACTAAGCTATTTTGACTAGAGACGTCACATTAGTTACTAGTGTCCAATCAAAGTATCCAATACATTCCTACAGGAGGTCAATCGCGAGCTCGAATAGCTCAGCGGCAACATTTCTGACTGCAGCACTCACTGGGTGACGTGGGTTTTAACTTCAGAATGGACATGAGTTCTTTTGAGGTTAGAAATACGCCTTGCTCACCAGTGAGAGGCAACTAGCACGAAACTTAGGTCAACCAAGGCTTCCTATCGATTGCCTACAACCAAATCAATGCGCATCATGATGGCGAGCTACCTAGAATGGTGGCTATATTGCAAACTTGACTAACTGATAGAACTCGGTCTGCACCAGAGGAAGGACTCGACACATCTGTTATGTACTCGTTGAGTAGTTAATAGTCCTGACTCGGATAGAGGGAAATCAGAAGACCACCAGGTTTACGATGATACTTGTATTTTTCAGAAAAGGAAAACAAATGTCACACTAGTGTGTCAGTGAAATGGTACGAATGTACGAACGTGAGAACAAGAAATATATATAAAGTGTACAATGCAAAGTATATTTGAAAATGGCTAATACACATGAACCAATAGACAGTCATCTTACCATGATTGGTTGTAATGCCATATGATAACAAGGTCATACATGTTTATTTAGTCAGTGGATAGACAAAAGCATATTGTCAGTTATAATGGAATATCGATCCATATACACATAGCAAAATATAACAGACTGTCAAAAACAAACACACACATCATGTGACTACATATCAACATCACACTATTTACTAGTGTCTCATCAAAAAGTAACTCCATTCCACTCTGTCCTCTATTATCTTTTTATTACAGCTTGATTCCACACAGTATTTTCCTTACAGATATGGAATTTTCAGCATGTGATATCGGTAGACCAAATTTTATAGGCCAACCAATTGATATCAGATAGGTGCGTGCTGACAGGGGATCGAACCTCGAATCATGTGCATAGTCGGTAAGAGTCCTAACCGCTATGCTACCAACGCTGGCGCCATATTTGCTCAATAGGTCTCATCTTCTCCATACTACCCTACAAACTGCGCCCAGTATGCCGTTTCCCATTTAGTTCACACTTAACGGTGTGGTGCTTGATGTTACTTAACAGTCATCTCAGTGTGTGTGGATACTCCATCTCCATTCCCTTGTGCATATTTTTTGGGCGATGGCTTGCTGATTGGCTGATTACCACAGTTCCATATATTTTTATCTTTTCTGGCTGCTACTCACTTCTCGGAGAAAGCAACTATTTATGAACGTCTGTATCCGTCTTCCATATTAGTTTGTTCATTAGGTGGATATATCACACACACACACAGTGAAACAGTATTATTAATTACTGGATGACAATGTTTCGAACACAATTTATTCATTGTTCATAATCATTCCATCAATTATAATCACACGACTTCGAAACTTGAATTTTATGATGTTCTTTGTTCTCTCCTATTCGTTGTCGTTGGGGTAAGGAGAATTTTCTAGATATTTGGGACTGGGCTCCACAGGATCCTTTAAAACAAAATAATAATTTAGTTTATCTAATACCCTGCCTGCAATGACTGTCAGGTCAAATACATAGGTCGAACTAGTAGAACAGGGGCAATCCATCGGTCAGACTAGCCGAGGATAACAACCAAGCAGCTAAATCTAGATTAGTTGACCCGAATAAGATAAGAAATCTGGAGAACACTTCAGGCATAGCAGTACATGCAGTTACACACAACTACAAATACATGTAATAGGAATGTTTCAACACCTGTCCACCCAGATATCTGGAAAACTCTACTACCCCTACGACAACGAATAGGAAAGAACAAAGAACATCATAAAACTCAAGTTTCGAAGTCGTGTAACTATAACTGATGGAATGATTATGAACAATGAATAAATTGTGTTCGAAACATTGTCATCCAGTAATTAATAATACTGTTTCACTGTCCGCTCCGTCCTCCTTTATGGTTGTTAGACCTGGCCACTGAGAGTGGAAGACATGAAAAGACTAGCTGTCTTTGATCATAGGTGCCTGCGTTCTATTTCCCGTGTAAAGTGGCATAATAAGGTGAGCAACATGGAGGTTAGGCGTAGAGTTCTAGGTAAACAGGGGAAATCAATCGACGAAGTCGTGAAGCTACAAAGACTGAGATGGTTAGGACATGTGTTACGTATGCCAAGCCATCGCCTCCCTCGACGAGCAATGTTAGCGGATATAGGGTCATGCTGGAAAAAGCTAGCGGCGGTCAAACAAAAACTTGGCACCAGTCAATGAAATCCACAACAGTTGGTCTAAGCCACGTAGGAAGGTGTAGACTTCCTGACTGGTTGGGGTCCTCGGGACGGTAAAAATCTATGGTTGGAAACAATTGGTGACATGGCTCAAAACCGTTCTCAGTGGCGCAGATGCATCCACTCCCTGTGACTTATGATTTCCAATGAAACTGTTTTGTATTTCTTTATTACTCCTTTGTCTCACACCTCTGCTCACTGTTTCTATTATGCTTTTCTTGTACTTTCTTCTCTTGCTTCGCGTGCTACACGGAATGTGGCGACTTGAACTTCCGCACATTTGTGCAAAGTTCTATGTCGAAAACAGACAGACAGACAGTGTGTAATATATCCACCTAATAAACAAACTAATATGGAATTACTTACTACCATAGTGCCCAAGTTTTACACATATATTAATCTGTATCCGTCTGTTGTGAGTGCTTCTGATGACATCTATGACAGACAAGTATCTGAAACATATCGAAGTGATGTTTTGGTATTCATATTGAAGATTCGGATCTTTTCCCTTACGCTGCGTGCAACACATTTCCAAAGTGATTTCAGAATAATGACAATTTGTTTTGTATTGTTTCAAAGATCCTGGTTTGTGCCATCTGTAGTTGTTGTAGTTGTTGTTGTTGTTGATTAAGTACCTTAATCAACTCTGTCTTCTCTACAGACTCATTTGAAGCTCTCTCTCTTCCCTGCTAGTCTGTTCTGCTAACTTGTTGATATTTTTGTCTGTAGATCTTTGAGATTTTGTGACATTAGACATAAATCACCCAGTTAGTCCAGATCTTCTTGGGTTTTTTGTCTTTATTCCTCCTCGCCATAGTCTGAAGCGTGTTCCAGTCAGTCAATCAGTTATGAATTCCATCGGTGATCTTATAATATCTTTATTGAATTGAATCTTTGTTTTTCCCTTCGATTGATTGGACCGAAGTGCTCGGTCTCAGGTTGACATGTCGGCTTCTTGTGCAGATGCTTCGACGATGTCCGGGCATTTAGTTAGTATACAATTGGTGGATGGTGGCTAGCAGTGGAATCCAGGATGCGCATTTCGTCCTATTTGGGACTCGTCAGCTGGATGTACCTGTATTTCTCAGTGAGTGATGATGTTCCCACCGAGGCTTGAACCCAGAACCCAGAAGATTCAATTCAATAATTAATATGACCCGTTGCACAAGAGGTGGCTCTCGTGGCCCAAGTGGTCTAGTGGATAACGCTTTGGCGTTTGAAACTATGGGTTCTGGGTTCGAGCCTCGGTGGGAACATCATCACTCACTGAGAAATGCAGGTACATCCAGATGACGAGTCCCAAATAGGACGAAATGCGCATCCTGGATTCCATTGCTAGCCACCATCCACCAATTGTATTATAATATCTTTGATTAAAATGCAAATGTTCATTTTGTATCACTCTAACTTCTATACATATAATCATCAATTATTAAGCACTATTCTTCATTCATCTGATAATTAACTAACTAAATGAGCTTAACTCACAATATGGTTCTTGAATACTTCATTTTTACTAGTTGATCACAGATTGATATCAGTTAGAGAACCACTGAAAACCAGCCACAGGGAGTTTTCGACAGCCAGCTGTTTCATCCTAGTTTCGGAATCATGGGTAATACTTATCCAATGCCAGGCTTCGAATCCAGGACCTTTCCGTCACGAGGTCATCGAGCTCGTATACCATTCAGCCACTGCTGGTACCCAATCCAATGGCCAGCCCATGAGTTCTAACTTCTACTAATTCGTGATTTAGCGCGAACACCAACTAATGACTGGATGGGGACCTCACTGGTCACGACTTCTCACTAGAACTCCAGGAAACTCCATCCTGTAGAAAGTTACTAGTGAGTATGCCTTTCCCACCGACGACATTAATTGGGGTCGCGCTAAATCACGAATTGGTAGAAGTTAGAATTCATGGGCTAGCCATTGGATCGGGTCCTAGCATTGGCTGAATAGTATACCAGCTGGATGGCCTTGTAACCGGAAGGTCGTGGGTTCGGACCGTGGCAGTGGCTGCCTACTGCCAGTGATTCCAAAAACTAGGATGAAACAGCAGCTGTCCAGTACACCCTGTGGCTGGTTTTCAACGGTTCTCTAACTGATATCAATCCCTGGTCAAACTAGCAAAAAACAGAACTAATCCCTACAAACCAACTATGGAAAATATTTCATTTTGTTTACAGGCAGTTCTCAAATGATTTACGTAATCTTAGAATTTATACCCTCAGTATCTTGCCTTGTTGTTTCTACCCATGAAAGATTCCCATTGTAAAATATAGAAAGTCAAAACAAGTGATTTAGTGAAGAGACCTTCTCCAACAACTAATTTATTATCAAGCTGTACAATCGTATATACATATGGTTTTTTAAGAAATTATATCCGGTGAGGGAATCGAGTCGCATAGGTGTGAATGCATAACATGATAATAATGGTATGAAATGCAATTAAAATGGTTACGAAGAGGTGAAAGTGAAGCAATAAGAAGCGCGATCATTGAACATCTGGTCGATAATGATCACCCAATGATCTCTATAGCCTCCGCCTTCAAAGTCGTCTATAAGGCAAAAGGTAATTTACTCAAATCACTACGTACCCGACTCATCTGTATTGCTGAAGCTTTGGCTATCGAAACAGAAAGGCGAGATCTCTGTGTGCAGAAAAAGTTCGTTCAACCCCTCCAACCTTCATGGTCTTAATCCCTCTATGTTAAAATATGGTAATCCCCAATCATGTTTTAATAATAATAATAAAATAATTTTTCCTTCACGTTCCCAGTGGAACATAGGGCTACAAGCTAGTGGCTTGAAGTTTCTGTAACAGTGTTTAATTTTTAAAGGATGTGGTTGCTAGCCTCATGCCCAACCTTTCCTCTTTACCAGGATTATTTCTGGCTCAGTGAGGTAAAGGAGTGCGCCGGCCGGGGTCGAACCCCGGACCATATGCATGGTCGACAAACGTCCCAACCGCTATACCACCGACGCAATCATGTTTTAGCTCTACCAATTTTTCATTTTTTGATTTCGTCTATTCAATTTGTATACTCTTCCTTAGTAAGTCAATTGTTATTATTACTACTCTCACTTTCAACTGTCCCCGGTATTATTTCACTTGTTCCACTTGTCATTCTAAATCAATTCTGTTTTGCAACGTTAAATTCTTTGTTATCAAATTTCACACAATATTACGTAACGTTTTTATTTTATTCGATTTGTGTACTAATCCTGTAATTGCACCCCCTTTTCCAATTTCTATACATCCTATGGATTATTTTATATATATGACATTAATTTGCTTTGCCACTTGACGTTTAACTATGATTATAATCACAAACATTTTAGTTTTAATTGCATTTCATACTACTATTATTATTATTTTATGCATTCACACCCATGATTCAATTCCCTCACCGGATATAGTTTCTTAAAAACCACATATATTTGAGGTTGTACAGCTTGATAATAAATTCGTTGTTGGAGGGAGTCTCTTCACTGAATCACTTGTTTTGATTTTCTTGTTTACAGACGAAAACGTCAGTTGTACTACACACTGTTATTACAATAATTCATTATTACCTTTGTAACGGCGGAAGATAAGAGAATTGGTAGCGGACTATACTGGTAAGGAAAAACCCTTTATATTAATAGTCATTCTTAACTACGTTTAAAGTCGCCTAAACTCTTTTGATTGGTTAGAGGATAGCCCAAAGTGAAAGAATTTGATTAAAACTCACTTCACGTTTAGATTTTCCCGTCGACTGATTGGACTGAAGTGCTTGGTATCAGGGTGACATGTCGGCTTCTTGCGCAGATGCTTCGACGATGTCTGGGAGAGTAATTAAAATCTACTTGGTGAATGGTGACTAGCAATGGAATCCACTAGGATGTGAATTTCGTCTTATTTGGGACTCGTCAACTGGATGCACCTGCATTCCTCAGTGACTGATGATGCTCCCACCGACGCTCGAACCTAGTGCCCAAAGTTTCAAACACCAGAGCGTTATCCACTAGACCGCTTGGGCCATGAGGGCTAGGTATGTCCAGTTGAGGAGTCCCAAATAGGATGAAATGTGCATTCTGATGGATTCCACTACTACCACAACTTCGATTTCGTTAGTCAGTAGTATTCAACTATTCGCATCAGTCAGTTAGTCAGGAGCACATGGTGTTGTACCTTGGTATCAGCCAAATTATTTCAAACCTAACAACATTGATATTCATTTAGATTTAATGGAAAGCCTGGTATTCATTTAAATTCACCAAGTCTGCAAAAACTGACCACTTCATAAACGCATAACCAAATATCATCATATCTAGGATTTTACAAAGATACGAACCTCATTCAGAATATACACAGTATCTACAACACAGGTGCCTGCGTTCTATTTCCCGTGTGAAGTGGTATAATAAGGTGAGTAATATTGAGGTTAGGCATCCATCGAGTGATAGGTAGGTGGGAGGGGAAATCAACCGACGAGGCTGTGAAGCTACATCGACTGAGATGGTTAGGGCATGTGTTACGTATGCCTAGTCATCGCCTTCATCGACAATGGGCAATGTTAGCTGACATAGGATGGATCAGACTGGAAAAGAGCTAGCGGCGGTCAAACCAAAACATGGCACCAGTCAATGAAATCCACAACAGTTAGTTTAAGCCAGCCAGCCAGCCATATAGGGAGGTGTAAACTTCCTGACTGTTTGGGGTCCTCGGGATGATAAAAACCAATGACGGCTGGAAACAACTGGTGATATGGCTCAAAAAGGTCGTTCTCAATGGCTGGCGCAGATGCATCCACTCCTTGTGATTTATAATTTCCAGTGAAACTGTTTTGTTCTTCTTTACTACTATTCCTTTGTCTCACACCTCTGTTTGCTGTCTCTATTATGCTTTTCTTGTACTTAATTATCGTGCTTTGTGTGGTACAAGGAGGGAGTGTGGCAACTCGAACTATCGCACATCAGTGCGAAGTTGTATGTCGAAAACAGACAGACAGATTCCCTCTTAAAAGCAAAACACAGTATTCTCATCAGTCCAATATCATCGATGTTACTCTTGTAGTGGACAGGATCTTGGGGTAGGAGAAGAATACTGGATTACGTTGGACCGAAAGAATACCTACAGAAGATTTGGACCCCGTGGACGGTTTATGCCCTATGTCACGTGAACCTAAAGATGTACAGGTGAAAACCAACAAGTTGGAAAAGAAGGCTGGAAGTGAAGACAGGGTTTCAAGTGAACACAGACAGGACAGATATGATGAAGATATCCAGTCATCAACAACAGGCACTCACCACCATCAGCTGAAGTAATTTGAGATTATTCGTCTCTTTTAGTGACTTGGGAAGCATCATTTCAGTTACAGACACCACAAATGAGGATGTACAAGGTAGGCAGGCAGGCTCAGAAAAGCAAGACAAACCTTCAGCAACTTCAAATCAGTACTGAGATCCACTACACTCATCATAAGGAACTAAGTCCTATTTTTATTTATTATTTATTTAAACGCATAAAAACTTGGTACAGTATGCCACCAAGAAGGATGCGCCACACAATAATAACAAAACAACATAGATCAATAGAAAAAAAGAAAGACGAGAATATATATATAAGTAGAGAACGGATGAAGAACTTCATCTGGAAGGAAAACAGTCATGCTCAACATGTTCAAACAGTATTCGTTAACTATCATCGGGAAGGGAAGAAAGAAGGAAATTGCAACACGAGTAATAGCACGCGATAATTTTCATTGATTGTTTGTTGCTTTATTCAATTCATTGTGTGAGGGCTGAGATACTGCCCGGGTGCCCAGACCGAAGCAGGTGGTTTTCTTAAGGGACCACCCGTCGAGCCTTTGACTTGGAGTCTTATAAACAAGGCAGCGGAGCAGCGTCAGGAGCTGCTTATTCCCATGGCTTCCGGTGACCCATATGGGTTCATACGCCATTTGATCCAATTGGATACTGTCTCTCTCTGTCTGGATTCAACATAGAACTTGGCACCGAAGTGCACCAGTTCGAGTTGCCACCTTCCAAATAGCACAGAGGTAGACAAGAAGATGAGTGAAGAGAATTTATAGAGTTTGACAGATATAAGAGTAAAACAGAATGGGTAATGGTAGAAAGGAATATGAAAGATTACAGAGATTGAATACATCTGCGCCATTGACAACGATTTTGAGCCATGTCACCTATTGTCTATTGGATACTGGAGCCCATGTACCCCATGGTAACTGCTTTTAGTGTATGACCGCTATTCAAACAAGCTTCCTGACATGGTATGACCTGCAGGGACAGAGTCCCAGTCAGTTTAGCATGTTGGGTCATTGTGGTATTCAAGCCCGACCACCACGACAAGGTAGCAGTAATCGGCCGGATTTTCAAAATTAATGTCAGATTTGTCATTGCCTGTATATGCTTCACAGACTTTTCACATGCAGGAGAACATTTCCAAAAAACTGATGAGGGCATTCATCAACATCTGCCTCAATAGTGGAATTCACTTGGCAGAAAGGATCATCACAAAGGGACTGTGTAAATGAGACAAACAAGAACCTATCGGTTAATAAACATGCCGAAGGAAATTGATATGGAATGGACACACACTGAAGTAACCGCTGAGTGACATCACACTCCAGGCAGACCCTCCAGGAGAACATAAATGGGAAAAAATAAGTTGGGCGCTGATCCAATTTAGACATGGACCAGATAGTGTGGGCAGGGATAGAAAGCAAATTGTCAGTCGTGGAGACAGCTGAAGAGGACTCCAGAGAAGAGAGTGGAATTGAAATGTACAGTTGAAGCCTTATTTTCCAATTGGAATCCAAAGGAATAGTAATAATAGTGTTTATCTTTACTATTCTAATGCCAGTAACTAATGTCGTAGAATGGAGCTAAGAGAATAATTTGATAATACTGATTCTAAAGCCCTTAGGACTCCTTTAAGTTTGGCTCTCTGACACTCTATCTCCTGGGATTAACAACGTGACCACTAGGTAGATTAGTACGACATCTGTTATACCCTCTACTCGCAATACACTGAATATTCAGAGTTAATTGTAAGAAAGAAAATATCTTACATGACATAACAAATATTCACAACAGAACTTACATTACTCAATGCACTGAAGGATGAACATTATATAATTTGGATTTGTGGAGAATATCTAAGTCATTTGTTTGAATAATAATATTTCCATGAAATAGAATTTCACTAGTATGTTGAACATTTATCACATAACAGGAGTGGTACTGATTTAGTCTACTATGTAATAGACTTTTTATGAACACATATATTGGAAAAAAACAACCAATCAAAATTCACAAGTATGATCCTTTCATGTGATTGGTTAATAATATTGGCTAATGAATCGTAATGCAAAACAATATTATTATTTTCTTTAGTTCCTAGAGGAATATAGGGCTTTAGACGCACATCTTCATTGCACTCGGTTCTCTGTCAACGTTTTCACCTCACTCCACGTCTGCCCACATACTTTCATCTCCTCTTCACATAACCTCCCCCATGTCACCCTCGCACTGAACACCAACTAACTCGTCGCCTCACATTCGGTCGGATTCAACTCTGGTGATGGCCTGGCGTGTGATGCCACTCACTTGATGGTGGTTTGTTTTCTCAGGGTATAGCAAATCCACCTCCATTTCTTCCTGCACAATCGGTTCCTGCTGGGTTGGTGTCTGTCGAAGGCCTTTTCAAAGTCAATGAAGCTGAGTGAGGTAAAGAGCTGACTGGCATTCCAAGCTCTGTTCAATGATGATCCGTAGTGTGGCGATCTGATCGATTCATGACTTGTTTCTCCTGAATCCAGCTTGTTCCGTTCGAAATTTTTCATCTAGGTCTGCGCTTTTGATTCTCTCGAGGATGATGCGGCTTAGTATTTTGCTTGAGATGGACAGGAGCATAATTCCGCGCCAGTTCTTGCATTCACCTAAGTCTCCTTTCTTTGGCAGTTTGAATAAGTAGTCTTTCTTCCGATCCGTAGGTACCTTGCCCTCTCTCGCCACCTTCTCCAGTAGTAGTGTTATCAAGTCTGATGTCTCTGGGTCCATCTTCATTGCTTCTGCTTGGATCCCTTTTGGTCCTGCTGCTTTTCCAGCTTTTAGCATCTTGGATGCCTTCAGGATTTCTGTTTTCATCGGTACAAGTACGGAAACATTTTTGTGCATGTCCTAACATGGTGGAAGCGGGATCTAGAGAGAAGTCTCCTTAGAGACAATTTTTATTATTTAATTTTATCCCCTTGGGTTTCAAGTGGAACATGGGGTGTCACTAGTTTATGTCCACTTCACTGTGTTCTTTGGAGTCTTTTGTAGCTGGCTTCATTGTTCATCGTAAACTTCGGTCTCCTCCTCACACAATCTCCTCTAATTCAACCTCTGTCTTATGCTCAACTGATGGCTCCTCATTCTGGTGCAACTCGACAGCCTGCAGTGTTTTGTGCCAGTTAACGATCCCCTCAGCGTGTGTCCTTTCCATTTCCATTCTCTTCTGAATATGCGTAGGTCTACTGGTTATTGGTTGGTTCAGTGCCTGAGATATGTGTTGCCAATTCATTTTTGCCGTCCATGTGATCTTCAGTATCGAGAAAGAGGAGACAAGTGTTAAATAAACCCCGCATCAACTTGTTGGAAATGCTTCTGGTAACATCCGCACCAGGCGGGAAGCACAGAGAGACTTTTGAAGTGAAGACAGAGGTAGGAAATGGTTACCTACTATAGCCGGTAATACTGCTTATTGCAGTGGACTGGATCATCCGTAAGACTGTAGGGAGGAAGGAAACGAATATACATTCAACTGATAAAAAGACTCCCAAAGATCTGGACCTCATGAATGATTCTTGTCTCATGTCACACAAACTCGGAGATCTACGGATTAAAAAAACAACAATTTATCAGAACAGTCAGAGAAAATAGGACTTCAGGTGAACACAGAGAAGACCAGGCATCATTCAACAACGATGGGAGGAATCTAAAGAAACTCATCCCCTACCATGTGTCCGCTTGAACAGCTCACTAGGGAACACTATCCAGCCTAGCTGGCATAGTCGGAGGACAGAAGTTTGTCTTCAGTTCGATGAAAGAACACCTTGTGAACACAGGACACTCAGTTCCAACAGAGAAATCATGAGAAATCCTAAACAAAACTTAATCACGCCTTTGTGAAACAGACTAGAATCAAGACTTCAAGAAATGTGTGAAGCACAAACGATTCAAAGTCCGAGGATAATACTATGTGTCCAAAAGAGGCATTTTCAACCTTCTTCTTTTCTACAGCCATCACAAACAGTCCAATTCGTCAAAATAAGGAATATAGTCAAGAATATTTGCTGTACCACTTCTTCATTATTTCGTACTAACCAACGGTTGAAGACTAATCATCACTTTAAGTCAAGCTGTAACGACAGGAGACAACGGCCAGTCAATAAATAGATCGTTTATTGAGAAAATCAAAAGATATTTATACATTTTTCTGCACATTATTAATGGCGTTATTGTTAGCATAGAAGCAACATCTTCTAATTGGTTGCTTTCCTGCTGAAGGTTATTCTGTACTGCTTGTGATTTTTTCTTAGAAAGTCAGGTCATATATCAGCGAATCGTATTTGCACACGTTAACTCTACCGTGATTGGTTGTTGAGTTAGTCTTTGTTCTTGTTTTTTTCTCATGACCAAGATTTGGGACGTAAACATAGACGTAAACTGCTGTCTACCAATTCCAGCTAGCAGACAGGTCTCACCACATAACGACATCAAAATGGCTCGTGATTAATTAAGTTATATTTATTTCCCGAAGGAGTGAATGAGCACAGAATCCTTCAGAAAGTAAGCTGGCAATCTCCTTTTGAAATGAAGGACAGTGAATTGAATCACATAAAGAACATGGAATATCCATGATATATGGATCAATATCTTGTCTGGAAAATGCACCAGTCAGAGGTCAATGTATGCATTCTTTATTTCCTTGCTCGATGTATATGTGTACATCTATATTTCCTTGTATAAAGATTCCTTCTCATTTCATTCTAGTTGTGTGTCCTCATTTAGGTAGTGGACTGGGAAATCAAGTAGCCATTTTATAGCATTTATGATTGACGAGCACTACTCATGGTCACCGCGTCTGATACTAGTTTGAGAAAAACACTATCACTTCAAAACATAAGAACTACAAACGTGCATATATGTTTTGCTGATATATTTCAGCAATAATGAAATCTTGGTGAATTAATGTCTTCTGTCTGTTAACTTCTAACAGTTATCACTTGGAAATATAGGCTGCATTTGTTAACCTGCATCATCTCCGATCGATGCTGGGGACATCACTCTTACCTAATTCCCATGAAACTTCATGAACTCTCTTACAAACAACTCTCACCATGCAACGGCGTTCCCCGTAACTTGACGATGTCGCAGGGGTGGACAGCTGAAAACATGGCTAGGTACAGTCAAGGCTGATATGGAGTGCCTGGGGCTACAAACCATCTACGGACTCCGTATGTGGAACAAGAATTGGATAACCCTGTCGCAAAACCTTGCATCAGATCGCCGCGCCTGGGCAGCGGTGATTTGAGATGTTCATGAAGCCGGCTCATCCTCCCGTAGGAGATAGCCGAAGTAAAGTAAAGTAAGTATCTCTGGTGTAGACGTAATATCTGGCGATCAAACAAACGTCGCATACACTACACGCCAGTTTACTCTGTCATCCTTTATGGTTGTGAGAAATGGCCACTGAAAGTTGAAGACACGAACAGGCCAGCTGTCTTTGACTACAGACGCCCTCTGTCTCCCGTGTTAAGTGTCATAATACAGTGAGCAATATAGAAGTTAGGCGTCGATTGTGATGGCTAGGACACATGGAGCACATATCCAGCCATCGCCTTCCTTGTCGAGCAATGTGTGCTGGCATACGGTTGGGTGGGAAAAGAGTCGACAATGGTCAGAGCAAAGCCTAGTAACAATCCATGAAGTTTGACCACTAGTTTAATTCATTTAAGAAGGTGTAGATTGCTTGGTTGAGGTTTCCAGGATGCTATGAACCAATACTTTGAGGCTGTTGGAGATATGGCTCAAAATCGTGCTCACTGGAGCAAATGTATTCAATTTTTGTATCCTCCCATAGCTATTGAGCCCTCATGTTTTCAGTGTTACTGTCGTCTCTCTCTCATATATATCTGTCCATCGTAGTGTGTGTTGTTTTTGGATTTATTTACTCTCTCTGCCTTTGTGTTCTAAATGGAGTGTGGGGACCTTAAATGCTACACTTTTGTGCAGAGTTCTGTCCTAAAACTCAGTCAATTAGCTAGTCATAGAGACTGAAATGAATAAGCCATCAAATGACCTTAAACTGAGTAGGTTGTTATTCGATAGTGAAACGTCCTGAGATAGTCATTCTACCCTCAATTATCACTAATCACATCAATAACAATCTGCCAACCCAAGATTTGCGCCAGCCCCTAGAGTGAAATCAAGTGGGAGACAACGAGATGGGCATGAGTTCAAGAATGCTACTCAACGGGAAAATATAAATTGAATTAAATAATTAATAAGACCCTTTGCAAAAGAGGTGGCTGTCGTGGCCAAAAGTGGATAACGCCTTCGCGTTTGAAACTATATCCACTGGGTTTGAGCTTCGGTAGGAACAGAATCACTCACTGGGGAATACAGACACATCCAACTGACGAGTCCCAAATAGGACGAAATGAGCATCCTGGATTTCACTGCTAGTCACCATCCACCAACTGATGTCATAATCTGAATATATTTTTAATATTATATACATATATATATGCAGCTCTAGAACCTGACCGAAAGATATGTCAAAAAGACCGCTGTCGTTTAACTATGCTAGCTAGACACCTGAAAATCAGATTACCACCTACTCCTGTCAAGTAATGCTATAAAATCAATAACAGTGAATGGCGACTTCTGTAGCCGTAAGGAATAACGACCAAAAACGAATGACTTGCTGAATAACTTTGGATAAACACCAATCAAATGACTCGTATCGCATACAAAGGCATCATCTTACATCCAACACTAAATGTGAAGCCAACGATAACTGACAGAAAAGATTCGAATGGAAATATGATGTTCTTGTTCATACAGGAACAGACAGTTTCACTGGGAGGTTTTTTTACGGTCTTCTGACAGATCATTCGTTCTGTCTACTCATCCTTACAGTGTGACAATTATTGTGAGATTGTTTGAACTAAATTTAGAAGTTAATTAGAACTTACAGTGTAGGATCATGAAAGAAGAATGCGAATTATAATGGTGAACGTAGGCTTTTTTTTGCATTTACGGTTAAATTGGAATTCAGACAGACAGTTGAAACACAACGATCATATCCAGACAATTGAATTACTAACATGGACAAGGTTAGTGTATTTGTCACATGTCATAGGGATGATAACCAATAGGATTTGCTTGATGTAATGAGTCATTCTCTTGTAAGTTGTGTTAGAAGGTGATTGGACAAACAGACAAGCTGATAAGTATGACTCATCACTGAGTCAACTGTCCATTATTTATCTATAACTTAATAATTCCTATTGTAGCATTAAGAACACAGTATCCTTCAGCGAAGAGACTCTTTTCAACAACGAATTTATTATCAAGCTGTACAATCGTATGTATATATGGTTTTATAAAGAAATTATACCCAGTGAGGGAATTAGATTAAAAGTGTAAATACATAAAATAATAATAGTAGCATGAAATGCAATTAAAACTAAAATGATTGTGATTATATTATTATTATTATATCCTTTAATTCCTAGAGGAACATAGGGCTTCAGCTGCGCACCTCCATTGCCATCTGTTTTCTGCCAACTTTTTCACCCCGCTCCAAGTCTGCTCACAGGCTTTCATCTCCTCTTCACATGACCTCCTCCAAGTCACCCTTGCACTGACGACCAACTCGCCACTTCCCTTTCGAGTTTCACTCGAGCAATAGCCTGTCTTGTGATGTCACTTGATGGTTTCCTCAGAGTATAGCCAATCCATCTCCATATTTTCGTGCATATTTGTTTCACAATCGGTTCCTGCTGAGTTGGATCGCTCATTGCCAGAGATCCCTGTTGCTGATCTTTCTGGCCGGCCATCTAATCTTGAGTATTGAGCGAAAACAACTGTTAATGAAGGTCTGAAGTTTGTTTGAGATGCTCTTTATGACGCGCCAAGTCTCTGATTTGTAGGTATAGTAGCACTGACTTCACATTGGAGTTGAAAATCCGATCTTATACTTGTTTTGATGCTGAGTGCGGGACGCCTGTAGTTGAAACAATGCTTCCCAGATCGGTAGGTAGGTAAAGGAGGTTGTTTCTTCCAGCTTCCTCCCATTTATGCTGAATGTTATCTATTGTTGTCGCTGTTGCTGTTGGCCAGGAATCTTCATCACCTCTGTTTTATCTATGTTCTTTTGAAGTCCTATATTTGATGCTTCTTCTGCAACTTGATGCTTTGCACCTGCATATCTTCCAGTTTGTGGGAAATAAGACTAGTAGACGAATACAAAATGTTACATAACATGATGTGAAATTGATAATATAGAATTCAATATTGTAAAAATAAAAAATAGAAAATTTAATAATTTTGGGTTTAAAATGATAATTGGGTCAAGTGGAAAAGATTCAGAGTGAGAATAGTAATAATAGTAATCGTAATAATAATAAAAATAATCGTAGTAATAAGGGAAAAGTACTCCATTACTCCATGGTTTTCAATGCTTCTCTAACTGATATCAATCCGTGATCAACGCTTAAAAACATAAATAACCCTTATAAACCAAACTATAGAAAAAAAAGTACATAGAATAACTAAATAAATAAAATAAATAAATGTCTATCCCTCTATGGTCAAGGCAGAAGTAGGGATTGTACATACTTCTTTTGCACACAAAGGTCTGGCTTAAAGTCATGAATTGCCAAGGCCTCAGCTGTCTTTAGAAGTCTGTAATGAAGAAAACGTGGAAGTTAGCATGGATTCTATGCATGACCTTGAAATCATGGTCAGGGTTTTTTTTGGATTACAGCTTGATTCCACACTGTATTTTTGGTACAAGTATGGAATTTTCAGCATGGATATCGGTAGCCCAAATTTCGCAGGCCGACCATGGATATCAGGTGTGCGCCGACGAGGGCTCGAACCCCGGACCATGTGCATGGTCGGCGAGAGTCCTAACCACTGTGCCACCGACGCCACCGTTGATCGAGTGACTGTAGTAGTCTATATCGATCCATGTATATATAGAGACAGGAAACAGTTAAAATTCCCCAATTTTATTTAAAGGTCGTTCAGTTTAGTTCCATCGAATTGTAACTATTGTTCTCAAGTTTTATCTTGAAATGACTTCAGTTGCAGAACCATTGAAAGCTAAGGGATACGAAACAACTTATCAACCCACTACGGATCGAGCCCAGGAGCTTCAGGTTATAAGATGAAGTCATCAGTGAGTCAGTGAGACGGAGTCCAATGGCCCACCAATTCTGACTTCTGCCAATCAGCGATAATATAACGCAACGTCATGTCAGTATCATAAGCGGGCATTTGTCCTCAAACTGAACCTGGTGGACCTCATCAGTCATGACTTCGCGTTAGAAATTTAGTCAACTAGTGGCCTCTAGATTCATTTTCAAAGGTTCATTATATTATGTTTTTTCTAATTAAAAGGATTTCGCATTATTTTAGGGATCTGACAAACCAATAAGGTGTAGATTTTTTTATTTATTTTATTATAACTTGATTCAACACCGTATTTTTTTGTACAAGTATGGAATTTTCAGCATGTGATATCTGTAGCCAAATTTAGCAGACCGACCACTGATATCAGGTGCGCATCGGCTGTGGATCGAACCCCGAATCATGTGCATGGTCGGCGAGCATCCTAACTACTGTCCACCGATGTGATCGAGAACTTAAATGAGTTACTGTCAATCACTGAGAATCAAAGAGATTTGAACCGTTTTCTACCTTCTTAAACTGCTTTGAAGCTTTTGATTATAATTTTAGAATGTTAGTTTGAAGGGATTTAGGTGTTTACAGATTCGATTATCAGTTGACATGAGTTAAGAGTGCCACTGGAAAACCAAGGAGTACTGACTAACTACTCTATCTTATTTAGGGACCATTCAGTATTGGTTATTTGATCGGGTCCCTAATGGATAAATGGTCCACAAGCCCACCATGTAACCAGAATGTCCTGGATTCAGACTACAGTGGTTGCGTGCTGATAAAGAGTCCCCAACTAGGGCGAAACATTTATCGAGTGCTATATGGTTCTGACTATATTTCTAGGGCGCTTTTACTGAAAAATTTGACTTCAGTTCGCATTGAACTCTGAGTCACAAGGTCTAGTTGTCTTCAGGTAGGAAACAGCGTACTGTTTTAACGTGTAACACTCCACTTCTTTGCTTATTGAAACTGGTGTGTCTCAAGTCTTTCTACTTGTCTTACTATATGCTCTGAAGGTTTCTCTCATTAAATAGGCTCATGATCTGGCTATTCCTCTCCTAGTTATTACTGTATTAGTTTGTTCTGATATGAATAGTTTCCTATCCGAGGATAAACCCCAACGGTTCCCTTTAAGCGTCAATCCGTTAATTTTAGTTTCAGCGGTGAACTAGACTTGCGTAGACTAATTTAACCCCATGATTCTTGTAATATCGACGTTACTGTGAAGGGAAGTAAATCGAATACTGCCTACCCCTTGAGAACAGTATCTCATCAGATTGCTGTTGATTGTCTTTTATCTTGGTGAAATCTAAGAAAATCTTTCATTTGACTTATTATATATAGGGAATATATTCCCAAACGAAGTTCACTTTTAACAGTTTGAAACCAATTTGGGCATTGTGTATATGATATTCATTATAATTAAAGGTTCCTTTTGTATTTTCCAGTGAATGAATGAAAAACAGCAAAACGATAGTGTTGTTGTTTTTACTGACGTCTCGCTAGTTAACACTGCTGTTTATTATAGATTTTACGAGTTGATCACGGAATGATATCAGTTAGGGAACCATTGAAAACCAGTCAGGGAGTACTGGACAGCTGCTGTTTCATCCTAGTTTGGGAATCATCGGAAGTACGCACCCACTGGGATTCGAACCCGGGACCTTCCGGTTACAAGGCAAGCTCGTATACCATTCAGCCACTGGGACCCGATTCAATGGCTCGTGAATTCCAACCTCTACTAATTCGTGATTTAGCGCGACCCCAGCCATTGTCGTTGGTGGGACATCCATCCACACACGTGACATCTAATTGGACCTCACTGGTCACGACTTCTCACTAGAACTCAGGAAACTCCAACCTGCAGCAAGTCACTAACGAGCATCAGATTAACTTTCTATAGTTTGGTTTTGTAAGGATTAGTTATGTTTTACGGGTGCGTACTGCCCATGATTCCCAAACTAGGATGAAACAGCAGCTGTCCAGTACTCCCTGGTTTTCAATGGTTCTCTAACTGATATCAATCCGTGATCAACCCGTAAAACATAACTAATCCTTACAAAACCAAACTATAGAAATATTATAGATTTATCAAAGTAATCACATTAAACCAGAGTATACAAAATCCACTCAGCTTATATATAACAACTTAATCATCGTTCCTCAGTAATGGGCTCTTTTTTGCAATGTCAAATTGGTAAACATAACAAGACCAGGTGTAGATGACTTTTGGATTTGAAAAGTGTGTAAAATTATAAAAACAGCATGAATTTACATAGTGAAATCGCTTATGACATTAGTGTTGATTTTGTTATTTCATGAAGGAGGGAGGTGGGTGTTGTAACCAGGTCTTATTCTGTTTTAGTCCATCATCATTCCTATTCAAGCAATTCGGATTCCATTTGATATGAAGGGGCTCTGATTATATCAGACGTTGTTTGTGATTTCTGAAATGCTGTTTCTGGATTATTTCAATATTGTCAAGATCAATTTTGTGGCCTGATTCTATGGCGTGTAGACGAGCTATGGTTGATGATTTTTCAAGCTGTTCTAGTTCACTAACTGGATTTCTCGGTGGTGGTCGTACAGATGCTCTTCCGTGTTCATTTCTTCTAATTTTGATTACTGCCTAGTTTGGTTTGTCCAATGTATATCACATCACATTCCAAGCATGTTTTTTTATTTTATAGACACAATTAGATAGAGAATCTTTAGGGATTTGATCTTTTATATGAACAAGGTTGTTTCGTAGTGTGTCTGGTGTTTTGAAGCAAAATCTCTTATGTCAAGCTTATTGAGTACTCTTCTGAAGTTGAAACTTTCTGGCATAACTCAATTTCTTTCATGTAATTTTATCCATTATTATTTATTGTTTCTCTCTATTCTTCATTGGATTATTTCAAAAAGGACTATATGTCATATTGCGTAGGATATTGAAGGCTGTGTGAGCAGAGTAAGTGGTGTACCTTTGACCCAACTAATTGACATTATTGTTATTGTAAACAAAACGGCTCATGTTATCTTGTCGGATACTAGACATTCCTCCTTCTTGTATATCTTCAGGTAAGACGAGAGGAAAGAGATTCCACAGGGATTTTTGCTCTTACGCCAAGCGTGTTATGTACACAGATAAATGGATATAACTATATAACTTGGGCACTAAGGTATAGTATAACTCCATTATAGATAAGATTTTACTTTAATAATAATAATAATAATAGCTTTATTCCAAACAGTATTTGTGGTACAGGTATGGAATTTTCAGCGTGCATTACAGTATATTACAGTATATTGCATCTAATTACCTCATAAATTATATAAGATTTTTAAAAGTCAAAGATAAATAAATAAAAATAAAATAAATAAGTTATAAATAAATAAAATAGATAAATATTAGAAATTAGGAAAAAAAACAACGTAGAGTATTTCATTTCAAACAATGCAACACAGGATTTGAAATATAAAGTTGATGTGTGGTAGTAAATGAGAACAACAGTGTAGTAGTAACGAGGAAAGGAAAACAAAAACTAATGGGACTATTTGTTAGAGTGCCGCAGTAAGTTTATCGTGTCATACCTAACGGATTTCTCATCACATAACAGCTGTGCCAGATATGGTATTGTGGACTTTTTGTATTTGGTAGTCCTAGCATATAGCCGCCTATAGCTGCTTCTAGTTCTTCCAGATGAAATGCAAGGAGATAGATGTGTATAGAGAGGATGCTTGGGGTCCGACAATATTGTATTTGCTAGTTTCTTACATGATATAATATGTCTATCTACAATAGTGTTCACCAGTTGGTTTAACGATATCCCACTTGCCCTACTAACTGCTTTTAGTGCCTGCCCTTCTCAGCAAAGCAAAGTCTTTCTTAAGTAGTCCAGGAAAGACTAATGGGGAGCAGTAAAGGAGGATGGGTAGAATACAAGATTTACAAACTGAGAAAGCAAAAACTGCTTTATACCAGACTGCCTAAATTTCCTAATGTAGAACGTTAAGCGAAACATCTTTCTAGTAACTAGCAAGATGTGGGAGGACCAGGAAAGATCGGTGGAAAAACTCAGCCCAAGGTACTTGACATAAGATGTATTTTCAACCTCTGTGCCGTCAATGAGAGTGGGGCCATGTGAGCTAACTAGTTGCTGTAGGTCACATTTACGTCTGAAACTGAAATTGACTACCTGACATTTAGACGGATTAAGCTTTGATAAATCGCACAGTGTTAAACGGTAATATTTACTGATGACCGTGTTTCGAGCAAAAACTATTACTGCTCATAATCATATTAAGTCACTTACTCATACAATGTTTTACTTCATTTATATACATGTGTGGGGTCGATTAGATATTGGAATAAAATCGATATACGGTAATGTACATTCAGAAATACTAATATTAGTGTTATCAGTCAAGTACAATCAGAAATCTTTTAGTAAAACATACTTCACTGACAGCCTAAGATTAGCACTCTCTTGATGATATTATACGGTTGGAGGCAATCGGCAGGAGGACTTGCACCTAGTTTTCATGCTAGTTAGCACTCATCAACAAGGTGTATCTGCCACCTTGAAGGAACTCGTGTCCCTTCTGAGATACAGACGTTACCACTGAGCTATTCGGGCTCGCGATCGATCTCCTGCAGGACTGACTGTATTTGATACTTTGATTGGACACTAGTCAGTAACTGGTGTCACAGACCCGTGCTTTCCCAATCCTTACTGCTTTGATCTCCTCATCAGTTCCATCCGTCTGTATTTGAAATGATGCTTCCCAGGTAGGTAGGAGGGTGAAGGAGTTCCCTTCTTTCCGATTTCTCCCATTTATGCCGGCTGATTGTTGTCTGTTGTTGTTGATGCTGCTGTTGGTGTTGGCCAGGAATCTTCATCACCTCTGTTTTATCTATGTTCACCTGAAGGAAGGCCTATCTTCTCTGGATGCTTCTTCTGCCAGCATGTCCCCTTAAACCCGCATACCTTCCAGTTTGTGGGAAATCAGACAGATACATATCATCGGTGAAGTCCAAATCCTCCAAGTTGTTTTTGTGTAAGTCAATTTTATGCCTGTTTTCCCCTCTGCCCACCGCTGTCTGTCGCATTATCCAATCTACTGCAATCAGGAAAATCATTGAAGATAATAGGCAGCCAGCCAGCTTTGTCTTAATCTCGTCTTCACTTCTTTGAAGGATTCCGTAAGTTCCCCGTTATGCATTACTTGGCATGCAGCATTGTCGTACAACTGTTGGATGAGATGCATAATCGTTGGCGGCACCATTTGCTGGTAGCGATCACATTTCGATCGACGCTGTCGACATATATATATATATATATATATATATATATATATATATGCCGTAATCAATTTTGCGGACATGTTATATATAACACATAATCTGACACTCTTATCAAAAATGTCTTGTATTTATATTATTAAACTTACCGCAAAACTATATACTGATTTCATACATTAGAGACTTGATTAAAGTAGGCGATGTGATTTAAATTATTATTATTAATATTATCACTGTAGTACTATACTAATTTTATTAAACCATATTTCTTACTTATTTTCACGACATTTTTTCACCTAAATCATGTGACAATTTCATCTGTAACGTGATCAGAATGTGTGTTGTTGGTAGTGTTTATCATCTAGTATGCATCGTCATCGAACAAAGTATAGAATTGCAGTCAAACCTTACTCCAACTCAACTTCATCGATTTCGAAAAGAACTTCGATAGTCAGAGTTGCCTAAGAAGTAATTTAGAAACTACTTCAACACTATGGCGTACAGTTGTATCCTCAGGTCTTTATCAAACCTCATTCAACAGCTTACTGTATGACAATGTTTTTTATTTTTTTTATTTGCAGCTTGATTCCACACTGTAGTTTTGGTACAGTATGGAATTTTCAGCATCGATATCGGTAGCCCAAATTTTGCAGGCCGACCATACATATCAGGTGTGCGCCGGCGTGGGCTCGAACCCGGACCATGTGCATGGTCGGCGAGAGTCCTAACCATTGTGCCACCGACGCACAAATTAAAAAAAAATGTTTACCGCGTGTCAGCTGATACACAAAGGGGAGACTCAGTGAGGCGTTCGAAATGCTGCCTGCCTATATTATCACCCACGATGATATTCTTAATTGTGGTAGACGACGAGATTATTCGTTAGACGGTGCATGGAGACAGGAATAGCTGGACCACCGATAGAAAGACTCTAGAAGATCTGAACTTCGTGACAGATGACATTTGTTTAATGTCTCATACACAAAAACTCGAAGACTTGTAGGCGAAAACCAACAAACAGGCTGAAGAGGCTGGCAGTAAGGACAAGACTTCAGATGAACATAGAGAAAGCGGAGGTGATGAAGATAACCAACGAACCGCACAGTGGTTAGGACTCTTGCCGACTATACACATGGTCCGAGGTTCGATCCCTTGTCGACACACACCTGGACTACCGATATCACATGCTGAAAATTCCATGCCTGTACCAAAAATACGGTTGGGAATCAAGTTATAATAAAGACAAAAAAAACAACAGCAACCGGCACCAATCACCTTCAAGGGGAAGATTTAACAGAGGTTACTTCTTACCTTCACTTATCTAGGGAAACATCGTTTCAAACACAGGCAGTCGCGGAACGAATGAAGAATTCAAAGCCAGTCAGAATCGGAAAGGCAAAATACGCCTTCATCAACCTAAAACCAGTTTAGAAATCTTCTACACTCTCAGTATGAGGAAGAAGATTCGGTCCTTCTATACGGGTCAAAAACTTGGCCAGCCTGTCATGAAAAGGATTTCCAACAACATGTTGCAGACTTTCATCAACAGCTGCCACCTTCTCTGGCTGGCTCCATACTGAAGGTCAAATGGTTAGCCAGCCAGTCAGAAAGAATTAGCAACAAGAAACTCTGCCTTGAAACAAACCAACAAGCAAGAGCCGATCTCTTAACAAGTGGATATGTAGAAGAAGATGGAAATGGATCGGGTGTATGTTAAGAAGACCGTCGAATGACATCGCGCTGAATGTAGGCCAATTTTGGAATGGAACCCCAATGGAAAGCGACGAGTGGGTCGTCCTTGCTATGGGGATATGAAGGAGATTGTGTGTATTGGAGGAGGAGGAGATGGAAGATTATGAGCATTCATGGAGCTAGTCAGTTGAAGAGGACAGCAGAAAATAGAAGAAAGTGGAGATGCGTTGTTGAAGCCCCATGTTCCACCCGGAGCCCAACGGAATAATAATATATAATAATATGTCGACTCAGAACTTGACTTCCTGAAAGCCACACTTGCAGTAAACGGTTACCCTAACCGATTTAGTGACAACAAGATGAAAGATAAACGGTCTAAACTGGTCACTGACTCATTTCCAAAGAAAACCCTATTCGTGAACTTGGAATTTAAAGGAGATCAAGCTTCTGATATGCTCAAAAATCGTCTTTCTAAATCAGTTAGTAAAACGTTCCCTGCAGCTAGATTACATATGACGTTCACTAGCCGCAAACTGTTCTCTACCTCTGTAAAAGGTAAGCTCCCCCGTCTGACCGCCTCCATGTGCATCTACCAGCTCACCTGCTCTTGTGGAGCAAGGTACATTGGCCATAGTCAGAGAATGCTCTCCACACGGATACGAGAACATATTCCAGCTTGGTTTTGCAAAGGAGAAAGAGAGTATGTGCAAAGCTCTATTCTGGAACACCTGATGGATTTCTGTCACTTGGTGAACCCTGACCATGATTTCAAGATCATGCATAGAATCAATGCTAACTTCCCGCGTTTTCTTCGGTACAGACTTCTAAAGACAGCTGAGGCCTTGGCAATTCATGACTTTAAGCCAGACCTTTGTGTACAAAAGAAATATGTACAATCCCTACTTCTGCCTTGGCCGTAGAGGGATAGACATTTATTTATTTTATTTATTTAGTTATTCTATGTACTTTTTTTTCTATAGTTTGGTTTATAAGGGTTATTTATGTTTTTAAGCGTTGATCACGGATTGATATCAGTTAGAGAAGCATTGAAAACCATGGAGTAATGGAGTACTTTTCCCTTATTACTACGATCATTATTATTATTATTACGATTACTATTATTACTATTCTCACTCTGAATCTTTTCCACTTGACCCACTTATCATTTTAAACCCAAAATTATTAAATTTTCTATTTTTAATTTTTACAATATTGAATTCTATATTATCAATTTCACATCATGTTATGTAACATTTTGTATTCGTCTATTAATCTTACAATTATATGCCTCTCCCTAAAATCTATACACCTGATGTATTATCTTATATATGACATTAATTATTGTTCCAGTTGACTTAAACTATGAACCTAATCACAAATATTTTAAATTTATTTCATACTATTATTATTTCATGTATTTACCCCTTTGACCTAATTCCCTCACCGGATATAATTTCTTTATAAAACCATATATACATACGATTGTACAGCTTGATAATAAATTCGTTGAAAAGAGTCTCTTCGCTGAAAATGTGTTCTTAATGCTACAATGGGAATTATTTAATTATTGAAAAAATATGTAATAATGTTTCGAATGGTTTCACTATCGTCTTATTTTCTCTAAGTATACGAAGGATGTTAAGTGTAACTGAATCTTATTTTGACTGGCTGTCCTAGCCAACTTAATCCAAATGGACATAAATCAGTCATACTGAACTTTTCACCGTGGTGCTATCAATCAATCTGCCGAAGGTAGTTAAAAGGAACAACAACGCAGATAGATAATTAATCCATAAAAAAAGCACACAACCTCTTTATATATATACTTACTATTCGCTGATAGATATAAGTAGTCAAGTACCAATCGTATCAGCTGGTAATGTCTGCTACCCAGATCGAAGCGTTCTAAACATCGAGTAGCCGTTTTCCTCTATCAGTGTGATATACTCGGTTCGACTTAGCAAATACTATTAATTGAGTGTTACTAGCATCCAACTACTTATTTCAGTCAATCAGTAGTATATAGGCGTCAAGCATTTTATATTTGTTTGGGGGATTGTCATTTATAGCATGAAGCACACCACACTCTGTGATGTGAGTAATTTCAGTTTACGAAGAAAACTTCGGTGAGATTTTACGTGGAACAGCGTAAATTGAAAACCTGATAAAATCTTTATCCCTTCCAAATTATTTTGGGGAATTACTTCGCCATAAAGAATTTTCAAAAAAATGTATACTGAACAAGAATACTCTTTTCAATAACCTGCTCTTCATCAGGCTCTACAGTTATATATACATATTATAGTGAATGCGTGAATTAGTGTTATTAGTAAGAACATTGATGTTGTTTAAATAAAATCGAATTAATAATATTGATAGATTACAGCTGAATCGCGTCAACATAAAATAAGCTGAATGTCAGAAAAATTAGGAAAGATAATAATACAAATTCATGAATTTATAGTCTCTACTGAAGGCCAGCCAGGTTAGCAGTAGTGGCTGACTGGACTTGCTTCTTTTGAACACAGAGCACTGGTTGTTTGAGGCGAATTACAATAGGCTCTGGTGTTTGGAGCTAGCGGTGCTTCGATGATTTTGGCTACTTATTTGGCACTCGGTAGATTATAGAAAAGGATTCTTCCACGCTGGCTGGCTGGCTTTGTGACCGGCTGATTTGCACCAGGTGGCCCAGTATCGAACTGTTAATGATTATAACTACACCTTTGCTTAGCTATAGTGGGAGATGTTCCCGAGCAAGCACGAAAAATCAAGTTCCTAGAGTAACGGCCAATATAACTCACTCCACCACAAGCGCAGTTGAATTGGTAGATACAATTGGAAGTGGCTAGCTAGTCTAGTCATCTTTTAGTCGAGGTAGCAGTCAGAATAATACGTGTATTTCGCCAGCATTAAAGGTTCTTTGAACTGACTTTCTTATTTTCTTCGTAATTATCTCACTTGGTATATCGCCCTTGAATTGTAGTCGTATATAAAGTGGCATCTTGTTTACACATAGTGATTAGTCCTTTTCCTCCGCTTTCTTTGTCATGTGTCTCTTGATAAGCTTGTCAAGATAGCCATTTTCGATCAAACTAACATATACGATGCTTAATTCATCTTCAATTACTTCTGCTGAGCATATATCTGTAACTCTGTGACTGAGAGTCTTCACTGAATTTCTTTTGTACTTGATAGGAACGAAGCTGTGAAAATGTATGTATATTGTCCTGTCCGAATGCTTTTTCTATGCAAATTTCTTTTCATGCTACCCTCTGGTTTTCTTGTATAAGCAGGACATCCAGGAAGGCAATTCTCTCTTGGGATTCATCTTCGCATGTGAATTTCATAGCCGAATGTACTTCATTGAATTCAGTAATTATTGTACTCCTATCAGAACCATTATCACAAAGAATGAAGGTATCATCCATATATTGGCAATAAAATTTTCAAATGGCCATAAACATTAACACTTCTTGAGAGAAAATGGTTACTCACAAAGTTTCATTAACAAATATGGCAAGAATGAACTCAAGAAACTTGATACAGCCACAGCCAGTAAGAAGCCTATTTTCATCAAACTCGACTACAAGGCAGACGACATTATGAGAATGGTTAATAAAAGATTAAGCACAGCCCTGTCTAGGACGTATCCTGCAGCACTATCCGTCTCACTACCCCGAAAAACCTCCTCACCGGTGCAGTCAAAGATTGTCAAGTACCCCTCACATGTTACCTCCAAACTGTGTTTATCATTTCACATGTATCTGCGGGAGCAGTTACATTGGAAGAACAGAGAGGAGGGCGTACGTCAGATTCTGTGAACATGTACCAAGGATTCTCCGGTTAAAGGGACTGAATTGTTTAAGCTCTTCAATCGCCGCTAAACACCTGATTGACACAGGACACCGAGTAGATATGCTAGAATCATTCTAAATAACTAACACAAAGTACCTCAAGTCTTCTCAGGTTTGCTAAAGCTATAGCAATAAAACTACTGAAGCCTGACGTTTGTGTCCAAAAAGAATTCGTTGTTGGACTTCAATTACCTTTGTGACTCACTTCTTAGTAACTCTCTTTGTTTTCTAATTTCGTTAACTTGTCTTTTCACTCCCGCCACCCCAACAGCCCTTTTATTTTTCGCTTGACTCTCTTAAGAGATAATTTTTCTTGACCTTCTGAGTTCTGCTCACTGCATTACATCATCAACTGCTCGTCTGACCTCATGTGCACCGAAATTTTGATCTTCTCTTACCTAATTACGTAACTATTTGATATGTATCCATATATATGTATATATATGTGTGTTTGGTGGTCTCTCTTTCTGTTACTCTCTTAGTCTGTGATCATTTTACCTTGATGAACCTGTCTCCTTTGACAATGTATATTCCCCTTATATTATATATAATATGTGTGTTTGTTGACAGTCTGTCCTTGGTGATATATATATCCATATAATATGTGCGTTTGTTTGACATGTCTGCTATATTTTGCTATGTATGTATGGATCGATACTCCAGTATAATTAGCCAATCATTTTAAGACTGTCTATTGATTTGTTCACTCACTTGTTCGGACATTCATATATATTTTGCTCTCACATACTTGTGATATAGATTTGATTCTCCTTGTGTTTGGAAAATAGAAGTATCGTCGCAAACCTAGTGGTCTTCTGATTTCCGTCTTTCTTGTGTCAGGACTATTAAATTCTCAACCAGTACATAATAATAATTTGGCGACGAGTACATAACACTATTATTAATTTTCTTTTGATACCACCCCAACAACACAACTGTCAATCAATTTTTTTTCAGGCGTGGTAGTGATGAACACGGCTGAATATGTCCAAAAAACGGAGTCCATTCTGAATGACACATCGAAATTTAAGATTGATAACTGCAAGAAGGATATTGACGGATTCGGCAGAAAAGAAAGTCATGAAAGTAATCAGAGAGCTATTGAAAAAGAAAATGATTGACAATCATACGTACAGTGAGTTAAAACCCACAGGGTCTCGTCTACCATATATGTTTAGTCTGCCGAAGATACATAAGAAGAATTGCCCAGTGAGACCAATACTCTCAATGGTGAATTCACCCTTTCACTAAGTTGCTCGCTGGTTAACTGATAGGTTAGAACCTGCCAGACAACATCTAGCTAAAGATACTCTAAAAGACTCGTTCCAATTTGTTGAAGAGGTGAATCAACTCAATGTACATGACAAAATCATGGTTTCCTTCTGTGTGACTTCACTACTCACGCAGATCCCTCTAGTAGAGACACTAAACATAATCTGTCAACACTCTAATCTCCTTCCTCTACCAAAAACTGGAATTTAAGCAGCTTCTCGTGTTATGTACTTATGATATACAATTCCAGTTTGACAACAAAATGTATCGCCAGGTTGATGGAGTGGCAATGGGGAGTCCATTGGGTCTGATATTAGCTGATATTTTTATGGCCAGTCTGGAACAGACAAAGCTCATGTGTGCAATTGGCGAAACAACAGCCTATTCTATAGAGACGTTGATGACAAATTCATTGTATGCAATGATTGTTAAAATTGTACACTATTTTATTATTATTATTGTATCCTTTAGTTCCTAGAGGAACATAGGGCTTCAGCTGCGCACCTCCATTACCTTCGGTTTTCTGACAACTTTTTCACCCTGCTCCAGGTCTGTCCACATGCTTTCATCTCCTCCTCACATGACCTCCTCCAAGTCACCCTTGCACTGACGACCAACTCGCCGCCTCCCTTTCGGGTTCCATTCGAGGGCTTGTCTAGTGATGCCACTTGATAGTTTCCTCAGCGTATGGCCAATCCATCTCCATTTCTTTCTGCCTATTTGTTTCACAATCGGTTCCTGCTGAGTTGGTTCGCTCCCAGAGATCCCTGTTGCTGATCTTTTCTGGCCATCTGATCTTGAGTATTGAGCGGAGACAGCTGTTAAAGAAGGTTTGAAGTTTGTTTTAGATGCTCTTTATGACTCGCCAAGTCTCTGATCCGAGTCATAAAGAGCATCTCAAACAAACTTCACTATTTTATTTTAATAAAGAATTCAGGTTGAAAGCAGCTGCTGATGAGAACCAACGAAACAAAACGGATCCAGATTATTCTGCGTCAATGTTTCTTCTTTCTTTTTTTTTCAAATTTATAAAAGGAAATTATTGTATGAAAGATCTTTTAATTGTTGATCCTACACAATGAGTCCGCCGCCTTTCTTCTAAGCTTCTGTTATCTCTGATCATTTTGATCTTATAGGAATTTTGATCAATTTCATTGTGAATATCTCATCAGGTGTTGATATTAATCAGAGAATTTCTAGATAAGATAGCACGGAATACTGGACAGCTGTTTCCTCCTAGTTTGTAGCACTTCAGCAGTACACCTTCATGATACTACCAGAGAAGATCGGAGCCAGGACTGTGATGTTGTTAGGGGAACCTGCTAAATATTCAGCCATAAAGGTGGGATAGCACGATATGAATTTTGGCTCTAGTTAGCTCGCGATATAACCCTACAACTAACCAATGCTATGGATGAGTACATACTACTCATAAGTCCTATTAGAGTAATCTAGTAAACCATAATACTGTATAACAAATGTCTAAGTTTTACTCTTAGATTAGATTTTAATCAAGTATTGGTTTGAAGGGATTTGGTTGATTGGTTACAGGATTTTATCATGAGCTGACATTAGTTAGAGAACCACTGGAAAACCTGCGAGTACTGGGCAGCTGTTTCCGCCGTCCTAGTTTGGGACTCTTCAGCAGTACGCACCCACCGGGGTTCAAAACCAGGACCTAGTGGTTACAAGGTGGGTTCATAGACCATTGAACCACTGGGAGCATCGACCAGTTTCCTGACATGCAATGCACGTGTATAACTGCAAGGCGTTCATTGTTCGTCGGTAGCACAGAGGCTAGCACACTGGCCAACCATGCAAATGGTCTTGGGTTCAATCTCCAACCGATGCACACCTGATATCAATGGTTAGCCTGCAAAATATGAGCTACCGATATCACATGCTGAAAATTCCATACTTGTAGAAAAAATACAGTGTGGATTCAAGTTATTATGAAAAATCAAATCAAACAAATAAAAAGAATGACGACATTAACTATAAGACGAATGAATGCATAAGTAGTAACTAATTTTCCCAAATGATACTCTAACGGACATCAATTCGTGATCTAAATTGAAATCAATAAAACCTGTACGAAATACCACATGAAAGTTGATTCACTGCTCATCTCAATGACTGCCATACTGGAGTATTCGAAGATTTTTCGTACGACATTGAGGAATTTTCTGTAACACTGTGAAGCAGTCATGCGGTGGGTGGGAGGGGGTACCACTCGTTGCCCAAAATTGACAAGGTGTTCGAGGCTAGAGCTGTTGGCATTCTTCTTTTCTCCTCTGGCTGGACAGTGTTCCACAATACGTTTGTGAAGCTGACGCTGCGTACAGCCGATGATGTACTCCGCTACACACGAACAAGTAAACTGGTAAATACACATTGTGTAGTGGCCAAATGTGATATCTTATCTTCCAACGTTAGACTGGATTAACTAACTATCTGCTGGGAATGTGACATGTAGGTTGGCTGCTTGAAATGTCTTCTTTAGAACATACATGTAGAAAAGCAGTTTCTAAGAATTTCTGCTTCGTTGTCACCTTCGAGTTGAAACAAGATTGTTTTTAAATTATGGGGAGCAATGGAGACGATTTGTAGCTCAGATGACGGGAAATATTTGTAACTCGTGTGCGGATAATTTAAGTGTTTTCAAGATATAGAGATCATGAACGACCAACTGACGAATCAGGGATTTTGATAGCGTTATTAGAAGATAGAGATGGAGATTACCTGAAAAACGATGTGATGCATTGGCGCTATACATTTCGAACAACCTGATCCCTCACACATTTACTTGTCAAGTCAACATATATATGGATTAGTTAAATTAAACAAAGTGACAAAAAAGAATTAAGAATAATTAACACGACGTTTGGTAATCCAATCAAATAAGGATTACCAAGGTAGGTGGGTTAAGAGTAATAACAAACTGTTTTTGAATACACAAGGGTTGGGGGCTTAAGTTTATGAATAGCTATAGCCTCAGCGTATTTCAGTAAGCGCTCTTGACCGATCTTATAGATGACCTTAAAGGCTGAGTTATTATCAATCCTATGGTTCATCTCGATTAGATGTTTAGCTATGGACTAAGTTGGTAGTCTGACACCTGCATCCATTGGCTTTTTACAATCCATTTGCATTTTTAACCATTTTGGGATATGCTTTCCCACCCTCACATGCAAAGCGCGATTACTCCTCCCTAGGTATGTGTGTCCACACACACACGAAAATTGGTAAATTGTGTTGGATGTGACAGAATCACTTGTGAACTTTTGAGGTTTGCGTTGGAGCATAGTTCTAGCTTACTCGACAATTACAAGCTGGGCTGCATTATAGGTTCTACGGATGATAGAATTCAACCTTTGTCTCACAATCCTACTGTTTATTTCCCCGTTATATGGTAATTTTATGAAAACATTTTTCTTAGGGGTGGTATGGGTTGTAGGTTTAGAGACTAATTGACTTCTAAACCTGTTTAAAAATTTCAAAGGATATCCGTTTTCAACAAGAGTATCCATCAATATTTCACTTTCTTTCTCTATGACACCAGCCGTGCAAATACGCTGAATCCTCTTAAATAGACATTTCACCAAGCCTCTCTTATACTGTAATGAACAGAAACCGTGAAAATTAATTTATTGCCTTGTCCAAGAGGGCTTTCTGTAGATAGACCGTCTTCGACTCAGAAGTATGTCTAAAAATGCAAACTGGTTGCGACTTTCTTCCTCGCATGTAAGACTTATATGATTCTGGACAGAGTTAAGTCTGTCTAATAGACGACTCGCATCTTCATGAATCAGGGATTACTATAGATATGTCGGTTTTATCCTGATTTCGGATTCTTGAGAGGTAGTCATCCAGAAATGTTTAGGCTATAAGGCGCGTGAGTTGACCAGTTAGCCACCCGGGGGATGGGATCCTATGGATTCTAATTCCTCACGAATTTTCCTGCATTTATTCCCCTTGATGAATTTGATTAGAGCAAGAACAACAGTGTGGTTTGTGCAGAATAATATGGTATCATCATTGCTTATTTCGTTGGCTTCTTATCAACTGCTTATAGCCTAAATAAATTACTAAGTTTATCAAAACAATTAGTCCCTTTGGTAAATTTAAATAAGGCATTAGGAAGACAAATTTCGCCGCGAGATGATATCGTCATTTCGTAGTTTCTGTACAACCGCTTTACAACTAACATGATTAACATTAGAGTTATGTGGTGAAATAATTGTGAAACAGCCATTAATTAATATTGATTTTGTAACGTGACATTAATAAGCGTTTTGCAATGGATGATGATGGATTTCTATTCAGATTAATAATTGCATTGGGTTTTTCTATATGATTTAGTAGCCATTTTGGAACATGTTCTTTTCGACGACATTGGAACATTCTGTTGGTTCTACCTATATAGGTGTCGCCGCAGCTGCAGGTGAATTTGTAGATACAGTTTGAAGTAGAGTCCACTTGAATACCAGTGAGATGCTCACTGGCGACTTGCCTTATTCAGGTAGGTAGTCACCTGTGTTCCAGTGGGAAGTCGTGACCAGTAGGGTGCAGCGGGTCGGGTATGAGGACAAATACTCGCCGAATACATTGGCTAGCGGTCGCGCTATGTCGTGAATTGGCAGAAGTTAGAATTCAAGGACCATTGGATCGGGTCCCAGTGGCTTAATGGTATACGAGCTCGCCTTGTAACCGGAAGGTCCTGGGTGCGAACCTCGAATGGGGTGGGTGCGTACTGCTGAAGAGTCCCAAACTAGGACGAAGCAGCTGTCCAGTACTCCCAGGTTTTCCAATGATTCTCTAACTAATGTCAGCTCATGATGAAATCCTGAAAGTTCATGACAATTACTCAGTTAAATAAAAAACAAAAGTACATACTAATGACCAGTCACCTTGAACATTAAGGAAAAGTTTATGTGCTCAATTGACAGAATCTTTATTCACCCATTTTCCCCTTAATGAGACTGTTAATTTCATTTGCGATTACATCACAAGCAATGAGATAAAATAACCTATTCCTGTAACTTACATCAGAGACATCATCTTAATATGTACAGAAAACATTAGATTCACCTTCCAAGAAAAGGCATACAAACAAATCGATGTTGTGGCGATGCGGAGCCCTTTAGGGCCCCTGTTAGCGGATATATTTATGTCGAAATTAGAGAAACAAATGCAAGGTATGCTTGGAGAATTTATGCTGTATAAACGTTATGTAGATGATACTCTTATTATTGGTAATGATAGTAAATCTATTGAAAACTTTATTACCCTATTTATAATCATATTCGTCCAAATATTCGAGTGACTTTCGAACTAGAATCGAATAACAAACTCGGATTCCTGGATATTACTATGACCCGCAGAGATGATGGAACGATCCACCGATCTATTTTTTTCGTGAACAGACATGGAGTGGACAGTATCTCCATTTTACCAGTTTTGTTCCTATTCAGTATAAACATTCCCCCGTAGTGAAATGTTTGTTCTCAAGGGCCCGAAAGATATGCACGAGTGACACATTGATGGATGACCTTCGACATATACATTCAGTTATATTAGCTAATCGTTATCCGGAAAAATTTATCACTTGTCACAGTAAAGAAATACCACAACTCCAAAAGACAGCTTCTGTACCAAAGAAAGCTATCTATCTTTATTAACCTATCATTCAAGGGCGACCAGATTATAGAGTTGACAGCTCATAGACTTCGGTCAGTCACCAAACGCAAATTCTACGCAACCGAATCTCTTTCCCTCACTTGCCGAACATTTTCGAACCCTGTACCTACCTACGATTAAAGGACGAAATTCTGTGGACTCTACTTCAAACTGTATCTACAAATTCACCTGCAGCTGCGGCGACACCTATATAGGTAGAACCAACAGAATGTTCCAATGTCGTCGAAAAGAACATGTTCCAAAATGGCTACTAAATCATATAGAAAAACCCAATGCAATTATTAATCTGAATAGAAATCCATCATCATCCATTGCAAAACGCTTATTAATGTCACGTTACAAAATCAATATTAATTAATGGCTGTTTCACAATTATTTCACCACATAACTCTAATGTTAATCATGTTAGTTGTAAAGCGGTTGTACAGAAACTACGAAATGACGATATCATCTCGCGGCGAAATTTGTCTTCCTAATGCCTTATTTAAATTTACCAAAGGGACTAATTGTTTTGATAAACTTAGTAATTTATTTAGGCTATAAGCAGTTGATAAGAAGCCAACGAAATAAGCAATGATGATACCATATTATTCTGCACAAACCACACTGTTGTTCTTGCTCTAATCAAATTCATCAAGGGGAATAAATGCAGGAAAATTCGTGAGGAATTAGAATCCATAGGATCCCATCCCCCGGGTGGCTAACTGGTCAACTCACGCGCCTTATAGCCTAAACATTTCTGGATGACTACCTCTCAAGAATCCGAAATCAGGATAAAACCGACATATCTATAGTAATCCCTGATTCATAAAGATGCGAGTCGTCTATTAGACAGACTTAACTCTGTCCAGAATCATATAAGTCTTACATGCGAGGAAGAAAGTCGCAACCAGTTTGCATTTTTAGACATACTTCTGAGTCGAAGACGGTCTATCTACAGAAAGCCCTCTTGGACAAGGCAATAAATTAATTTTCACGGTTTCTGTTCATTACAGTATAAGAGAGGCTTGGTGAAATGTCTATTTAAGAGGATTCAGCGTATTTGCACGGCTGGTGTCATAGAGAAAGAAAGTGAAATATTGATGGATACTCTTGTTGAAAACGGATATCCTTTGAAATTTTTAAACAGGTTTAGAAGTCAATTAGTCTCTAAACCTACAACCCATACCACCCCTAAGAAAAATGTTTTCATAAAATTACCATATAACGGGGAAATAAACAGTAGGATTGTGAGACAAAGGTTGAATTCTATCATCCGTAGAACCTATAATGCAGCCCAGCTTGTAATTGTCGAGAGAGCTAAAACTATGCTCCAACGCAAACCTCAAAAGTGCACAAGTGATTCTGTCACATCCAACACAATTTACCAATTTTCGTGTGTGTGTGGACACACATACCTAGGGAGGAGTAATCGCGCTTTGCATGTGAGGGTGGGAAAGCATATCCCAAAATGGTTAAAAATGCAAATGGATTGTAAAAAGCCAATGGATGCAGGTGTCAGACTACCAACTTAGTCCATAGCTAAACATCTAATCGAGATGAACCATAGGATTGATAATAACTCAGCCTTTAAGGTCATCTATAAGATCGGTCAAGAGCGCTTACTGAAATACGCTGAGGCTATAGCTATTCATAAACTTAAGCCCCCAACCCTTGTGTATTCAAAAACAGTTTGTTATTACTCTTAACCCACCTACCTTGGTAATCCTTATTTGATTGGATTACCAAACGTCGTGTTAATTATTCTTTATTCTCTTTTTTGTCACTTTGTTTAATTTGACTTTTCAATATATATCGACTTGACAAGTAAATGTGTGAGGGATCAGGTTGTTCGAAATGTATAGCGCCAATGCATCACATCGTTTTTCAGGTAATCTCCATCTCTATCTTCTAATAACGCTATCAAAATCCCTGATTCGTCAGTTGGTCGTTCATGATCTCTATATCTTGAAAACACTTAAATTATCCGCACACGAGTTACAAATATTTCCCGTCATCTGAGCTACAAATCGTCTCCATTGCTCCCCATAATTTAAAAACAATCTTGTTTCAACTCGAAGGTGACAACGAAGCAGAAATTCTTAGAAACTGCTTTTCTACATGTATGTTCTAAAGAAGACATTTCAAGCAGCCAACCTACATGTCACATTCCCCAGGAGATAGTTAGTTAATCTAGTCTAACGTTGGAAGATAAGATATCACATTTGGCCACTACACAATGTGTATTTACCAGTTTACTTGTTCGTGTGCAGCGGAGTATATCATCGGCTGTACGCAGCGTCAGCTTCATAAACGTATTGTGGAACCCTGTCCAGCCAGAGGAGAAAAGAAGAATGCCAACAGCTCTAGCCTCGAACACCTTGTCAATTTTGGGCAACGAGTGGTACCCCCCCACCCACCCACCGCATGACTGCTTCACAGTGCTACAGAGAGTTCCCCAATATCCCACGAAAGGACTTCTAATAAGCCATATATAACACATATATGAATCATTAGAAATTCGGGATCTCAAAGCGGACTTCTGCATTCAATACCCCTACCGTATAACTGATATTAAACATCTTCACACGAAGAATCGCTTATCAATAGAAAATAGGCCTGTAATACTGAATGATGATATAACGTTCCTATTTTTGTCTTGAATCCAATTTTGATTTTCCCGTTGGTTGATTAAACACCTACAAAAAATGTTCAGCCTAATTTAAAAAGACCTTCGACCGCGTTCCCCGTGGAGGAGTAATTTGGAAATTACTTTAACAACACTATGGAGAGCAGTACCAACCTCATTCAACAGACATATAATAGGCCAAGTTACACTTTAAGCACCACTAAGTACCAATCAGCGAATGACCTCGAATGGCCCAATGAGGTTCATGCACGTGGGTTCAAGGTTGTATAGCACTTTATGATTCGTATCAAAGGCGCGCTCTAACGAATTTACGCTTGCAGTTCGAGGAGGATAAGGTTTTGCAGTATTGCCTGGATTCGGGGTTGCTTGGGAAAGAGAGGATTTGTTCATGTGATGGTGTGATGAGTTTAAAAAGCTTTAGCAGGTCAACTGATGGATATGTCCATCGTTGTGCAATTCGTTTGAGGCGAATTAGCATTAGAGAAAGTAATCGGATAACTTTAATATTTCGTGCGAACATTTTTGCAAGGTCACACCTCTCCTTAACGCAAAATTTTGTATATTTGCAACTACTAAGTCTGGAAACAACCGGTGAGAGTCACAGCTGTTGAGACGGAGATTAGCCTCGTCTCAACAGTTCAGTGGTGTCAGCACTGCTGAGACATCCCCTCATGGAAAATAGGGAGAATTACTTCGTTGTTGGGTGGAGACATCGTTATGCACGTTGAAGGAACTGTGTTGATGAATAAATACAGCCGTGGTCGGCAGCGGGCCAACAATATTTGGGCAATTGGTTTATATGACACCTCCCTCCAAAAGGGATTCGTGAAAAGAATAGCAGATAGAAAAGCAAATACTCTTATACCAATTATTACAAGACTTGTAAAACAGGGATCTATAATATATGCGGATGAATGGAAAGGATATAACTCTCTGTCATCTCTGGGATATACTCATCATAGAGTCAACCATTCAAGTGATTTTGTCGATCTCATTACGAAGACACCTACAAATTCTATTGAAGGATTTTGGGGAAGGTTGAAAAATACGATAAGGGCTGTAAATGGATATCAAAGGGATCTCATTTATAGTCATTTGGATGAATATATGTACAGAATGTGGTGTAACTTTTCTATTGACAGTCCGATGCTTATCCGGGGAGATGTTTCTGTCACATGTTAGAGAAAGATACCCCCTGTAACAGTTTTTATGCTTTTTTTCCATAAATATGCGTTTTCCTGAATCAAAAACCCATCTTTCATGTGATTGGTCCGTTCAAGGTCGTTTGCTGATTGGCTGTTAGTGGTGCTGAAAGTTTAACTTTACCTTCTGTTAGGTGATCCACAACGGAAAACTCAGTGAGGCATTTGAAGTGAATATAGGAGTAAGACAGCGCTGCCCGCCTGCTATCATCAATGATATTGCTGGATTATGCGGCACATCATGCGTGAGAAACGAGAAGACAGGAATATGCTAAGAAGACTCTAGAAGACCTGGATTCCATACGCGGACAAACTCCAAGACTTGCAGGCGAAAACCAACAAACTAGTTGAATAAGCAGTGAAGGCAAGACTTCAAATGGATATCGAGAAGACATAAGCGATGAAGATACACAACTGCACCAATCACTCTCAGTGGGAGGAATTTGAAAGAAGTCAGTGTCTTCATTCCTACCGCCAGACAGCCCAGTTTCAACTATAGCTGACTCTCCACAGATGAGGAGGATTTCAAAACCACCATCTCGAAAAGGTGTAAGGCGAACCTTTATCAAATATGAAATCAGTTGAGAAATCTTCTGCTCCCAGTACCAATAACAAGATTTGAATTGTGTTCAACACAAATGTGAAGTCACTCATTTCTTCCGTATCTGTCTGTTTTCGACATAGAACTTTGCACAAATGTGCGGAAGTTCAAGTCGCCACACTCCGTGTAGCACGCGAAGCAAGAGAAGAAAGTACAAGAAAAGCATAATAGAAACAGTGAGCAGAGGTGTGAGACAAAGGAGTAATAAAGAAAAACAAAACAGTTTCATTGGAAATCAAAAGTCAACATAAAACTTTGCAAAAATGGGCCAGTTCAAGTCGCCACACTCTCTCCTTGTAGCACACAAATCAAGAGAAGAAAGTACAAGAAATGCATAATAAACACAATAAACAGAGGTGTGGGACAAAGGAATAGTAATAACGAAGAACAATATAGTTTCATTGGAAATCATAAGTCACAAGGAGTGGATGCATCTGCGCCAGTCATTAAGAACGATTTTGAGCCTTATCACCAATTGTTTCAAACCAATGATTTTTACCGTCCCGAGGACCCCAACCAGTCAGGAAGTCTACACTTTCCTACGTGGCTGGCTGGCTTAAACTAACTGTTGTAGATTTCACTGACTGGTGCCATGTTTTGGTTTGACGTCCGCTAGCTGTTTTCCAGCCTGACCCTATGTCAGTTAACATTGCCCGTCATTTGAAGAACGCGATGACCAGGCATACGTATCACATGTCCTAACTTACTTACTTTACTTCGGCTATCTCCTACGGGAGGATGAGCCGGCTTCATGAACGAGTTCATGAAGTTTCTTGGGAATTTGGTACGAGTGATGTCCCCAGCATCGCTCGGCCTTTTGTTTGAGAGTGCAGCTCTAGCCTTTACACAGCCAAGTGTGACCTACAAGGCAGTAGGAGTGGAGTAGGGAGCCCACTATCCATTGGCAGCCGGTGACCGGGGTTCGGTTCATACGCCTTTTTGAATGGGGCCAGACATCCAGGACATCCAACAAGCCCTTTGTCCATACGTCTGCCGGTGAGCTTCATACGCCAGTCGTTGAAGGTTTGGAATCAGGGTTTAGCCATCTCCCCTAGACTGTCATCCAATGGACAGTCAACCCGGTGGAGAGCGCCGGGCATCCGCTTTTGCCCTCTCGCTCTAGTGAGAAACACCTCCGCCACGTGAAGGCAGTGAGTAGGACTTCCTCAGGAGAGGCTATGTAAGACGCACGGTCATATGGGAGCATTTCAAGAGGTGTGCGGAGGGGTGGCCAACCCGCAGCGCAAGTCACCCACCCCCGACCATCCTGAGGATTTGGAGGCATGTCCTAACCATCTCAGTCGATGTGATTTCACAGCCTCGTTGGTTGATTTCCCCTCCTTACCTAGCACTCGACGCCTAACCTCAATAGTCTTCCGTGTGGGTCAAAAAACTGGTGTCCACGTCACAACAAGCATTTCCAACCTGCTAAGGGCAGACTTCTATCCACAGCTTCCTTCACTGGCTTTACATATTGAGGATCAGATGGCCGGTGGGTCAGATAGAATTAGCAACAAGAAACTCTCGCTGGAGACAAACTAACTAAGGACCTATTGTTCAACAAATATACAGGAGTAAATGGAGATGGATTGGGGACACTCTGTGGAGACCGTTTGGTGACGCCCGGCACTCTAGACCATCGCTCTGGGCGAACCCGAATGGGAAACAACGAGTTGGGCATCGGTCCAAAGGTAAAGTGGAGGAGATCATGTGGGGATGGCAGATGACAGATTATGGGAATTCATCGGCCCAGTGGAGGGGGGACAACAGAAAATACAATAAGGTGGAGATGAGTTGTTGAAGCCCTATAATCCACTCGGAACCAATTAAAATGGAACAATTGTCATATAAATAATCCTTAGGAGAATGCAAGTACAACAAACATCCAGCTGACAAGTTCCCCGTCCTCCCACACCAATCCACGCAGCAATCCACTGATAATCGCTATCCATCAAATTAAGAAAACAAAATTTTATATTAGTTTGTTTATTAGATGTATCACAGTGACTGAAACAGTATTATTTGCTAAAAGACGTTTCGATAAAAATTTATTCATTGTTCATAATCATTTGATCAGTTATATAATCACACGACTTCGAAACTTGAATTTTATAGTCCTCTTTGTTTTCTCCTATTTGTCATCGTAGGCGTGGTAGTAGAATTTTCCAGATATCTGGGTGGACAGGTGTGTTGAATCATTCCTGTTACACGTATTCCCTGTCAGTTGATTCGATAAACGTTATCAATCCTGCACCCTGTGACATTAGATTTTAAAATTGTCATCTTATCCAATCATATACTGTTTGTTTTTATGTAATTGCATATAGTGAGTGCTATATGCTTGACTATTCCCAGCAGATTTCTTATCTTATTCGGGTCAAATTTTTGTGCTTTGCTGGTCTAAGTGACCAGCGATCTGCTACTTTCATCTATGCATTTGAACTGACAGTCATTGCAGGCAGGGGATTAGATAAACTAAACTGTTTTGTTTTATTGTTGGTTTGAGCACTACTTTTATTCCTGGGCCTGTTAATAAAAATTCTGCGTAAGGTTTCCGAATTCTAAACAAGGCAGGAATAAAAGTGGTTGATGTTGAAACCCCCCACAAACCCATTTAGAAACAAGCTTTGTCGGTTAAAAGATCCTCCTGCCTGTGAGGCCAATAAAACAAAACAATTTAGTTTATCTAATACTGTCGGGTCAAATACATAGGTCAAAGTAGTAGTACAGGGGCAGTCAGTCAGACTAGCGGAGCATAAAAACCTTGCAAAATCCAGATTAGTTGACCCGAATAAGATAAGAAATCTGGAGAATAGTCAAGGTATAGCACTCACTATATGCAATTACATAAAAACAAACAGTATATGATTGGATAAGATGACAATTTTAAAATCTAATGTCACAGGGTGCAGGGAGCAGGATTGATAACGGAAGCTGTGTTTATCGAATCAACTGACAGGGAATACGTGTATTAGGAATGACTCAACACACCTGTCCACCCAGATATCTGGAAAATTCTACTACCACGCCTACGATGACAAATAGGAGAGAACAAAGAGGACTATAAAATTCAAGTTTCGAAGTCGTGTGATTATATAACTGATCAAATGATTATGAACAATGAATAAATTTTGTTTGAAACTTTGTCATCCAGTAACTAATAATACTGTTTCACTGTGTGTGTGATACATCCACCTAATAAACAAACTAATATGGAATCTGAACGAAGAATATTCTTTTCAATAATTTCTCTTCAGGTTCTTACTATTATAAAATATATAATATTTGTTGTCGTTACAATAAAGGCCAGTTATCCGGCGGATACATTTTTAACGTAGAATAACAGATTACTTAGCTTAGCTTCGTACCGATGAAATACAAACGTAATCTAATCAGGTGCTTAGCATTTAGAGCGACGTCCAGTTTGTTCCGAAGACTGGGTAGAGAAAGAACTCCATGTCATCGGAGACATTCTAAGCGAGAACGGATATCCAGAGAATTTCATTAAAGCCAACAAAGGTTACAATAGTCGTAAAAATGAACTGGTAACTGTGGAGAAAAAGTCTTTGTTTTTACGTCTCCAATTCAAGGGAGATACTCCCGCGGAAATTCTATCCAAACGTTTAACCATGGTGATCAAGAAATCTTTCTACTGTGCACGTCCGCGTCTATCCTTCACTAGCCGTCCAATGTTCACCCAGCAACTCAAAGATGCCTTACCTAACCTTAGCTCTTCTTCATGCATATACCATTTCAACTGTTCCTATGGTTCAAGTTATACAGGGCGCAAGATTAGGCAGGTTCGTCTACGGGTTCGAGAACACTTACCAGCTTGGTTCACAGCAGGGCGGGGGAAATTAAGTGCATAAAAAGCTCAATCCTGTCACACTTGGTCGATACTAGACATCGCATCAATGTCAACACAGCTTTCAGGGTTATATACCGAATTCCGAAGTCCTTAACCATGTTAGTTGTAAAGCGGTTGTAAAGAAACTATGAAATGACGACGATATATCATCTCGCGGCGAAATTTGTCTTCTTAATAATGCCTTATTTAAATTAATCAAAGGGAATAATTGTTTTACACACACATATATACATATATAAACACAATTTAACTTTATTTTATTCATTCATTCATTCATTCGTTCATCAAATGAGATCATGTTTCAAAATATACAAATAGGCAATAATGGCAAAAACAATTACACTGTACAAACTTTAATAAGGAGAATAGAAATGCCGGAACAGTTAATAGTATAATAATAATAATAATAAAAATGATATTGTTAAGAAATCTGAACAATAAAAATAAAAAGAGAGAAATACATACATATATATACTTTCATCGTCTAACTTTTGTAGGTTTCCGTTTTGTTGTTTGTCTTCTATTGGAACTATTATATTCACGTGATGGTGACCAACGATCATCCGATGAGAAAGACTCAATTGATACATCATCATCATCGTCGTCATCATCTTCATCTGTGAACTGTGATCCACTAAATGAAGATCCACGTGAAGCTCCTGCTTCTTCTTCCGATTCTGATTGTGAGATACATGACATTTCTGAAATACAACACGTATTACTAGTACTAGGACTATTACTACTACAAGAGGAATTATCACTGTCAATCGGTTCAATTCGACTTTTTCGACGATTTTGTCTAGATGGACGTGTTTTTCTAGAAGATGATTCTATAGGGATGGTAGTAGTGTGTTTTTGTACGGTTCTACTACTGGTGCAACTTGTTGACGGATGGTGCTGATGATGATGATTGTCAGCTGTCGACGCCTCTAGACTTTGAGATTTAGATGTTTCAGTTAAAGGTTTAATACGACGTGATCTTTCTTGGATTAGACGAGCCAAAGCAGTGACTTGTTGCATTTTCACGATATGAGCATTTCGACGATGTGTAGTAGGGGAAGTTGGATTGGGATTAGACGTGGCATCAATCATTTCATCTAAATTGTACAAAATATACAAAAGAAAGCAGAATATCAAACATGGATGACTGTGGGATACAACGTCAAAAAATAAATAAATAAAATTCAAACGTTATTCGGATATAAAAATCCCTAAAAGGCAATCACATAGAGACAATATTTTGACGGCATACTTTACAGGCAAGTAGACAGGGTAGCAGTGGGTTCCTTATTGGGTCCCACTTTGGCTACTTTCTTTCTAAGTAAGCTAGAAAATGAACTTCTGAACAACCTTATCAGTAAGCTCTCATTTTATTGACGACACATATGGATGATACCTTCATTCTTTGTGATAATGGTTCTGATAGGAGTACAATAATCACTGAATTCAATGAAGTACATTCGGCTATGAAATTCACATTTGAAGAGGAATCCCAAGACAGAATTGCCTTCCTGGATTATGTCCTACTTACAAGAAAACCAGAGGGTAGCATAAAAAGAAATTTGCATAGAAAAAGTACTTGGAGAGGACAATATACACACATTTTCACAGCTTCATTCCTATCAAGTACAAAAGAAATTTAGTGAAGACCCTCAGCCACAGAGTTAGGGCTATATGCTCAGAAGAAGTAATTGAAGATGAATTATGCATCGTATATGATAGTTTGATCAAAAATGGCTATCTTGACAAGCTTATCAAGAAACATATGACAAAGAAAAAAAACCATCTCTCTAAATCAGTCAGTGTAAGACGTTCTTTGCAGCAAAATTACGAATGGCGTTCACCAACTGCAAGTTGTTCTCCATCTCTGTAAAAGACAAGCTCCCGCGTCTGCCTGTTTCTATGTGCATATTTCAGTTCACCTGCCCTTGTGGAGGAAGGTACATTCGCCGTAGCCAGAGAATGGTTTCCACCACACGGATACCAGAACATATTCCAGCAGTATGGTTTTGATACGAAGGTGACTGAGTCTTAGAATGATGAGTGATGCTTGAATCTTGAAAAGACGAACGAACCAAGAATTTAGGCTTTATTCATTTTACAATGAAGCCGGAATGGCTTAAACGTATAAAGGCGAAAACGAGTGTTAATAGCAGTAGAGATATGAATATGATTAGATACGTATTATAAGAAAAGTTCACAACAGCTTTTACAAGGAAGAAAGGAAGTGTGTGCGAGGCTCTATTCTAGAACACCTCATCGACTCCTGTCACTCTGCCAACCCTGACCATGATTTTAAGATCATCTACCGAATCCATGCTAACTTACCACGTTTTCTTCATTACAGACTTCTACAGACAGCTAAGGCCTTGGCCATTCATGACTTTAAGCCAGACCTTTGCGTACAAAAGAAGTATGTGCAATCCCTACTTCTGTCTTGGCTGTAGAGGGATAGACATTTATTTATTTTGTTTATTTAGTTATTTTGTGTACCTTTCCCTTATTACTACAATTATTATTATTAATATTATTATTATAGCTTGATTTCACATAGCATTTTGGTACAAGTACGGAATTTTCAGTGTGTGATATCGGTAGCCCAAATTTTGCAGGCCAACAATTGATATGAGGTGTGAGTTGGCCGGGGATCGAACCCGGACGATATGCATGGGCGGCGAGCGTCCTAACCACTGCGCCACCGACGCGCTACTCTCAATCTGAACTTGTTTCCGTGTGTCCCACTTGTCATTCTAAATCCAAAATTATTACTTTTTTTTAAATATTGAATTCTATCTCATCAAATTCCACACCATGTTATGTAACATTTTATATTTGCCTACTATTCCTATAATTATGCACCCCTCGTATACTTCTTATGAATTATTATATGTATGACATCAATTATTTTGCCACTTGACATTCAACTATGATTGTAATCACAAACATTTTAATTGCATTTCATACTATTGTTATTTCATGTGTTCACACCTTTGATCTAATTCCCTCGCCTGATATAATTTCTTAAAAAACCATATTATACATACGATTGTACAGCTTGACAATAAATTTGTTGAAAAGAGTCTCTTCGCTGAATATTGCTTTCTTAATGCTACAATGGGTATTACTAAATTGTATAACTCTACTTCCCCCTAACCAATGTTTTCGGTGGGCGATCCATTCCACCACCTCGACATAATTAAACCCCCACCGGTCACAACCCTCCCCCACTGCAGCTTCAGCAAAACTACCCGCTAGTAGTCATCAGTAACCTGACAGAGATTTATTGAATTCCAGCACAACGAGCTTTATCTCGTAACCTGAAGGTACAGGGGTTCAATCCCTAGCTGGCCAGAGGATCATAGATATGTGCACTGCTAAACAGTCCCAAAAAATGAGCCCCGATTTTTTCGATAAAGTTGGTTCGTTACAGGATTTCATTATTAGCTGACATCGAGGTTAGAGAACCATTGAAAAACCAGCCACAGGGAGTACTGGACAGTCAGCTGTTTCATCCTAGTTTGGGACACTTCATCAGTACGCACCCGCCCCACGGGGGGTTCGAACCCAGGACCCCAAAGCCAACCTATCAAACCAAAAGCCCCCAAGGAAAGCACAAAGAAACTCGTCCTACCATATATAAAGGATATCTCAGAAATCACTACAAGACTCTTCAAACCTTTAGGAATTGACGTCTCAGACTAACCAACAAAATCACTTCACTCACTTCTATGTCAACCAAAAGACTCAACAACGAAAGAAGATAAAACCAACATCATCTACAAAGTAAATTGCAACGACTGCAAAAAACACTACGTTGGCCAAAGTGGACACCCCTACTCTTCGCCTTCGTATCCGTAAATATAAGCTAGCCGTCAAAACAAATGACATCCACTCCCTCATATCACTCACTACATACAGACAACGGCGAGCATCAATTCGACTGGGACAACGTTCAAATATTAGACAGAGGAAACAAACAAGAATGCTAGAGAATTTTTAGAAGCCTGCTGGTATTCCAGTGAATCATCAATCAATACACACATAGAGATAGACAAAATTTATCAACCGATAAGAAAGAAACCTCACACACACATACAAGGAGTCAAAGTTCAATTCAACGACACAATCAGTTCCAATACACAAGTAATCTAGAAGGTGTGAAAACACACAGAAACAACCAATCACGACGTCCAAGATCACCCACCCACCAGGAGAGATGATTAATAAACTCTTGGAGAAATCTAAAAGCTCACTTCATGCGCTGAAGATGTCGCCTAGTTAGTAGAGGGGGCGATGAAAGCTTCGCAAAAAATTAACTATCCAGCTAGCTCAGAGAACACAACCACACCAAGAACCCCCGGACCTTCTGGTTACAAGGCTAACGAGCTCGTAGACCAATGTCTTCAACGAGTATTTCTGTCCTCACACCCGACTTGCCACTGGAACTTAGGTTCGCATCTATTATGAAAATTAAACAAAAACAAAGAAACACACAAAAGCTGAACACATCCATCCACGCACCCACCCACACCCACACACATAAAGAGAGAGAGAGAGAGGAACTAGGACTCACCATCAGAATCCAATAAAACAATCTTCTTCGAGGATTTTGTTCGATGGTCAGTTCGTTTACTGTCACTACTTGATGATAAATTACTTTTGCGTTTATTTCCACTTGTAGAAGGAAGACCACCACCCCCACCACTATTACTACCAATAGCAGTATTAGTAGTAGTAGTAGTATTGTTGTCCATGGACGAATTATTTTTCAGTAATGCTTGATTCACTCGATTTGCAGTCACTTCTAATAAATGTTTATAAAATTCTGATTCAGGATTCAAAGAACTGAGTAAAGCATTATCATTTGTTGTAAATGAAGGCATAGACGATAGTGTAGAATTTCCATCATTGTTATTTGTAGTATTAGTATTAGTACTAGTCGTAGTAATAGTAATAATAGTATTATTATTAGTAGTATTTATAAGTGATAATTGTTTATTAGCATCTTTATTAAATTCATTTCTTAATGAATTATACTGATGATTTATAAAATGCATATCAATTTGAGCATCATCAATTCTAAGTGAACCAGATATAGCACTAGCAACACTTATTGCTGGTAACGGACTAATAACAATCAATGGATCACCTTTTGTACAAAGACTTAATTGATGATGTAGATGATGCTGGTGTTGATCAGGTGTACGACGCATTGATGACTCTGATGAGGATATCGATGATAATGATGATAATGATGTCGAGGAGGATGTTGTTGTTGTTGGTGTTGAACTGAATAATTGCTGGCCAACTTCTCCACCATTATTGATGACTAATTGTTGTTGTTGTTGTTGTTGGGGTTGTGATGGTCGTGGCAGTGCTACAACCGTATAAGGATGACGAGGATGACGATTACGCTGATGATGTTGAGGCTGGTATTGCTGACGAGAATGTTGATGCTGATTGTGTTGTTGATGTTGGTGTTTATTAAATGATATGACTGTGTCTAATATCCGACTAGGTGTAGTATCTTCATTATTAATTGACGAATCTGAAGAGTCATCATTGGTTAAATCAATTTCAAGGGTTGTATATTTTGAAAGTGCAATTGGTGGTGTAATTCTGCAAAAGAAGACGAAGAAGGAGAAAAGGAAAAATAATTGGTGTATAAAGGTGTATAACCATCAGCCAGTGCCAACGGCCGATAACTGCTACCTTGCCGTGGTGGTCGGGCTTGAATACCACAATGACCCACCAAGTTAAACTGACTGGGATTCATGCCCCCTGTAGGTCCTACCATGTCAGGAAGCTTAAACTAAAAGCAGTTACCATGGGGTACATCATGGGCTCCAGTATCCAATCGGATCAAATGGAGTATGAACCCATATGGGTCACCGCGAACCATGCGAATGCAGCTCCTGACGCTGCTCCGCTGCTGCCTTGCGGATTAGACTCCAAGTCAAAGGCTCGGGGGGGGTGGTACCTTAAGAAAATCACCTGCTTCGGTCTGGGCACCCGGGCAGTATCTCAGCCCTCACACACAATAAATCAAATGAAGCAACAGCTGCTCAAATCGATGACTCAAAACATTATCGGATATGGCCAAGAATCGTAGTCATCAATGGCGAACGTGTTGCAATTTCCTTTTTTCTTCCCTTCCCGATGATAGTTAACGAATACTGTTTAAACTTGTTACGCATGACTTTTTTCCTTCTAGATGAAGTTCTTTATCCGTTCTTTACTTATATATTTTTTTCCTTTCTTTCTTGCGGTCTATGTCGTTTTATTATTGTTGTGTGGCGCATCCTTCTTGGTGTCATATTGTACCAAGTTTTTATGCGTTTAAATAAAATAATAAAAATAAAATAAGGGGTTGATCTCTGACGAAATCTCAGCAGAGTACGGATACAGGGGGCTAGTTTCGTAGATGCCAGTCTACACCATCTCTGGCTTAGTATACTATATTGTTCTTCGTTATTACTATTCCTTTGTCTCACACCTCTGTTTACTGCATTTACTATGCATTTCTTGTACTTTCTTCTCTTGCTTTGTGTGCTACAAGGAAAGAGTGTGGCGACTTGAAGTACCGCACATTTGTGCAAAGTTCTATGTCGAAAACAGACAGACAGGGCGGGGGAAGGCAAGGTAACGAAGAAATAGTTAAGCGAGTATCTGAGATCGACAGCAAGCCGTCTGGCACAATGTACAGTTGGCTGTAGACACAGCTGTAAAAGCTGTTAATCACTTGAAACTAAAAGTTAGTAAGAGCCAGTGGATTTCCACCACCTCATCCGAAGTGATTGACGCTAGAAGACTGATTCCCATGAGCTCCGATTATGATGAGTAGCGAAAGCTACTCAAACTCAAACTAACAAGAAGCCTCCGAAACGACTGTAAACAGTGGTGGGTAACAAAAGCGAAAGAGATGGAAAAGGCATTGACGATAGACAACAACACCAGACAACTATTTAGGCTTATCAGGGAAACAGGTGGCGAAAAGCAAATGATAAATGAAACAGTCTACGAGAAAAATGTTATCATAATTAGCCCTCAGGATACATGACTAAAACATTGGAAAGAACACTTTGAGGAGTAGTTTAATTGGCCCACAGCCACGCTCAACCTGCTGAACATCCAATACATCCCTGAATGGGATATAAACACACATCCTTCATCTCTAACTGAGGTGACAAAAGCTGTCACCGGTCGGAAACCAGACAAAGCAACAGGACCTGATGGAATGACTCCAGAGGTGTTTAAGGACGGTCTGGGTTAACTAAGGTATTAGGCAGTGTCTGGAAATCAGAGAAAGTCCCATCGGGTTGTTGTAAGTCATTGATTATCCCCACATACAAGAAGGGACACAAGTCTTCCTGTCATAATCACAGAGGGATTAGCTGGGATAATATAGTATCTAAAGTCCTAGGCAAGTGAAAAGTAACAAGTTGGCAGAAAAGCATCAAAGATAGGACTTCAAGTGAACATAGATAAAACAGAGATAATGAAGATTCCTAGCCAAAATCAACAACACCAACAGACCACAATAAGCATAAATGGGAAGAACCTGAAAGAAACAACCTCCTTCACCTACCTGGAAGCATCGTCTCAACTACAGGCGGAACTGACGAGGACATCAAAGCCAGAATCGGAAAAGCAAGACAAGCTTTCATTACTCTCAAATCTGTGTGGAGGTCAACAGCACTCAGCATCAAAATAAGATCCGGATTTTCAACTCCAATGTGAAGTCAGTGCTACTATACGGATCAGAGACTTGGCGAGTCATAAAGAGCATCTCAAACAAACTTCAAACCTTCATTAACAACTGTCTCCGCTCAATACTCAAGATCAGATGGCCAGAAAAGATCAGCAACAGGGATCTCTGGAGCGAACCAATCAGGAACCGATTGTTAAACAAATAGGCAGAAAGAAATGGAGATGGATTGGCCATACGCTGAGAAACCATCAAGTGACATCACTAGACAAGCCCTCGAGTGGAACCCGAAAGGGAGGCGGCGAGTTGGTCGTCCAAGGGTGACTTGGAGGAGGTCATGCGAGGAGGAGATGAAAGCATGTGACAGACTTGGAGAAGGTGAAAAAGTTGTCAGAAAACCGAAGTCAATGGAGGTGCGCAGCTGAAGCCCTATGTTCCTCTAGGAACTAAAGGATACAATAATAATATAATAAAGTCCTAGGCTCAATAATATTGCGTAGACTAATCGGTGCTCAGGACGAACAAACACAAGAAAACCAGGCGGACTTTAGACCAGGAAGACAGTGTGTCGACCAAACCTTCAACCTTAGACAGATTCTGGAACATAGGCATATTCACGGGCATTCAACAATCGTCATATTTCTTGACCTAAAGGCGAAATTCGAATCCAAGAACCGAGACGTAATATAGCGATGTTTGGCTGTAAAGGGAATGCCGAGAAATTGCCTCTCACTGATCAAGGCTCTCTACTCGAACTAATACAGCAAGATGAAAGCCTACGGAGAATTGTCATAGGAAGTGGTGACAACCACTGATGTCCATCAGGGAAGCCGCCCCCTATCCCTATTTCTGTCTAATTTCATCATAGATGTACTGATGAACCTAACTCTGACTGACTTCAGCGACTAAGAGATTGAGGTTTTACCAACATATATGCAGGAGAAAGTGGAGATGAATTGGATACTCGTTGGGGAGGCCATCGCTGGGTGACATCGCGCGCGCGTCAGGCCATTGCTTGAGTGGAACCAGGCCGAAAGGGAAGCGGCGAGTGGGTCGTCGGTGCAAGGGTGACATGGAGGAGATCGTGTGAAGAGGAGTTGAAACAATATCGACTAACATGGATCCAGGTGAAAAGTACAGCAGAAGGAAGACAGAAGTGGCAAGTGGAGACGTGCAGTTGAAGCCCGATGTTCCACTAGGAACCCAAGGGAATAATAATAATATAAACGCTGTGCAGAAACTGATGTGTGATTTCATTTTGCTCTAGTTTTTTTAAGAACTGTATGGAAAACAGGTTGATGATACTTAGGGTCAGGATATTAGGGTCGGGATATTTTTTTATTATTATTATTATTATCTGTGTTTTTCATATGATTAAATAAATGGGAGGAATGTTTCATTTTGAAAGTTATGAAACTTGAAGACTGATAGCCTTCATTGTAAATTAGGAAGTAATTTTCCAGTGACCTGACCAGGCTAAAATATTATCTTTAACGTTCTTCACTATTATTATTATTATTATTATCATTATCGTGTTAATGTTTTTCCTGAATAAACGGCCTTTCAATGTATAATACACAGCAGAATCTGTAATCTAACGAATGATATGCGTTCAAAGTGACTAGTGTGCTTTTGCACCCCACTCGAAGTTCGTTCAATCCAGTTAGCTATGCATCCCCATAAGTTACAATGAAATTACACAACGTGTAACTTTAAACTACTATTATTTCATTTCTTTGCGCACTCAGTAAAATAGAGGGGTTTCAAGCTTGAACATTGACATATCAGTAGCGGTAGTATTGCCTATTGTGACTCGTACTACTAATAAGATTTATCAGTAGTATACAGATGCTGATTGATAAGAAGTAGCAGCCAAAAGTGAAAACAGCATTTAAAGTCAGTGGTTTTTCGCTTGTAAGTCTTACGAAGGAATTATATATTATATATATATATATATATATACTGCAGTTGTTGCGTCAGTGGCACAGTGGTAGAATGCTCTTCGACTACTCCCCACACGTGGTTCGGGATTCAACCCCCGGCCGCCAAAACATTCGTCTACCCTGCTAAGCCAGTAGTATTAAGACTGGTAAGCAGGAGGGAAAGTTCAGTATGAGGCTGACTAGCAACTTCATCTCCTGTAAAAATAATCACCACTGGGTACCGGAACTTCAAAGTTCTAGCTTCAAGGAGGGTCCTATGTTCCATTAGGAGAATGTAAAGGAATGAAATCATATAAATAAATAAATCAATAAATTAATAATTCTATAATTGTTAAACTTACCCATTAACTTTTTCATTTATATGCGATAAAGAGTGATCACGTACAGGATTCTTTGATTTATCCGTCGAATTCATATTTCCATTATCATTTCTTAATTCATTTTGATGACTGTTAGATGGACAACCTTCTTCATTCTTTTCACCTCCTCTGTCATCAACGTCACCGCCATTGTCATTCTCATTATTATTATTATCCGCCACCTCCTCGTCATCATCATCATCATCGCTTAATATAATCACTATAGGTTCCTCTGAATGACGATTTTCTCTCACCCCAGTGGCAGTAGTGGCAGTAGGAGTAGTCGTCGTCGTCGTAGTAGTAGTAGTAGTGGCAGTAGTAGCCTCAAGATTATCAACAGATGTTACCATTTCCTTTGATTCATTCATCGTTATCAATTGACTTTTTTCAGGGGAATTACCGCTTTCTCCTTCTTCACGACCACCATCATTACCACCGCCGGTGTTTTCTGTTTTATCCTTGACAATAGCATCAGTTTCTGTCACAGTATCATGATCGCCTTGATTATTATTATTATTTGATGTTGCCGCATCATCATCATCATCGTCTTCGTCATCGGTAGACTTGATTTCTGTAGGTGGACATTTGTCGACAGTAAGTGAATCATTCTTAGTAGGAGTACTAGTAGCACTAGTAGCATTAGTGGTAGTCGTCGTCGTCGTCGTCGCCGTAGCAGCATTGGTACTAGGAAGATTGTTTACATGCCAATCCCCATTTGAATCCATATGAACAAATTCAAGATTAGCACTACGTGGATCTTGAATAATACTCATAAATAATCTAAAAAAAAGGGGGGGTAGAAAGTGTATAAAAAAAAGGGTTTTTAATAGGGTTTGTTGAATTAAACATTGCAGATGATACCTTGATCGAAAACATCTAGCTATCCCGAAAAAAAATTCATCAAGAAACACATGATAAAGAAAACGGCGGAAAAACCAGTGCAGATGAATCCTTCTCTATATTATGATTGATTTTCATGATTTTTCCTTCACGTTCCCAGTGGAACATAGGGCTTCGAGCTAATGGCTTGAAGTTTCTGTGGCAGTGCTTATTTTCCAGGATGAAGTTGCTAGCCTCATGCCCAACCTTTCCTCTTTACCACAATTACTTCTGGCTTAGCGACGTAAAGGAGTGCGTCGGCCGAGGATCGAACCTCGGACCATGGTCGACGAGTGTCCTAACCGGTGTGCCACTGACGCACTCTCTATATTATACCGGGTGCCTAATAAATTGCCAAAATCATCGAAGCACCGCTAGCTCAAAACAGCAGAGGCTATTGCAATTCACCTCAAACAACCAGCGCTCTGTATCTAAAAGAAGCAAGTTCAGCCGCTACTATTGCCCTGGCCCTCAGTAGAAACTATAAACTCATGAATTTGTATTATTATCTTTCCTAATTTTGCTGACATTCAGCTTATTTTATGTCGATGCGATTCAGCTGTAATCTATCAATATTGGTGATTCCATGTTATTTAAACAACGACATTAGTGTAGTTCATAACACTAACTCATTCATTCACTATAATGTGTATATATAACTGTAGAGCCTGATGATGTAAGGGTTATCGAAAATAGTACTCTTTGTTCAGTATTCATTCTTTTGAAGATTTTTATATTATCAAGTGTAAAATCAAAATCAATAAGATGAGACTTTGTTTTTTTTTAAAGAAGGGCTTAATGAATACTCTTCAGAATTTTAATGATAAAAACGAGTACGATTGTATTATCATAATTATTTTCTTTAATTCCTACAGAAACATGAGGCTTTAGCCGTGCACGTCTCCATTGCCTTAGGTTCTCTGTCAACGTTTTAACCTTGCTGCACATCTGCCACCCACATGCTTCCATCTCATCTTCACATCACCGCATCCATGTCACCCTCGCACTGACGACCATCTCACCGCTTCCACTCGAGTAATGGCCTGTCTTGTGATGTCTACTTGATGGTGCTTTGTTTCCTCAAAGTATGGCCACAATCCAATCCACCTCCATTTCTTCCTGCATATTTCTTGCACAACTGATTCCTGATGAGTTGGTTCATTCATTGCCAGAGATCTCTGTTGATGATCTTTTCTGGCCGGCCATCTGATCCTGAGTAGTATTGAGCGAAGACATATGGGTCAGAAACCTGACGAGTCAACAAAAGCATGTTCAACAGGCTAATACAGACTTTTATCAACAAATAGCTGCCTTCCTTCGCTGGGCACACGCTGAGGAGACCATCGAATGACATCACGCACTATGCCACTCCTCGAGTGGAATCCAGACAGGAGAAGGAGATTCAGGAGTACAGGGTGACATAGAGGAGACAGTATGCAAACGTAAGATCTTATGAGCAATTGTGCAGTAAGCTATCGATAGTTTCCATTTGTACCAAAGATACATGGATATCCTCCAAGATATATAGCGTAAAACATGAAGTTAAGGGAAAAGCCTGAACGAATCCAGACGGTGCCGAAGAAACTGCTATTTATGAGCGTTGAATTTAAAGGTGATACCGCAGCTGAGATCCTGAAGAGTTGCTTATGCAGATCACTGAGGAAGGCCTTCTTTTTGGTTGAGCTACGTATCAATTTCTACAGCCGACGAATGATCAACGGATGTGTGAAGGATAAACTGCCGCTTTGGACGGGCCACCTCAGTGTGTGTTTATAAATTCACCTGCTTGTGTGGAGCTACTTATACTGACTGCACAAAGCACATATTTTCCAAACGCACCTCTGAACATTATCAGGCATGGTTAGCAAAGGGAAAATGCAAGACAATTACTAGCTCAATTCTCCAGCACTTGGTGAACTCAGGCCACGTAGCTCCACCAGAGTCATCTTTCAAGATAATCTACAACGTGAGGGCAAATGGTACAAAAGGCGTCAGTTTTCGGCTTTTGTGTATGGCGGAGGCGCTGGTAACTCGTCAATACAACCCTGAACTCTTTATACAGAAAAAGTTTGTCCAGTCTCTTATTCTACCTTAGTCTTAACCTCTTCATCACCTGTCATTCGCTGTATAAAAAAAATTTTGATTTTTTCTTTTGTTTTTAATTTTACTTTTAGTTTGCTTTTACTTTAATAATTAATCCACTATTATCAATCTCATATGCTCCTTCTTTACATTTCACACCCTCTTAACTTGTTAAATTGAGCACTCAAATACCTTTATTCTCACTCAATAGTAATGTTAACCTTATCAAATTTCTATCTTTGTGCCGATGAGTACCACGTAATTTACAAGCCTCCAAAGCCTCAGGATGGTCGTGGGTGGGTGACTTGCGCTGCGGGTTGGCCACTCCTCCGTACACCTCTTGAAATGCTCCCATATGACCGGGCGTCTTACATAGCCTCTCCTGAGGAAGTCCTACTCACTGCCTTCATGTGGCGGAGGTGTTTTTCACCGAAGTGAGAGGGCAAAAGCGGATGCCCGGCGCTCTTCACCGGGTTGACTGCCCATTGGATGACAGTCTAGGGGAGATGGCTAAACCCTGATTCCAAACCTCCAACGACTGGCGTATGAAGCTCACCGGCAGACGTATGGACAAAAGGGCTTATTGGATGCCCTTGGTGTCTGGCCCCATTCAAAAAAGGCGTATGAACCGGACTCCGGTCACCAGCTGACAATGGATAGTGGACTCCCTACTCCGCTCCTACTGCCTTGTAGGTCACACTTAGTTGTGTAAAGGCTAGAGCTGCACTCTCAAACAAAAGGCCGAGCGATGCTGGGGACATCACTCGTACCTAATTCCCATGAAACTTCATGAACTCTCGTTGCTACAACATCAACCAAATTCTAGTACTGGTCCAACAACGTCGCCTTCGGTGGTTTGGCCATGTTCTGCGCCAACCAGATGACGATCTGGTCAAATCACTTCTAAATCCCTCGCCATTTCCATCTTGGCGATGTCGCAGGGGTGGACAGCTGAAAACATGGCTTGGTACAGTTAAGGCTGACATGGAGTGCCTGGGGCTACAAACCGTCTATGGAACAAGAATTGGATGACCCTGTCGCAAAACCTTGCATAAGATCGCCGCGCCTGGGCAGCGATGATTTGAGATGTTCATGAAGCCGGCTCATCCTCCCGTAGGAGATAGCCGAAGTAAAGTAAGAAACGTAATTTACAACTTTTAATTTTCACTTCTAAAGTCACCCCCCTATTACTCAATAATAGACCACTATATATTTTTGAAACATTAAAAATATTTTTTTGGTTTTGTAAAATTAAAAAAATAACTAAGGAAATATTGGACGCAAAACCAAAGAATCCTTGTCCCTGCCATGGCCATCATAAACAGGTATTTCTATTAAAAGTGACTATCCCATTGCCTTTCTAAACCAAACGTTGTGTTTATTCATGTTATTTTTAAGTTTTTCTTAATCCCTACGCATACTACCACCATATTGTCATACCCGAACTTCCTGTCTATTTTATTAATTCCACATATTTAATCCCTGATTGCATAACACAATTATTCGTCATATTGGTTATGATCCTACTAGATTTTTTATCCAACCGTCCTGTCTACTTTTGTTATTTCTACATTTCTAGCCCCCAATTGCACAATATGTCAATCTTCTCAGTAATTATGATGCTACTTTGTTTGAGTTTTATCCGTCCCCCACCCTGTTTATTACGGCATTTTAATTCCTAATTATAACTTTATTAATGTGACCCTTGACCAGAAATTATTCTGGAACTTTCCAGCCCACCGGTTATAAATACACGAATGTACAACCTAGTTGATGACTTTGTTGAAAAGAAATTTTTCTTCGCTGCAATTGTCTTCTTGATAATTCCTATGATCCGTTACTGGGAGTTATTGTCTCTAATTACGCAATTTATTACTGACTTATCTAACACCTGAACAACGAGTTTGTTCAAATCAGAAGGTTGGAGGCAATCTACAAGACGCCTTGATCCTACTACTTTTCATGCCTGTTGTCACTTACCATCCACAAGCAAAACATACCCACAGCCTTGAAGGAACTTACATCCCTTCTGAGATTAAAACTAGCATCACACACAGTGTTGCACTCAGACAGGACGTTACCACTGAGCTATTCAGGCACACTATCGACCTCACTGTATAAATACGACTGTACAGCCAGCCTGTGAAGGAAGATGACTTTTGTCGATAAAGAAAATTTTCTTCGCTGATGAATTTGTCTTTTATTTACAGTGATCATCCAGCAACATTCTACTTCCTCATTCATTGATCATATTACAAAGTAGTCGTTAATAAAAAACATAAAAATTTGACTTACTCATCAACTCTTAGATCACGAAATGGTGAATGCGTATTACATATTGGACATGTCCAACGTGGTCGACGTAGATTCATTGTTAGATAGGAATTTAAATCGAAACATTGAAGATGTGAACAATTATACGATCTTACAGGAAACTGTAATGTGTAATAATAATAATAAGACAATCAATCAATCAATAGATTATTATTATTGAAAATGTTAAAAGAAAAAAATATTTCTTTGTCTTTTTTTGTCTTCTTTACATAATTATGTTGAGTAGCTTTCAAAGCAGGAATTAACACACACACACACTCAATGCAATCCTACTTTCACTGAAAGTCTCCAAACAATGAAAGAGGAGAAGGCAAAATTAATTTGTCTACTATCGCCAATGACCTTCTTGATTGCAGTAGGTTAGATAATGCGACAGACAGAGGCGGGCAGAAAGAAAAAAACAGGCATAAAATGGAGTCATACAAAAAACTTGGAAGATCTGGACTTCGCCTATGTGATGTGATATAATGTCTGATTTCCCACAAACTGGAAGATATGCAAGTGAAAAGCATCAAGTTGGCAGAAGAAGCATCAAATATGGGACTTCAAAAGAACATAGATAAAACAAAGGTGATGAAGATTCCTGGCCAACACCAACAGCGACAACAACAGACAACATTCAGCATAAATGGGAGGAACCTGAAAGAAACAACCTCCTTTACCTACCGAAGTGGTAAGCATCGCTTCAACTACATGCTGACGGAAATGATGAGGATATCAAAGCAGTGAGGATCTGGAAAGCAAGGCAAGCTTTCACTACTCTCAAGTCTGTGTGGAGGTCAACATCACTCAGAATCAAAAATAAGATCCGGATATTGAACTCCAATATGAAGTCAGTGCTAATTACTATACGGATCAGAGACTTCCACTGCGCGTCATAAAAAGCATCTCAAACAAACTTCAGACCTTCATCAACAGCTGTCTTCGCTCAATACTACTCAAGATGGCCGGCCAGGAAAGATCAGCAACAGAGATCTCTGGCAATAAAGGAACCAACGCATCGGGAACCAATTGTTAAACAAATAGGCAGGAAGAAATGGAAGTGGATTGGCCATACTCTGAGGAAACAATCATGTGACATCACAAGACAGGCCATTGCTCGAGTGGAACTCGAAAGGGGAGCGGCGAGTTTGGCGTCAGTGCAAGGGTGACATGGAGGAGGTCATGTGAAGAGGAGATGAAAGCGTGTGGGTAGACTTGGAGCGGGGTGAAAACGTTGGCAGAGAACCGAATGCAATGGAGATGCGCGCTGAAGCCCTATGTTCCTCTAGGAATTAAAGGATATAACAATAATAATAAAAATTCTTCCGCTAACAATAATTTAATCCATTTTGAATTTCCCTGAAGTGTTTGGCTTCTCTGTTGACAAGTCGAAATCTTGTGCAGATGCCTCAACGATGCCTGACGGCTTAAACTTAAAGTAATTTTGGTAGGTGGTGACTAACAGTGAAATCCAGGATGCACATTTAGTTCTCTTTGACCTGGGTTCGAGTGTCAGCGGAACCACCGATCCCAAGAATTCCAACAAGTCACGGAGTCCCTAAGTGGCCGGCTCAAACTAACTGTTATGGATTTCATCATTGACTGATAACTGCCACATGATAGCTCTTTTCCAACCTCATTCATACTCTGTCAGCTAACATCGCCAGTTGTCAGGGTAGGCAATGACTAGACATGCATAACACAAGTGTCCTGGCCATTTGAATAGATTTTCCCTCCTTACCTAACACTCGGTGACTAACCGATTCAATATTACTCACCCTCGTATACCACCGGTTACGGATGATAGAACACAGACACCTATGATCAAAGACAGATAGCTTGCTAGACTTTTCATGTCTTCCACTTTCAACGGCCACGATGTCTGACAGCTATAAAGGACGAGAGGAACGAACTGATGCTCAGTACACATGTCATATATGAGCGATAGCCAGCGGGATGCCACGTCTTCGCTAGAGAGAGCATAAGTTGGTGAATTCCACACGAGCCTTCTGATTTGCAATAGTGATCGTCTGAGACAAGAGAGAGAGAGATAGAGAGTCAAACCAAAAATTGGCACCAAACCATAAAGCCTTTGACTATTGGTTTCAGCGACACACAGGGGGAAGGCGTATACTACCTTGTTGGAAGTCCTGGAGATGCTAATACCTAAGCGCTGGAGACGCTTAGTGATATGGCTCAAATCCATTTTCATCGGTGCAGATACATTCATTCTTTGTGATCTGCCATATTTTTTTAAATCCTAGTGTCCTTCCATGTTACTGTTCCCCCCGTACATTTCTATCCATTATTGTTTCTTTTTGAATATCTCTTCTCTGCCTTTCTGCGCCACATAGGATGTGACAAATTGAGCTGTTGCGCTTCTGTGCAAAGTTCTATGTTGGAACCCAGTCATTCAGACAGTCAGTCTAGTTTCTCGATGAGGACATGAAGTTTGTATTTAGGAGGGGCGGGGGAGAAGGGTAGGAGATGACTAAACATCTGTCTACACTATAGTTTCCCATCATCCTTAATTCGGCTCAGTCAGTCAGCTGCATTTTCAGCATTCCCAATGTCTTTAACGTCGTAATATGTGTGTGTGTAAGGCTGTGGTGGTATGCAATTCCATATTTTTTAACTGATTGAAAATACCCATTAAAATTTTCAGAAGAATGGTAACTGAACAAACAGTACTCTTTTCGATAACCCCTTCATCATCCGGCTCTACAGTTATACATACATATTAGTGAATTAATGTGTGAATTAGTGTTATGAACAACAACATTAATGTTGCTGTTTAAATAACATCGAATCAATAATAATATGAATGGATTACAGTTCGATAGCACCAACATAACAATAAACTGAATGTCAGAAAAATTAGGAAAGATAATAATACAAATTCATGAATTTATAATCCCTACTGAAGGCCAGTCAGGGTAGCAGTAGTGGCTGGCTGGACTTGCTTCTTTTGAACACAGAGCACTGGTTGTTTGAGGCGAATTGCAATAGCCTCTGTTGTTTGGAGCTAGCAGTGCTTCGATGATTTTGGCAATTTATTAGACGCCCGGTAGATGATGATAGAGAAGGATTCTTTCACGCTGGCTGGATGGCTTTGTGGCCGGCTGGTTTGAACCAGATGGTTTAATATCGCACTGTTAATGGTTTTCACTACACCTTTACTTAGCCATAGTGGGAGATGTTCTCGAGCGAGCACGAAAAATCAAGTTCCTAGAGCAACAACGGCCAATATAACTCGCTCCTCCACAAGCGCAATTGAATTGGTAGATACATGTAGTTCGCCGCCAGCATTAAAAGTTCTTTGAAGTGATTTTCTTAATTTCCTCGTAATTATTTCACTTGGTATATCGTCCCTGAATTGCAGTCGTAGTATATAAAGTGACTTCTTGTATACAGATAGTGAGTAGTCTTTTCCCGCTTTCTTTCAGATGTGTTTCTTGACAAATTTGGCGGGATATGTAGATATTTTTTCAATCAAGGTATCATAAAGAATGCTTAATTCATCTGGAATTACTTCTTCTGAGCATAAAGCTCAGCAGAAGAATAACTAAATGTCTTATTCTATACACGAACGATAGTGATTCCTCGACTGAATGATGAACTACCTAGCCACTTACAATTTTACCAATTCGTGATCTAGCGCGACCCCAACCATCGTCGAGCATCAGATGAAACATCAGGATGAAACAGCTGTCCAGTACTCTCTCTGGTTTTCAATGGTTCTCTCTTTAACTGATATCAATCTGTGATCAACTCGTAAAAATAAAACTAAACCTTACAAACCAAACTATAAGATGATAGTCCTAAAGCCTAGCATAACACGTTGAAGAGTGAAAGTGATGACGGAAATTTTATTTATCGAATCAACTGACAGTGTGTATGCATGTTGTGATGGGAATGATTTAACATCTCTCTCTACCCCCGTAAATCTAGAAAACTCTGGAACCGCTAAGACGACGAATGAGAATGATTAAAGATACTTTTTCGGCACTCATAAAACAAGGCGATGTATCTGCAATCTTGTGAAAGGAATTCATCCCCCTTCTGAGATTTGAAACTGAATTACACCTAGTGTGTCGCAGTCAGAGACGATGCAACGTCACTGAGCTGTTCGGGTTTATGGTCGGCCTCCTCCTGTAGAATTGTGGAATGGATACTTTGACTGGTCATTGGGATAGTTATCAGTGTCATGTGTCTAATTCTTAGGCTGGTGTAGACTGAAATCTATCAGTCCAGCCTACACAATACCCTAATGATGATAATAATATTTTAAAAAGAAGAACCACCTTACCTCAATTCTTGTCCGAGTAAGTGGACACAATAAACATATCGGAATGTAATCAGCCGCTTCAACATCACCGTCTGCACCTCCATCTCCGATAATCACATCATTATCGCTATCATCATTCTTTTCAAAACGAGATTTCAATTCACGCTATAAAACAGGAAAAAAAAGAAAATATAGTGTGAAGAATTGTTGGCAATTCTAAAGAATAGCTGTCTGTCTGTCTGTTTTCGACATAGAACTTTGCACATATGTGTGGCAGTTCAACTCGCCACACTTCCTCCTTGTACCACACAAACCAAGAGAAGGTAGAAGAACTGTTACGGATCCCATTAACTGATGAAGCCATGTTTTTGTTTGACCACCACTGGTTAACTCCTTTCCAACCTGATGATCCATTCTATGTCAGTCAGCTAACATTGCCCGCTGTCGAGCTAGGCGATGGCCAGACATACGGAGCACATGTTCCAACCATCTCAGTCGATGTAACTTCACAGCCTCGTCGATTGATTTCAACCCTCCCTCCCTGACCCACCTAGCACACGACCGATACCTAACCAACTCAATATTTTGCTCACCTTATTTTATACCACCATATCTCACGAAAAACAGAACGCAGGCACCTATGATCCAAAGACAACTAGGATAAAATAGTACATCATCCTCATCCTTTCTCACGTATCATGTGATCATTCATCTTGTGATGGAGTTATACTATGTAGTGAATGTATCATCATTTCTCTCGCATATTGTGATTTATTGTGTGTGTTTGTGTCTGTGTGATCAATCCATCGTCTTTTATCTCACCTTGGCCTTTGTCAGACCAGCAACTAATCAGAACAGACATTTTCAGCTAATAAGATCAGTCCAATCACACGATTGTGAGTCAACTGTATTAAGATAAATTAAATGTACATAAATATGGTGTTTTGCTTCTCAATAAATGTACAATAACACAATATTTTACAGTTACAGGCCAGCACCTTTGTCTTTTGATATTTTTGCGTGGCTCAGTTAATCAGAAGGTCCGACGGACAAACAGACGTATTAGCGTACCAGTTGAGTTCATTACCGTTATAGTAATTAACATGTGTGCAGACATAACAAAACTAGAAACGGATTTATTCAATTCAGTTCAGTTATATCATTTGAATAAAGCAAGAACAACAGTGGCTTGTGCACAATAATAAAGTGGTACCATCATCCTTATTATATTTCGTTGACACCTCATCAGCTCATCTGCATACAGCCCAAATTCATTATTAAGTATATCTACAGAAACAATGTTAACATACTTGGATAGAGTTCATTTTTAAGCAAAAAATCAATCAATCGATCAGTATATGCATGCAGTAATTATATATATATATATATATATATATATATATATATATCCTTCACGTTCCCAGTGGAACGTAGGGCTTCAAGCTAGTGACTTGAAGTTTTTGTAGCAATGTTTATTTTTACAGGATCGGGTTGCTAGCCTCATGTCCAACCTTTCCTCTTTACCAGCATTATTTCTGGCTTAGCGAGGTAAAGGAGTGCGTTGGTGACCGGGGAACGAACCCCGGACCATGTGCATGGTCGGTGAGCATCCTAACTGCTGGCCACCTATGCACATATATATATATATATATATATCATATTAAACACTATTCCTAACAATAATAATCATATACAATCGAAACTTTCCAACATTACGCATTCAGATGAAAGAGAGATGAAAATATCCAGTTACCAGGCAGGGCAAAGAAAGACTGATAACCGCTTGTTTCTGGATGCATAAATCAGGTTTCAGGCGCTGGATGGAGATGCCTTCAGCAAACTTGAAGAGAATTCAGCTCTTTTGCCTACTGATAATTTTGAACGATCTTTCGATTTCCACCTCATGACCCGTGACAATGAGATGCCTGCCAATGGCACTGTTCAAAGCATTTGTCCCCTTTGTGCGTTCAGAAATAAACGGTTATCAGTCTTTCTTTGCCCTCCTGTCTGGTAAACTGGATATTTCCACTCTACCTTTCATCTGATTACGCAACACTGGAAGTTTCCATTGTGTATGATTATTATTGTTGTTCGGGGTAAAGTGTTTATGATTATTATTATTATTTTATGCATATATTGTTCGATTGATTTTTGTTTAAAAATTAACTCTGTGCAAGTGTATGTTAAAATTGTTTCTGTAGATATACTTAATAATGACTTCGGCCTGTAAGCAGCTGATGAGAAGCCAACGAAATATGCAATAATGGTACCATTTTTTTTCTGCAAAAACCTCTGTTATTCTTGATTTATTCAAATTCATTAAGGAGAATAAATATATGAGATTTCAGTTATAACAGCTGCATTTCTTTAAAAAAAAAACTTATGAATATAAGATAATTATCAAATCGACAGCTTGCAAATTACACAGATCGTGGAGATGAAAGCTGTCACCTCAGTTTCCTCCTTTGAAAACTGAAACTATTCAGACCGAAAACCACGTGACCTGCTTGAATATATATACGTATAATATCGTAAATGGATAATTTAAAAAAAGCATAATTGCATAAAACTATACATACTACTGATTGACTGTAGTGAGTAGTTTGTTTTTTTATTTTTATTTTTGATCACAGCTTGATTCCACACTGTATTATTTTCGGTACAAGTATGGAATTTTCAGCATGGATATCGGTAGCCCAAATTTTGCAGGCCAACCATAGATATCAGGTGTGCGTGGGCAGGGGATCATCGAACCTCGGAGCATGTGCATCGTCGGTGAGAATCCTAACCACTGTGGCACCGACTTAGCATCAATCAGTGGTGGTGGTGGTGATGGTGGAGCTTGTTTGCTAGTCAGGTCTAAAAACACTGGACGGCTGTTTCGGATATCTGGAAGCCAAGCTGCTCAGCAATTTAACTCGGGCTCATGTATTAAGAAGCAAAACACCATATTTATATACATTTAATTTATCTTAATACAGTTGACTCACAATCGCGTGATTGGATTGTTCTTATTAGCTGAAAATGTCTGTTCTGATTAGTTGCTGGTCTGATAAAGACCAAGGTAAGAAAAAAGACGATGGATTGATCACACAGACACAAACACACAATAAATCACAATATGCGAGAGAAATGATGATACATTCATTACATAGTATAACTCCATCACAAGATGAATGATCACATGATTCGTGAGAAAGGATGAGGATGATGTACTATTTTATCCTAGTTGTCTTTGGATCATAGGTGCCTGCGTTCTATTTTTCGTGAGATATGGTGGTATAAAATAAGGTGAGCAAAATATTGAGTTGGTTAGGTATCGGTCGAGTGCTAGGTAGGTGTGAGGAGAAATCAATCGACGAGGCTGTGAAGTTATATCAACTGAGATCTTTGGGGACATGTGTTACCCTGGCCTCATGAGCTGACATTGGTTAAAGAACCATTGGAAAACTTAAGAGTACTGGACAGTTGTTTCGTCCTAGTTTGGGACTCATCAGCATTCATTGAGAATTTTTTTCTGTTTTAATTACTTCGCGTTCCCCCAGTGGAACACAGGGCTTCAAGCTAGAGAGGCTTGAAGTTCCCGTAGCAGTAGTGTTTTACTTTTACGGGATGGGGTTGCTAGGCAGCTTCACGTCCAACCTTCCAAGCATTCGTAGACTGCTGCTCTTCAAGGTGTTTAGAAAACTCTGTTGCATTTTTTCAGCGTCTTCCCCTAGAAGGACTATATCATCTGCGTATTCTAAGTCAACGAGATTATTCCCCGGAGGTAACAAGTCAATCCCTGAGTTTCTGAAGAGAGTTAGGGTTAAGTCCATTAGTACATTCTTGTCTACTGTCTTTATTTTGCATTGCCCCTCTTACTTTCTTCTCTTGCTTTGTGTGCTACATGAAGTGTAGCGATTTGAACTGCTGCACACATCGGTGAAAAGTTCTATGTGGAAAACAGACAGACAGACAGACCAACCACCTTCCATCTTTACCACTCCTATTACTGGTTTAGCGAGGTAAAAGAGCGCGTCGTCGGTGGCCGGGGATCGAACCCCGAACCATATGGGAGACATGGTTGACGAGCATTCTACCACTGTGCCACTGAGGCACTTCATTGGGAAATACAAAAACTTTTTTATAATAATGAATGTGATATAACCGACGCCCAAAGTTGTTTCAAGCTGTTAAAAATGAATTTAGTTCACATATACAGAAATACAACACAGCAGTTAGAATTCATGCGCAAATCATTGATTTTCGTTCTAGAAGCTGAATAATGGTGAACCAGCTCACCTCATAACCTGAAGGTTATGGATCCAACCAACCCCTTCGAAAGTGGGGGAGGTGGGTCATGGGTAAGTACTGCTAAAGAGTCCCAAAACAAGGTCGAAACAGCTCTCACTTTTATTAGTCCTTGATCAAAACATAAATCTTTAGAAAAATTTTAACTGGCATTCATCATACATCAAAATACTTACCTTTGTATTCTCCATAGGTAGTATACATTTAGAAGGTAGACAGCTATCATAGATTCCATAAACTCCATGATGTTCTAAAGGCCCTGAGTCATCTGAATTTGTTGTTAAAGGTGGAAAATTTGTATCATCCAAGACAGGTCCTTCAATGAATTTTTTTAATGCATCTGGATCGCCTGGATTGAAAATATTTCGCAGGTCTGTAACTGTATACAGTCGATCCAGTGTCACTTGAACTAAAGGCAGCCCGATTAGATGACAGAGTAAAGGAGAGACTAATCCATCAGCAAGTAGACTTAACAGATCCATAGTTTGATCTTCAAGTGGTGCATGCAACCAAGTCATTTCAATATCGATAACTTTACTTCTGATGCCAGAATTACATTTCAAAAGAACCTATGGTAAGTTGAAAGAAAAAAAGAAAAATAATAATGATAATTATTTCTTAATTATAGCTTGATTCCACACGGTATTTTTGGTACAAGTATAGAATTTTTAGCATATGATATCGGTAGCCCAAATTTTGTAGGCCGACCATTGATATCAGGTGTGCGTCGGCAGGGGATCATCATCGAACCCTGGACCATGGTGCATGGTCGGCGAGAGACCTAACCACTGTGTCAACGACTCACACAACTATAAAGAGATGTGACCACCTGTTGACAAAGGCATTCAACTTCCACCTACCTAATCGGTCTTGGATTCGAATACCACCACCATGCCTACTTCAGATTGGGCAACTATGTAGTATCATTAACCTTTACACATCAACTTTGACTTACATTCGGGTAAAAAAATAAACCTGTTTCCAGTAACTGAGTTATAACATATAACCCACAATTCATTTTGTGAACTTTGGCAGAGACGAAGAACCTAAAAATTCAGATTTTCGTTTGGATTGGCCAGAAAGTAAGTCCTCACCTAATAGGGTTATATCGCCTGCTTACCTTAAAATCCTGAGAGGTTGAAATCAAACACAAACAATTACATCACTCAGTTTATCTGTCTGTCTGTTTGGATTCAACATAGAACTTGGCACCAAAGTGCACCAGTTCCAGTTGCCACGTTCCAAATAGCACACAGAGGTAGACAAGAAGATGAGTGAAGAGAATCAATAGAGTCTGACAAGTATAAGACTGAAACAGAATGGGTAATAAAAGTAGAAAGGAATATGAAAGATTACAGAGACTGAATACATCTGCGCTGGCCATTGACAACGATTTTGAGCCATGTCACCTATTGTCTCCAGCCATTGATTCCTAGAGTCAGTCCCGAGGGCCCCGACCCGGAAGTCTGCATCTCCCTACCTGACTCAGTTCAACTGTCAAGGATTTCATGGATTGATGCCATGTTTTTGTTTGGCCACCACTGGTTCTTTTCCAACCTGCACCTATCTATGTCAGCTAGTAATGCCCGTCGGGGGAGGCGATGGTTAGGCATTCGCAGAACGTGACCTAGCCATCTTAGCCTATGTAACTTTATAGCCTCGTCGATTGATTTTCCCTCTTTGCCCAACACTCTACTCCTAACGTCAACATTACTTACCTTATTAAACCACCTAACGTGAGACAGAGATCTCAGACATCTATGATCGAAAGCAGTCAACCTTTTCATGTCTTCAACTCGTATTGGCCATGTTTCAGAGCCATAGAGAAGGACGGAGCGAACTGCTGAACAGTACACACGTCCCTTGGTTGATAACCGGACGTCACACCTACGCCAGAGATGGTGTAAGTTAGCGAAAGCAGCTCGAGCTTTTTGGATCCGTGCTGAGATTTCATCGCCAATCAGTCCGTTGGTGCTAATACAACTTCCCAAATAGATGAAGTGGTCAATATTTTCTAGTAAATAGGTAGAAGTAGTCAAAACCAAACCTAGTATCGATCTACAAAGCCTTCAGATATTGGTTAGAACAGCATAGGGAATTGAATACTGCATGGCTCGGGTCGCGATTAGTTATTATCCCTTGAAATGAATCCTCCTCTTGGAGAAAGCGTTTGTAAGACTTGTTGAGTAAAATACATTTGACTAGAGTAAAATACTCAGTGTATATCTTAACACCTAGACACTGAGACAATACTTTCAGTTGACTGAATCACACGAAGCCTTTATTTGAATAAATGAAGTGTATAATATGGTCACATCCTGAAAAGTGTGAAAGTGAGAATTGCCTAATATACTCTCGCGTACAGGCCTGAAAACTGTATGGTTTTCAAACACAACAAATAACTACAGACGCTAGGATTTTTGACACTCTATTTAGTCCCATTTCCAACTAACTGAAGTGAGTGATGTATTGAACTAGTTGAACGTAACCACTTTATATTTACATTCACTAGTTAGTACTTTTATTATTGTGACATCACTAGACAATCCCTCAAATGGAACCCGAAAGGGAAGCGGCGAGTTGGCCGTCAGTACAAGGGTAACTTGGAGGAGGTCATGTGAAGAAGAGATGAAAGCATGTGGACAGACTTGGAGTGGGGTGAAAACGTTGGCAGAGAACCGAAGACAATGGAGAATGAGGCTGAAGCCCTATGTTCCTTCAGGAACTAAAGGAAACAATGACAATAATAAATAATAATCAATAATTCCACAGAGCCATGCATGAACACTTCTGAAGCCAAACAAACAGCTGCTATCTTGTGTCCGATTAGAAACAAACCTCCAAAATTCAAGCAGCTATGGAGGACCAACATCTACGCAGTCTTCAGAATGCAGCTAGATCGTGGGGTCTACATAGCAATAATGAGAAATCTATTATGTGATTACCACATAGGGGCGAAGATTGGGGAGAGAGAGAGAGAGCGACAAGTGTACGGGGTGAACAATGTGTCTAAACTACCCACAGACATACAGCAACAAAGATAATTGCCTAAAAAGTGGTATAGAGGATTCGATCATCAGTTGACATCAGTTAGAGAACCACTGGAAAACCTTGAAGCCAGAAGGTCCTGGGTTCGAACCCTAGTTGGTGTGTACTGATGAAGAGTACCGGACTAGGAAGAAACAGTTGTCCAGTACTCCCAACTCATGATCAAATCCCCCATCCAATCTAACTAAATCCCTACAAAAAACAATACTTAAAAAGGTATACACACACGCTGAGTGTGTTGCGTTGCATTCCGAATGTATCTGGGGTAAGAAACCATGGATTATTGCCGCTTTGTCATTGTCAGCTGGCATTTGCCATCAGAGTTGATTCTTGTCTTGTTACCACGTCTCTGTTACAACTGTAATATCATCATACATGACATTATCATATCTGCAGTTAATCAATCGAATACAGCATACATAGAATGGTAGTCAAACCCCTACCTCAACTTCATCGACTTCGAAAAGACCTTCGACAGCCAGAGTTGACCTAGACGTCATTTGGAAACTAATTCAACACTATAGCGTGAAGAAGTAACCAGATCTTTATCAACCTCATTCAAAAGCCGGCTCTATTTGACAATGCCTGCCACGTGTCAGGTGATCCACGACGGAAAACTCATCGAGGCTGCCCGCCCTATTATCACCAATGACATTCCTAATTGTGGTGGACTGAATTATGCGTCAGACTGTGCACAAGGAGTTAGTAGACAGGAATATGTTGTAGCCAAAAAAGAATAAGAGTCTAGAAGACCTGAACTTTGTCGACAATTTATGTCTAGTGTCACACAAACTCAAAGGTCGGCAGATAAAAACCAACAAAGTAGCATAAGAAGTAGCGACACAGACGGGACTTCAAGTAAACAGAGAGAAGACCGGGAATGACGAAAATAACCTACAAACAGCAACAAAGAGAGAAATCTGGAAGAGCTCCTTTTTTCTCCTCTTATATCTAGGCAGTATCGTCTCAACTACAGGCAACAGCACAGATGAGAATGTCAAGACTAGAATCGGAAAGTCAAGAATGGCCTCCACTTTGAAAATCTCCTGCACTTAGAGTAAAAAGCAAGACTCGGATTTTTACCTCTAACATTATTCTATGTAGTCAGAAACTTGGCGTGTCACTGAAAATATTTCTAACAGACTGCAAACTTTTATCAACGGCTGCCTTCGCTAGCACCATACTAAACTGACGATCAGATAGCCAGAAAGAATTAGCAACAAGAAAATGGAGATGAATCGGGCACATGCTGAGGAGACCGTCGAATGATATCGCGCACCAGACCCGAGTGGGAGACAAGGAGTTAGGCTGGGTCCTAAGGAAATACGGAGGAGATCATGTGAGGCCAAGAGAGAGACTACGGATAATCATGGGGCCAGTTTGAGGGGACTTCGGGGAATAGGACAAAGTGGAGATATGCCGCTGAAACCCTATGTCCCACTCAGAACCTAGAGTTAGATAAACAACATAGATAATAATCTGTTAATTTACAGTGTCCTACTTTGCAATCTCTAGCAAACACAGGTATCACAACATAGAAGGATTTTTCAGGGTGACTGGTGCCTTAGCTGCAGATAACTCATGGGTTAAAGCGACGTATGCGGTTGGTAGCTTCCTTCCTATTAGTGCTCCCAATAGGCCTTGATTATTCACATGAACGCTAATTCACCTTCAGTGAGTAGGTGTAAAATCAAGCGAAACAGCTAGCAAACTACGGGATTTCATCATGAGCTGACATTAGTTAGAACACCATTGGAAAACCCGGGAGTACTGGACAGCTGTTTCCACCGTCCTAGTTTGAGACTCTTCAGCAATACGCACCCACCCCGAGGGGGGTTCGAACCCAGGACCTTCTGGTTACAAGGCGAGTTCGTATACCATTAAGTCACTATGACCCGATCCAATGGTCCAACTTATGGGTTGAGAGTAAAATGTATTCTGAAGCTAAATCGATTGAGATGGCTTAGATGCGTTACGCACGCAAGTCGAACCTTCGTCAATGGGCAATAATATTAGCTGACATAATAATCTGGAATCAATACATGAAAAAAAAACTTGATTTTACTTAAATATGATGAACATACTTTATCTGTAATATCAATAGACATACGAAGTCGTTTGCCTAAACGCTGAGCTTGACCCCCATGGAAAATTGGATCAGGTAGGGGGATAACTCGACCGCCAACACGAACAGAAAGACAACGTGGTAGGATTCGGGAATGAGAGCACGCCGACTTGCACTATTCGACGATGCATCACCTGGCACGTAGAAATCTGTTGTCGCCCACCCAAGTCTTAGTACTACTCGCCAATTTGAATGTCCAATATTCCTGTAGACAGAAAAATATCATAAACGTAAAATTTTTGTAAAATTTAAATAATCACTTGAATTACTATTGATGATAAGAAGAAGAATAGCTTTATTATACACAATAAGTTTACACAATATACGCAATTTTCAGCGAACTTTATTGCATAATATTTACTCTTCATCCAGAAGTTTCAAGTAAAATAACCATCTCCATGTGACGCAGTAATCTCACAGAAATGCTCAACGATAGGGGATATAACTGAATGATTACAACAAAAAAGAATAAAGAGAATAGGATGTATTGTCAAAGGTCGGTATACAATGATTCGGTTCGGGCTGTCTTGCTCTACGCCTGTGAAACCTGGCCTCTCCGAGCTGAGGATGTGCGGTGACTCTGCGTGTTCGATCATCGCTGTCTCCACAGGATTGCTTGCATTCAACGGCATCATCGCGTGAGTAATTCTGAGGTTCGGCGGCGTGTTTCAACACAGTGGAGATAATTATTCATTCAGCGTCGTCATCAGGAAACACCGGCTCCGGTGGCTTGGACATGTGCTGCGAATGTCATCCCAGAGGCTTCCGTACAGGTCTTTGTTCGCTAGCCAGCCCTGGAACGGGACAGAAAAGGCGGAGGGGTGGTCAGTCCATGACGTGGCGTTGTGGGATGAAGGGTGTTTGTGCTAGATTAGCATCGGTGGGTGCGTCACAACTCCCTGGTTGGAGTCGGCGAGATAGCTCGAATCGATGGCTCGAAATGTTATCAGATATGGCCAAGAATCGTAATAAATGGCGAACGTGTTGCAATTTCCTTCTTTCTTCCCTTCTCGATGGTAGTTAACGAATACTGTTTAAACTTGTTAAGCATGACTGTTTTCCTTCCAGATGAAGTTCTTTATCCGTTCTCTACATTTACTTTTAATTTATGTTGTTTTATTATTATTATGTGGCGCATCCTTCTTGGTGCCATATTGTACCAAGTTTTTTATGCGTTTAAATAAATGAAATAAGTGGTCCCGGATGGAAATAGAGGTAGCCCGACAGGGATGCCCACTATCCCCTATTCTGCTTAATGTCATCATAGATGTACTAATGAACTTAACTCTATCTGACTTCAGGACCCAGGGATTGACTGGTTACAACCAGGGAATAATAATAATAGTTGACTTAGAATATCCGGATGACAGAATCCTTCTAGGTGAAGACGTTGACAAAATGCAACAGAGTCTTCTGAACACCTTGAAGAGGAGCAATCTTCGAATGTTTGGCACGCGATTCGCTCCCACCAAATGTAAGATGATGAGGCTACAGGATTGTGCTGTACTGGACTACATTGACTCCTAGCTTAAAGATAAGCAGGAGTGAAGTGGTTGGTCGAGCGTGTTGACCACTTCATTTATTTGAGAATTTGCATCAGCCAACGCCAGTGAGGTTGATTGCTGACAAAATTTCAGTACGGATACAGACGGCTCGCTTGGCATAATATACCAGTTTACGCCACCTCTGGCGTAGACGTAATATCTGGCTGGCTATCGGTCGAAGGGCGCGTGCACTGCTCAGCAGTCCGCTCCGTCATCCTTTATAGCTGTGAGACCTGGCCATTGAGAGTGAAAGACATGAAAAGTGTGGCTAGCTATCTTTGATCATAGGTGCCTGTGTTCTATCTCCCGTGTGATGTAGTGGTATAGTAAGGTGAGCAATATTGAGTTGGTTAGGCATCGGTCGAGTGCTAGGCAGGTGAGAGGGGAAATCAATCTATGATTGATATGGTTAGAATATGTGTTACGCATGCATGTCTAGCCGCCGTCTTCCTCGATGGGCAATGTTGGCTGATATAAGGTCAGGTTGAGAAAGAGCCAGTTGTGGTCAAACTAAAACATGGCTTCATCAGTCAATGGGATCCACGTAGGAAGGTGTGCATATTTTGGTTGGGTCCGCGGGCGGTAAATACCAATAGTGGTTGGAGACAATTAGTGATATGACTCAAAATCGTTCTCAACAGATGGCTGGCGCAGATGCATTCACTCCTTGTGACTCATCCAATAAAACTATTGTTTTTCGATATTACTATTCTTTTTGCCTCGAATCTCTGTTGACTGCCTCTATTTTCCATTCCCTTTTACTTTTTTCTCTTGGTTTGTGTGGTACAAGGAGGGAGTGTGGCGACTTGAACTGCTGCACATCTGTGCAAAATTCTATGTTAAAGCCAATCAGTCAGTCAGTCAGAGATTCAAGCAAGCCGCCGCCTCTAATTGCCCAGCAATTAAAACATGAACATGAGCGAAAACTGAATAGTACTAATAATAATAATAATAATAATAGCATAAAGTCACATAAAATTAGCACGTTTAGCATACATCTAAGCTGTGTTTATCGCACAGAATTCCAAACCAAACAGGAAAACTACGTTGGGTGAATTAAGCTACTGACAAGATTTATAAGTAGTTTATATATGAAGGAATAAATATGTATAGCAACTATAAGCATATCGAATAAGACGGAGAGATGGATTTACTGGCGAAGAGAAGATACGAAAGATACATGTGTAAAACAACATGAAAGGGCAAGGAAGAAGTACAATATGGAATGGCTTCGCTGCATATCCCCGCTAATTGTAGCATCATCGTTCATTCGTTCGTTCCTATTGTGGTTTAATGACAAGTTATATTTCCAGTGAAGTTTTCGCATTAAAATATTTTTCTGGTGTACATACTGTCGACAGTATTATAGTCTTGAACTGAGTTAGTTACACTTAAACAAAGCAAAATCAAATGTTTGTGCAGAATATTAGTATGAGGTCACCCACCACTTATTTCGTCTTCTGATCCTCTTAATATAACACACACACACACCAACAGCCCTTTCTAAATTATTAACTAATCCTGCATGCACTGAAGCCGAGCGATTTATTTCGAACTACGCTGTCACTCATTCCTTTGCATTCTGATTGGGAGATAAACTAACTGACTGGTTTCAACGTAGATCGACCATGCACAGGTGTGAAGCACTTCGAGATGCCACCACTCTTCCTCCATGTATCATACAAAGCGAGAGAAGACAGTGAAGAGAGAGGTTCAAAAGAGAGAGATAATAAACAGAAATGTAAGGCAATAAGAACAATTACAACATGGAGGAACAAAAGAGTTTCATTGAAAGTTATAAATAAAAAAAAGTGAATGCATCTGCACGAACCATTCAGGACGATTTTGAGCCATATCACCAATTGTCTCGAACCGTAACTGGTTCTTACCAACCAGCCTGTCAGTTTACACCTTTCTAAATAGCTGACTGGCTAGGTAATCAGTCGACGAGGTTGTGAAGTTACATCGATTAAAATTGTTAGGACATGTGTTTTACGCATGTCTAGCCATTACCTTCGTCGATAACGGACACTGTTCGCTGACATAGGATGGATAGGGTTGGAAAAGAGTTAGGCTAATAGTGGTCAAACGAAACATGGCTTCATCAATCAATGAAATTCACAACAATTAGTTTAAGTCAGCCAGGCAGTCTCTAAGGCAGACGTAAACTGACAGGCTGGTTGAAGTCCTCGGGATTCTAAGAAACAGTGGCTGGGAAACAATTGGTGATATAACTGAAAGTCACTCTCGATGACTGGCACAAATGCACCAACTTTTTGCGGTTTGTCATATCCAGTAAAACTTTAGTTTTTTCCCATATTTTTTTTAATTTCACGTTCCCCAGTGGAACATAGGGCTTCAAGCTAGTGGCTTGAAGTTTCTGTAGCAGTGTTTATTTTACAGGATAGGGTCGCTAGCCACATGCCCAACCTTTCCTCTTTACCAGAATTATTTCTGGCTTAGCGAGGTAAAGGAGTGCGTCCCGTGGCCGGGGATCGAACTCCGGACCATGTGGATAGTCGGCGTGTCCTAACCACTATGCCACCGACGCACGTTCTTCCATATTACCATTCTTTTCCCTCATTCACACTTTTGTCTATTATTTTTCCCTTTTGCATCTCTATTCACTGTCTTCTCTTGCTTTGTGTGCTACATGGAGGGAGAGTGAAGGCAACTCAAACTGCTGCACATCCGTGCAAAGTTTTCTGTGCTGAAACCAGTCAGTCAGTCGACTTTGCCAAGTTGATCTAACAGTCGTTTTTGTAAATCTCTATATACAACTGTACGGAATCTCTCTCGAGCACTACTTAGTCTACAAACGGTGACTGGACCTACAACTTTAGATACTATGTAAATCAAGCTAACACCCCCTCTCGGACTACGAATATCAGTCTTGTCTCCTAATAGACGGATAGTCAGTGGTGGATCTGCTCCGATTCCCAAAAATCACCTAATACCTTAGCTAACCTAGACAACTGTTTTCCACCTCTGGAATTATCCCACCAGATCCCGCTGCTCTGTCTCGTTTCAGATTAGAAATAGTCAAAGAAACCTTTGTTACATCTGGAGGACCAAAGTCGACATCCTATTCAGGTAGATGTCGGATACTGGACAAATTGATTCTAGCTGTAAAAGCATGTCAACTTGAATTGTTACACTTCTGTGCAAAATTCTAGTTTGAAATAACGTTAATCAGTCAATGAGCTCAAATAAATGAGATCCAACCAGAAAGTAAAACTTTCTTGTAAAGAACTATACTACTTATAAGTAGGGAAGTAAAAACGAAGAAAACAAACAACACGAAAGTCTATATGCCAAAAGAAAGAGATGTAAATTTGTTGAAATATCCATTTAGCAATAATACTTAAAATACTCCAATTTTCGTAAATTTCAAAGACGAAAACCTTCGTGTCACACACTAACTTCAATAAGAGCTTCAGACGAAATCAACCTGAGATTTTTATTCAATATATTTCACCTAAATTCATGAAAGCATTGAGCTTCAAATAAAAAAGACTGGATCTCTTCACTATCCCGATGCCAATTGAGGATGACTACCTCCGAACCCTGAAATAAGCTGCTACACCGATATGAAAAAAAATTTGGTGGTACTTTAGGTCGAAAACCGCGTAAATCAATTCAACAGAAAACAATTATATAGCTTGCTTTGAATGTTTGGCCTTCGCAAACCCAATCGATTGCCTCAGACCGGTTGTGTCTGTCTGCGATCACAAGTGACCTTGAGCGATATATCCAATCAAAATCAAGCCTGGGACATCGATAATTAGTCGTTTCACCTTGAAAAATGTGATCGTGGCTAACTACTGACACGTAAACACACACTATGTGATACACATGAGCGAGTGACAGACAGGCTGGTATGATCAATTCAAGTCTGACCATGAAGACTACAACATTACACTAGTAGTGTGATAGACACACCTAAAGAAAAATCGAACAAATATTCTGGTTGTATAGAGAGAGAAATAATATGCCTGAGAAATAAAATTAAAGGCAGTTAGTTTGTTAGTTGATGAACTAGATGGCATTAATTTGTTTGAGGCAAGCATGTAGACGCTAAATGTATGTCACAAATTCCTACATGAAGAATTTGACTTCGCTTAGGCATAAAATTTTAAAAGCATGGTGGGCACAAAAAATCGAATAAATCCACAATTTTTCCCCCATCTAGACAACTTTGAGAACTGTGTTAGGTAAAGTTTACATATTCAACGGGATGAACCCCGCCACATAAGAAAGGACACTCATGACGAATACCTACTGCGTAATAGTAGATTATTGACTACACCAGAGGTCTTAAATAGGACAGGAATCGTTTACTTTGAGCATACATATGATGCAAAGAATGCAATCTTTAACTAACCAGTTCATCTAGAAGTGCTCAAATATGAACATCGACCATTCTGTTTTATTTAAATGGCGTATCTTACAAAAATCATACGTACACACTTATACAAAAGACGTTAGTGGTCGCCTTTGACCATAGATGTTTGAGTTCATAGTATGATGTGACTGACTGACTGAGTTTTAACATACGACTTTACACAGAAGTACAACACAGTTCAACTTACCCCCCTCCATGTAGCACACAACAGACAGAAAAAGGGGAAAAAAGAGATTCAAAGGGAGCAACAATAAGCTGAAATGTGAGCTAAAAACACGACAGTTTAGTGGAATGGGAGGTCATTAAAAGTGACTGAATGAATCTGCGTCATCGAGAACAAATTTGAGCCATTTTACCAAATGTCTCCAACCACTGGTTCTTAGCATTCCTGGGACTGCAACCAACCTGGCAGTCTACACTTCCCTACATGACTCAAATTATCAAAAAGTTTATGAACTGATGGCATATTTTAGTCTAACCTGATCCTCTGTCAGCTAAGATCGCTCGACGAAGAAGGCGACGGCTAAGCAGGCACAATACATACCCTAGCCATCTCAAGTCTATGCACCTTCACAACCTCATCAATTGACTTACCTACCTTACCTAACGTTAACACTAGTCACTATACTACACCACTTAACATGAGGTCTGTCTAACTGTTTTCGACATAGAACTTTGCACAGATGTGCAGCAGTTCAATTTGCCACACTCCCTCCTTGTAGCACACAAAGAAAGAGAAGAAAGTACAAGAAATGCACAATAGAGACAGTAAACAGAGGAGTGAGCCAAAGGAATAGTAAATTACTGAAATTAATTCCAGCGTGTTAAGAAAATCAAAACAAGATTTTTCTGAACGTTTCGCCGTTTAAGCCACAGCTTCTTCAGAAGATTTATTCGGATTATAATTTATCATCAAAATATATAGTCAAAAATTTTACATAAAATGAAGTCAGTTTATTTGAAGGTCATTTGTCCATGGACATTTTTTTACCAACAACAACAATTCGACATTAGTCATTACAAATATATGTGAGGACAGCTTACATACTTGGTAAAAATATTGGTAAAAAGTGTCCATGGACAAATGACCTTCAAATAAACTGACTTCATTTTATGTAAAATTTTTGACTATATATTTTGATGATAAATTATAATCCGAATAAATCTTCTGAAGAAGCTGTGGCTTAAACGGCGAAACGTTCAGAAAAATCTTGTTTTGATTTTCTTAACACGCTGGGATTAATTTAAATAATTTTATAATGAATCAATCTGACTCGTCGCTCAAATTATTCCAGGAAATTCGTAACACTTACGATCTGGAAACCTATAAAGGAATAGTAATAACGAAGAAGCCGGATATCACGTCTACTAAGCCAGAGACGGCCCTCTGTATCCGTACTCAGCTGAGATTTCGTCAAAGATCAACCCGTTGGTACTGGTTGATGGTACTTCCCAAATAAGTGAAGCGGTCGACGTGCTCCACCAACCACTTCACTCCCTATTTTCTACACTAGGAGTCAGTGTAGTCCAGTGAGTCCTGTAACATCATCTTACATTTGACAAAAGGAGCGAATCGCATGCCAAACATTCGTAGATTGAAGCTCAGTTCAAGGTGTTGAGAAGATTCTGCTGGATTTTGTCAGCATCCTCGCCTAGAAGGACCATATCGTCCGCATTTTCCAAGTCAACGAGATAATTCCCTGGTAGCAAGTCAATCCCTGAGTCGCTGAAGTGAGTTAGGGTTAAGTCCATTAGTACATCTATGATGAAGTTGAATAAGAATGGGGATAATGGGCATCCTTGGCGGACACCACAAGTCGTCACCACTTCAGAGGACAACTCGCCGTGAGCCCTCACCTGGCTGAATGAGTTCAGATAGAGTGCCTTGATCAGTCCAATGTATTTTCTCGGCATTCCCTTTACAGCCAAGCATCGCCAGAGTACCTCTCGGTCGACAGAATCGAATGGTACCTTTAGGTCAAGAAATATAATGACTGTTGGACGCCAACGGTAAGAATGCCTATGTTCTAGAATCTGTCGGAGGGTGAAGATATGATCAACACACCCTCTTCCTGGTCTAAAGCCTGCCTGGCTCTCTCGTGTTTGTGCCTCCCTAGCACCACTTAGTCTACGCATGATTACTGAGCCTAAGACTTTAGATACTATAATTAGTCAACCTAATCCCTCTATGATTATCGCAGGAAGACTTGTCTCCCTTCTTGTATATGGGGATAATCAGTGACTTACACTAACTCGACGGGACTTCCTCTGATTCCCAGACGCTGCCTAGCACCTCAGTCAATGCAGACAGTAAACTGTCTCCACCGTACTTAAATACCACTTAACATGAGGTAGGACGTAGGGTGTTTGGTAAGGAGGGAAAATCAATCGATAGAGATAGAAATGGCAAGGACAAGTGTGTCATACAGACCGAGTGATCCAATTCCACAACAAGCAGTGTTACATGGAGTAGGTTTGCGTTGGAAATGAGTTAGAGATATTCAGACCAAAATGTTATGTCACTCCTACATGTTTCCTTGCATACCATTAAGTGAACTTCATGTACATTATTGCTAGTTAATTGGTGTTCTGCTGTAAGACATTTACCGAAACTTTCCAAATCTCCTTCCAAACTCCAGTGTTTGCGTATTATCACTTAAATTCAGTGAGTGATTATAAATGAGTAATATTTAAGTTAAGTGTAAGAATTCGCTAAGAAGGAAAACTCAGTTGTGACGACCTTATGCAGCTGTATCGATTGATGAGATAGTTGAAGAACACATGAAACGGAAGTGGAAGTGTGACTGCCTTCTTTGTAAACCAACGTTGACCTAGAAAACAGTTAAGGGTGGTTAAAACTAAAACACAAGTCATTTAACTGTTGGTTCGGGAGATGCAAGGAGGTGGAATTTCAAGAAACAATAGCTAAGGAATGTTGGTGACAAGGATTGAAATTGTTCTCAACGGCGTGAACACATTACTCAATATGTATGACTTCAGAAATTCACTAAATCCTCATTCACCTGGATGAAAGTATTCTCTCCCCTCCCCGTCCCGGGGTAATATTAAGGTTAGGCGTAGAGTGTCAGGTAAGCAGAGTAAGTCAACCGATGAGGTTACAAGAGGTCCCACAATCTGAGACATCACCTACCTAGACAGGAGATATATAAGGCGACAAAAAAAAGTTAGACGTGGCCAAACCAAAACTTGTCATCAATCCATGAAGTCGTTGACAGTTAGTTTGAGCCACGTAAGGAGGTGTAGGCCTGTCGGGCTGGTTAGGGTCCTCGGTGGAGATGCTAATAACCAATGACTAGCGACTATTGGGAATACGGCTCAAAATAGTCCCGAATTGGTGGAGAAAAATTTCATTGTTTGTGACTTCCCATATTCATTAAACCCTATTATTTTTCCGTGTTAATATTCTTTCTTTCTCACATTTTTTTACTTATTATCGTTCTTTCAAATCTTTCTATCCACGGTGGTGAAGTGGTATAATAAGGTGGGCACTATTGAGGTTAGATGACGAGTGCTAGATAGGTTGGAGGGGAAATCAATCGATGAGGTTGAGAAGTTACATCGACATAAGTTACGCATGCCTACCTATCGCCTTCCTCGACCGGCGGGCAATGTTACCTGACTGACAGGATGGATCAGGTTGGAAAAGAGTTGGCCAGTGGTGGTCAAACAAAAACATGGCTCCGTCAGACAATGGAATCCATAACAGTTAGCTTAAGACAGCCAGCAACGTAGAGAGGTGCAGACTTCCTGACTGGTCGGGGTCCTCGGGACGATGAAAACCAATGAAGGCTGGAGACGATTGGTGATATGGCTCAAAATGATCGTTCTCAAGGATGGCTGGTACAGATGCATCCACTCCTTGTGACTTATAATACCCAATAAAACGATGTTGTTTTTCAATCTTACTATTCTTTTTGCCTCGAATCTCTGTTTACTGTCTCTGTTTTGCATTCCCTTTTACTTTCTTCTCTTGATTTGTGTGGTACAAGGAGGGAGTGTGGCGACTCGAACTGCTGCACATCTGTGTAAAGTTCTATGTTGAAACCAGTCAGTCAGTCCGCCTGTCTTTCTAATCTCTTTTTTGTTTACCTTTGTGTGCTACATGGGTTAGGGGGGCATGTTGGACTGCTGCACTTCTATACTCAGTTACAGTCAGCCAGTTATCAGACATTATAACTTTATTCTCCTGTAAGTATCACTTTCAGGTAACGATATCTCTTACATTCTAGAGTGAACTGTGTGCTTTTGGAAGTCTGTGGGCGGTTGTTACTTCCCGGCTGCCCACACCGTGGTAGTTGATTGATTCTTCGGGTACCTGAAACAGAAAGAGGATTAGTGTTGCGTGACCGCAGAGCCCAGGGGACAACTGCTTCAGGCCAGCCGGTCACACACAGCCTGTATGAACTGGTTTCTTGGATTGGTTCCGTATTAGTAAACTTACCACCGGTTACGGACCACCATCGTAGGGTAAGTCGGGATGTACAGGTTTTGGGGTCAACCTTTTCTAGACAATGCCAATAACTGCTTTTAGTCCAATCGCTATCCTAACAACCTTTTTGGCATGGTAAGACCTGAAGGCACATTGGTTCCAGCCAGTGCAGCTTGTTGGCTCATCGCGATGTGCAAGCCCGGCGACCACCAGCTATCGGTCGGGTCTAGAGTGAACTACTTTTTATCGATGACACATTAGGCAAATTTTCCATTTTCGATTGTTCCGCGTTTTAGTTTGAATATACACACAGACAAACCTCAGGGGTGGAACAAATTACTGATAAGTAAACAATGCACGCATATACATATATATGTATACATATGAACTTACTTAGAACGTAACAGTAGTCTAACAACTTGACGTTCTAATTCTAACGTAAATACATAGGTCATATAATCTGTTGTAAATCCAATTGAAGCTGCAGATGATGGGAAATGTGGTGCAAAACGTGAATATTTTGTTGCCTTAGCATCAGCCATTTCACGAAGACTACGCACCATATTATCAACATCAGGGATACTTGAATTTATAGTTCCAGGAGCTGTAAATTGAACACGACGTAATAATACAGCAGGACGTAGAAATGGAGATTCTGAATAAATACCTAATAGGCCAGGTGGAGAGATAAGCCAATTCATTTCATGAAGTGCATCTATATCAGCTTTAGATTTAGGCCATACAGATATTCGTTCCTTTTTGAAGGCATGTGTACACGCTGGGAGAAAACGAAAAACATAAAACAGAGATATTAGTCATAAATAAATACCTGAATGATACATGATAATGAAATGCTTTCGCGGTAAAATAGAAAATTAGTAATACAATACCATACCAAGCTTCGTTGGCAAACTCACTAAGTGACTCACTAAATGACTGGTTTCAACGTAGAACAAACTTTGTACAGATGTGCAACACTTTGAGCACTTTGCCACCACACTCCCCTCCACGCATCACACAAAGCGAGAGAGAGAGATTGAATAGGGAAAGATAATAAACAGAAATATAAGACAATAAGAACAGTTACATCGAAGAATAAATGAGTTTTATTGAAAGTTATAAATCACAAAAGATGAATGCATCCGCGTGAGCCATTCAAAACGATTTTGAGCCACATCAACAATTGTCTCCAGCCGTCACTGATTCCTACGATCCAAAAAACCCCAACCATTCGTTTGACCACCACTAGCTAACTGTTTTCAGCTAGCATTGCCCGTTGTCGAGGAAGGCAGTGGCTAGGGATGCATGCGTAACACATGTCCTAACCATCTCAATTGGAGTGACTTCCCAACCTCGTCGATTGATTTCCTCCCCCGCCCCCCCACACTTCCTCGACCTACCTGCCACTCAACCGATACCTAACCTCAATATTGCTCACAGTATTATACCACTACATCACACGGGAGATAGAACGCGAACACCCATTATCAAAGACAGCTAGCCACACTTTTCATGTCTTACACTTTCAATGGCCACCATGTTTCACAGTCAATCGCAAATGAGGACAGGGTGAACTGCTACTGAACAGTAACACACGCCCTTTGACCGATAGCCAGCCAGAGGTGGCGTAAACTGGTATATTATGCCAAGCCAGCCGTCTGTATCCGTACTGAGATTTCGTCAGCAATCAACCTCACTGGCGTTGGCTGATGCAAATTTCCAAATAAGTGGAGTGGTCAACACACTCGACCAACCACTTCACTCCTGCTTATCTTTAAGCTAGGAGTCAATGTAGTCCAGCACAGCACAATCCTGTATCCTCATCATCTTACATTTGGTGGGAGCAAATCACGTGCCAAACATTCGAAGATTGCTCCTCTTCAAGGTGTTCAGAAGACTCTGTTGCCTTTTGTTAACGTCTTCACCTAGAAGGATTCTGTCATCCGGATATTCTAAGTCAACAAGACTTATTCCCTGGTGGCAACAAGTCAATCCCTGGGTCCCTGAAGTCAGATAGAGTTAAGTTCATTAGTACATATATGATGAAATTAAAGAGAAATGGGACAGTGACAAACTGAAATATCACGTCTATTGTTTTTGAAACATTTCACATTACAGACTATTATTATTCAGTATTTGTTATAATTTCCGTAGGTTCCTAGTGTTACATAATAGGGATTCATCAGCAGATGTCCATTTCATCCTGTTCTCCACAGTCATCTTTTGCTGGCTCTACAATTGCCCATAGGCTTTCATTCCCTCCTTGCCACACTCAACTCTTTGCTTCCCATTCAGGTTCCACTCGAGGACATGGCGCGACATATGACTCAACGTGTCTTCTCAGTGTGCGTCTGATCCATCTTTCAGAATATTTCTTGGGTGATAGACTCAATACCCAGGCCCCCGGTTGCTTACCCTTTCTCGTGGGCAATTTGACCTTCAGTGTTTGAAGTCAGCAAATGCAGCAGTTGATAAAAGTCATTAACAGACTGTCAGAAATACTTCCCGTGACACGCCAAGTCTGTGAACCATATAGTAGAAGCATTGATTTGACCTTAGAGTACTGAATTTCCGGATCTTGTTCCTTATGCTCACAATGTAGCCGATCTACATTACCGATGTTAGATTAATGAACGTTTGCCTGGCTTTGGTAACCTCATCTCTGTCACCGCCTGTAGTAGAAACGATGCTGTATCTAGATAAGTGAAAGTGGTGACTTCCTTCAAAGTAATCCCCCCCCCCGATTGTGATTGGTACTTATTGTTGAGACGAAAGTAATCAATAAATAATTCAATAAACTACAAGAAGACAGTTACTTTTCAAGTTAATGTAATACACAGTAAGAAGCCATACGATTATTAATATTATTTCCTTTAATTTCTAGAGGAACATAGGGCTTCAGCTGCGCACCTCCATTGCGTTCGGTTCTCTGCCAACGTTTTCTCCCCGCTCCAAGTCTGCCCACATGCTTTCATCTCCTCTTCGCATGACCTCCTCCAAGTCACCTTCGCACTGACGACCAAATTGCCACTTCCCTTTCGGTTTCCACTCGACAATGGCTTGTCTTGTGATGTCACTTGATGGTTTCCCCAGAGTATGACCAATCCATCTTCATTTCTTCCTGCTTATTTGTTTCACAATCGGTTCCTGCTGAGTTGGATCGCTCATTGCCAGAGATCCCTGTTGCTGATCTTTTCTGGCGGCCATCTAATCTTGAGTATTGAGAGAAGACAGCTGTTAATGAAGGTCTGTAGTTTGTTTGAGATGCTATTTATGACGCACCAAGTCTCTGATCCGTATACTAGCACTGACTGACTTCACATTGGAGTTGAAAATCCGGATCTTATCTTTGATTCTGAGTGCTGTTGACCTCCACACACACTTGAGAGTAATGAAAGCTTGTCTTGCTTTTCCGACTCTGGCTTTGATATCCTCGTCAGCTCTGCCTGTAGTTGAAACGATGCTTCCCACTTCGGTAGGTATATGAGGTTGATTGTTTCAGGTTCCTCCCATTTATGCTGATTGTTGTCTGTTGCTGTTGGCCAGGAATCTTCATCACCTATGTTTTCTCTATCTTATCTTCTCTGGATGCTTCTTCTATCACAAACTTGTTGCTTTTCACTTGCATATCTTCCAGTTTGTGCGAAATCAGACATATATCATCGGCGAAGTCCAGATCCTCCAAGTTTTTTTGTGTGAGTCCATTTTATGCCCGTTTCCTCATTTTCCGCCGGTGTCTGTCATATTATCCAATCTACTGCAATCAGGAAAATAATTGGCGATAGTAGGCAACCATCTTGTCCTACTCCCGTCTTCACTTCTTCGAAGGTTTCCGTAAGTTTCCCGTTGTGGATTACTTGGCATACACCATTGTCGTACAACTACTGGATGAGATGTATAATTGTCGGTGGCACCCCTTGGTAGTAGCGAAGTAGTTGTCAAATGACCTCTCGATCGACGCTGCGCTGTCGAATGCCTTTTCAAAGTCGATGAAGTTGAGATAGAGAGGTGACTGTCATACATAAATACATACATACAAGTAAACATATGCATTTCAAATAGTGGGGGGGGTGCGGGGGAGATTATTTTCAAAAAATAAATTAACTAGCTCTTTAGCCAACCAAATTCATCTAAAGTATTTCTAATGATAGAGATCTATTCGATTCACCTGCAAACGCAGATCTAACAGTCAGAATGTGTATATGCGATGGAATTAACAGCTGAAATTGTCAGTAGCTAGAAGGTATTTCATCGACACATCAGAAACACACAAACACATCACCAGCAGTAAGAAGCATGCTTTCAGGAAGACGATCTTTGAGGCAACTAGGATAACAAACTAACAACATACAAAGATGTCTGGAACACTTCAGCTGGTTCAAAGTATCAATATTCAGCGTTCTAAATCACAGTGTTCCATAACTGGTTAACAACAACACCCCACACACCCAACGAATTACCACTTGGAAAGGATCTATCTATCTATCTAGCAGTAATCAAGAGCTACCTATAACTGCAAAACACCCATGCGAGTGAACCATTAGAAGTGGTTGATAAGTTCATACACATATGAGTAGTTGTATGAGTGTTATTTGAAGCCTGATGGATGTAATTTCTAATTCTATTGTGAAAGTTGTGACTGACTGAATTCAACATAGAACTTTACACAGATGTGCAGCAGTTCGAGTCGCCACACTCCCTCCTTGTAGCACACAAAGAAAGAGAAGAAAGTAAAAGGGAACGCAAAACAGAGACAGTAAACAGAGATTCGAGGCAAAAAGAATAGTAAGATTGAAAAAAACAACATCGTTTTATTGGGTATTATAAGTCACAAGGAGTGGATGCATCTGCACCAGCCATCGCTGAGGACGATCACTTTGAGCCATATGCTTAAACTAACTTTTCTGGATTCCATTGACTGATGAAGCCATGTTTTGGTTCGACCGCCGCTGGCTAACTCTTTCCCAGCCTGACCCTATGTCAGCTAACATTGCCCATTGTCGAGGAAGGCGATGACTAGGCACAGGTAACACATGTCCGAACCACCACAGTAGATGTAATTTCACAGCCTAATCGATTCATTTCCCCTCCCACCTACCTACCACTCGACAGATGCCTAACCTCATTATTGCTCACCTTATTATACCACTTCACACGGGAGATAGAACGTAGGCACCTATGATCAAAAACAGCTAGCTAACCTTTTCATGTCTTCCATTCTCAATGGCCAGGTCTCACAGCCATAAAGAAGGATGGAGAGGACTGATGAGCAGTACATCCGCCCTTTGGTCGATAACCAGCCGGATATCACGTCTACGCCAGAGACGGCGTGAACTGGCATATGCGAAACTAGCCCTCTGTATCCGTACTCAGCTGAGATTTTGTCAAAGATCAACTCGTTGCCACTGGCGGTCAACGTGCTCTACCAC